>CM065690.1:16094202-16096702 GCA_017654935.2 Phymorhynchus buccinoides | reverse complement strand
TCTCTCTCTCAATAATATAAACTTTATACACATTGGCTCTAAATTAGTAATGAATAGCGTTGGAAAAAAAATTACTTTAAACATTGATTTCCAAGACATTTAAAAAAACACAAAAACTTAATAACCGTATTTGGGTCGTCGTGATAGAACTTTTTGTCAGATCGTTGTGAGTTGTCAAATCAATTCATTTCATGCTGCCCCTGTAAAAGGTCTGTTTATCCACTGTCGTTTTTTTGTGGTCTGAACGTTGACTCGCCCGTCAAATCATCAATAATCACAAGAATGTATTCTGTAGGCCCGCCTACCTCCCATTACTCGGTCAAATACCATAGCAACAATGCAACAATGGCGTCGAAGCTTGAAACCGCAGGATGCCAGTCGGCGACTTGCAAGCATTTCTTTTTTTTTTAAATTGGGGTGGCCAGTTGCTACAAAGTGATAGAACTTGCAAACTTTGACGTAACAATGTAAATGACAATTTGTTCTAAGTGCTGTATGTCTGCTCAAACACACGAGTCGATAGGCTGCGAGAGCTGAAGGTAGAGTGACTTCCCCTGTTTGACCGATTGAAATAGGCAAGATCACTCCCACACACCACGACATTACTCCCCTTAATTATTTCCCAACAATTCCTATTGCCGTCGCCTGCTTTTGGTTCAACCCACTTTGCGTACATAAAAAAATGATAATTCTCCCGTATTGATTTTCACAAATGCACCCCCCAGGAAGTTTTGCACCATAAGCGATGTTATGTGGTGTGGTACTAAATCTTATATCGATGTGAAAAATGAATTCTGATCGCTTCTCGGCCTTTTGGCTAAGACAGTGATTCAGGATCATAATTTTTGTTTATACCCTGGTTGGTTTGTTCAGCCCGTCGTACATGGCGAAAGCCGATACGCGACGTTAAACTGAACTTCCACCCGAAAAAAGACGTTCAATTCAATTCAATTCAACTCACAAGCGACGCCTGTGTTTTATTTATCTTGTGGGCAGGATGAGAAAAAAACAGCCTTGTCATCTTATTCTTTAACCATCAATGAAGCTCATTTTGACTTGACTTGACTTTCTTGTTCTTCTTCTGCGTTCCCAGGCCACATGGCCATAATGGGTAAGGTACATAAGTGTTCAGTTTTCACTGGTCTCCCCGCTGCGTACAGCCGACACATTCCGATTTCGGAGGAGCTCAAAGGAGAACAATTATTTGGAAGATTATTTTTTTTTAAAGGCAGGAGAATGGGCCAATAAGTCAGAAAGATAGTAGATGACAGAAAGCAAAGGGAAAAGGCAGAGTCAAAGAGAGTGGCAGATTAGAGGAAGTTACAAGCACAGAACTTCCAGAAGGTGAGGGAACTATTTTTGCGAAAGACCCCCCGGTATCCCCACGGGGAGAGACTTGACTTGACTAATAATAATCTCGACCATTTGACTTTACACCCCTTGTATGACCCTGCGAGTTTCCCCTCTTCAGATCTCAAAAGGAATTGTTCGGAAATAATTAAGGGGGGTACTTTCATGGTGTGTGGGAGTGAGCTTGCCTAGTTCGATCGGTCAAACAGGGGAAGTTACTCTAACATCAGGTAGATCCCCAGCCCTCGCCTCGTGTGTTTGAATAGACATAGCATCACTTAGAACACCGTGCGTCATTCTAAAATTGATGTCATTTATATCTTTACATCACATTTTGCAAGTTCTGTCTGTTTGTGGCTACTGGTCACCCCTCATTTTTCTTGAGGGATTTGCAAGTCGCTGACTTGCATCCTGCGGTTTCACTTTCAAGCTTCGACGCCATGGTTGCTATGGTTTAGACCGAGTAAGTCGAGGTAATCAACTCTAATTTTCACGAAGTGCTCTCCCCTAGGTGTTTTTTCCTCCGAAAATCGTCTATTCACTCAACTACGAGGTAATGCGATGCTGTCCCTTTGATTTCGTAAACTCTTCTGTGTCAGGAAGTCAGAATTGGTATTATTCTGAACCCAAGTTTTAGCAGCATTATGTATTTTGTTGACTCCATTTTGTGTGTGTGTGTGTGTCGTTAACTTCATTCCTTATCGGTTAATATGTTAACCCTTTCGCCGCCAGCCATATTTCAGCCAAAAATGTCCATTAAATGTACCTGGTAGAGAACAAAATCAATCTGTAGTATTGGGGATTCTTCTGTGACATCTATAAAATAGTCTATCCTTACTTCCCAAAACTAAAACAATAGGGTCTTTGGATAACAGACCCCAATTTGATGCCTTTTAGTGACATAGAAGTTAAATCATTGTGGTGCTAAAATGCGACTTTGGCGGTAAAAGGGTTAAGCTATTATAAGCGCATTTATTAATTAAACTAAACATCGACCAATTTTCCTTGAATTAGTCCCCTTAGATGTAATCAGGGCCTTTGAATATTAAGATACTACTAGTAATTCGTGGTAAATCAGCGATCATAATTGGTCTATTTCAATGCCTTCTTGACAGCCCTCTCCCCCCTCCACCCCCACCCCCCCTCCCCC
>CM065690.1:16054202-16081702 GCA_017654935.2 Phymorhynchus buccinoides | reverse complement strand
ATGGAATATCCGCTTATATGTGTACACGGCCTTAGAGTTCACAACTGAATTATCTTCCAACTGGAAAGGTTGGACAGTGTGAGGCGGCTTTGACAAGCAGGTGGCGCGGTTCGCCATAGCCCTGGGGCATCTTTCAACCGACCAGGTTCACGAGGCGTACATTCGCATGGCTTGCTATCTTAATCATTCTTTGGGCTTTTTTTCTTCTTCAGGATTTCGGGCTGTCGGGGTACAGGTGCGGGGTGTTGTACTCGGGCAACAAGCAGGTGACGAAGTTCGCCACAGCCCTGGGTATCATTCAGCTGACCAGGTTCACGAGGTATACATTTACATGGCTTGCTATCCTGGTGCTCCTTTTTTTTTCTCAGGATTTCGGCCTGTCTGGGTACAGGTGCGGGGTGTTGTACTCCGGCAACAAGCAGGTGACGCAGTTCGCCACAGCCCTGGGCATCTTTCAACTCACCCCTCCCCTCATGCAGCGAAGACTGCAGCATATGATAGCTGATAAAAGTGAGTGTGTCGCTGATAAAAGTGAGTGTGTCGCTGATAAAAGTGAGTGTGTCGCTGATAAAAGTGAGTGTGTCGCTGATTAAAAGTGAGTGTGTCGCTGATAAAAGTGAGTGTGTCGCTGATAAAAGTGAGTGTGTCGCTGATAAAAGTGAGTGTGTCGCTGATGAAAGTGAGTGTGTCGCTGATAAAAGTGAGTGTGTCGCTGATAAAAAGTGAGTGTGTCGCTGATAAAAGTGAGTGTGTCACTGATAAAAGTGAGTGTGTCGCTGATAAAAGTGAGTGTGTCACTGATAAAAGTGAGTGTGTCGCTGATAAAAGTGAGTGTGTCGCTGATAAAAGTGAGTGTGTCGATGATAAAAGTGAGTGTGTCGCTGATAAAAGTGAGTGTGTCGATGATAAAAGTGAGTGTCGATGATAAAAGTGAGTGTGTCGCTGATAAAAGTGAGTGTGTCGATGATAAAAGTGAGTGTGTCGATGATAAAAGTGAGTGTGTCGATGATAAAAGTGAGTGTGTCGATGATAAAAGTGAGTGTGTCGCTGATAAAAGTGAGTGTGTCGCTGATAAAAGTGAGTGTGTCGCTGATAAAAGTGAGTGTGTCTGATAAAAGTGAGTGTCGCTGATAAAAGTGAGTGTGTCGCTGATAAAAGTGAGTGTGTCGCTGATAAAAGTGAGTGTGTCGCTGATAAAAGTGAGTGTGTCGATGATAAAAGTGAGTGTGTCGCTGATAAAAGTGAGTGTGTCGCTGATAAAAGTGAGTGTGTCGCTGATAAAAGTGAGTGTGTCGCTGATAAAAGTGAGTGTGTCGCTGATAAAAGTGAGTGTGTCGCTGATAAAAGTGAGTGTGTCTCTGATAAAAGTGAGTGTGTCGCTGATAAAAGTGAGTGTGTCGCTGATAAAAGTGAGTGTGTCGCTGATAAAAGTGAGTGTGTCGCTGATAAAAGTGAGTGTGTCGATGATAAAAGTGAGTGTGTCGCTGATAAAAGTGAGTGTGTCTGATAAAAAGTGAGTGTGTCCCTGATAAAAGTGAGTGTGTCACTGATAAAAGTGAGTGTGTCGCTGATAAAAGTGAGTGTGTCACTGATAAAAGTGAGTGTGTCGCTGATAAAAGTGAGTGTCGCTGATAAAAGTGAGTGTCGCTGATAAAAGTGAGTGTGTCGCTGATAAAAGTGAGTGTGTCACTGATAAAAGTGAGTGTGTCGCTGATAAAAGTGAGTGTGTCCCTGATAAAAGTGAGTGTGTCTCTGATAAAAGTGAGTGTGTCCCTGATAAAAGTGAGTGTGTCGCTGATAAAAGTGAGTGTGTCCCTGATAAAAGTGAGTGTCCCTGATAAAAGTGAGTGTCGCTGATAAAAGTGAGTGTGTCGCTGATAAAAGTGAGTGTGTCACTGATAAAAGTGAGTGTGTCCCTGATAAAAGTGAGTGTGTGATAAAAGTGAGTGTGTCCCTGATAAAAGTGAGTGTGTCCCTGATAAAAGTGAGTGTGTCACTGATAAAAGTGAGTGTGTCGCTGATAAAAGTGAGTGTGTCGCTGATAAAAGTGAGTGTGTCCCTGATAAAAGTGAGTGTGTCGCTGATAAAAGTGAGTGTGTCGCTGATAAAAGTGAGTGTGTCGCTGATAAAAGTGAGTGTGTCCCTGATAAAAGTGAGTGTGTCACTGATAAAAGTGAGTGTGTCGCTGATAAAAGTGAGTGTGTCGCTGATAAAAGTGAGTGTGTCCCTGATAAAAGTGAGTGTGTCGCTGATAAAAGTGAGTGTGTCGCTGATAAAAGTGAGTGTGTCCCTGATAAAAGTGAGTGTGTCGCTGATAAAAGTGAGTGTGTCTGATAAAAGTGAGTGTGTCCCTGATAAAAGTGAGTGTGTCACTGATAAAAGTGAGTGTGTCCTGATAAAAGTGAGTGTGTCACTGATAAAAGTGAGTGTGTCGCTGATAAAAGTGAGTGTGTCGCTGATAAAAGTGAGTGTGTCGCTGATAAAAGTGAGTGTGTCGCTGATAAAAGTGAGTGTGTCGCTGATAAAAGTGAGTGTGTCGCTGATAAAAGTGAGTGTGTCTGATAAAAGTGAGTGTGTCGCTGATAAAAGTGAGTGTGTCGCTGATAAAAGTGAGTGTGTCGCTGATAAAAGTGAGTGTGTCGCTGATAAAAGTGAGTGTGTCTGATAAAAGTGAGTGTGTCCCTGATAAAAGTGAGTGTGTCGCTGATAAAAGTGAGTGTCGCTGATAAAAGTCTCTGATAAAAGTGAGTGTGTCTCCCTGATAAAAGTGAGTGTGTCTCTGAGTGTGTCGCTGATAAAAGTGAGTGTGTCTCTGATAAAAGTGAGTGTGTCCCTGATAAAAGTGAGTGTGTCACTGATAAAAGTGAGTGTGTCCCTGATAAAAGTGAGTGTGTCACTGATAAAAGTGAGTGTCGCTGATAAAAGTGAGTGTGTCGCTGATAAAAGTGAGTGTCCCTGATAAAAGTGAGTGTGTCACTGATAAAAGTGAGTGTGTCCCTGATAAAAGTGAGTGTGTGATAAAAGTGAGTGTCACTGATAAAAGTGAGTGTCGCTGATAAAAGTGAGTATGTCGCTGATAAAAGTGAGTGTGTCGCTGATAAAAGTGAGTGTGTCGCTGATAAAAGTGAGTGTGTCGCTGATAAAAGTGAGTGTGTCGCTGATAAAAGTGAGTGTGTCGCTGATAAAAGTGAGTGTGTCGCTGACTGAAAAGTGAGTGTCCCTGATAAAAGTGAGTGTGTCCCTGATAAAAGTGAGTGTCACTGATAAAAGTGAGTGTGTCTGATAAAAGTGAGTGTGTCCCTGATAAAAGTGAGTGTGTCACTGATAAAAGTGAGTGTGTCCCTGATAAAAGTGAGTGTGTCGCTGATAAAAGTGAGTGTGTCCCTGATAAAAGTGAGTGTGTCCCTGATAAAAGTGAGTGTCCCTGATAAAAGTGAGTGTGTCACTGATAAAAGTGAGTGTGTCCTGATAAAAGTGAGTGTGTCGCTGATAAAAGTGAGTGTGTCGCTGATAAAAGTGAGTGTGTCGCTGATAAAAGTGAGTGTGTCGCTGATAAAAGTGAGTGTGTCTGATAAAAGTGAGTGTGTCGCTGATAAAAGTGAGTGTGTCGCTGATAAAAGTGAGTGTGTCGCTGATAAAAGTGAGTGTGTCGCTGATAAAAGTGAGTGTGTCGCTGATAAAAGTGAAAGTGAGTGTGTCGCTGATGAAAGTGAGTGTGTCGCTGATAAAAGTGAGTGTGTCGCTGATAAAAGTGAGTGTGTCCCTGATAAAAGTGAGTGTGTCGCTGATAAAAGTGAGTGTGTCGCTGATAAAAGTGAGTGTGTCGCTGATAAAAGTGAGTGTGTCGCTGATAAAAGTGAGTGTGTCACTGATAAAAGTGAGTGTGTCCCTGATAAAAGTGAGTGTGTCGCTGATAAAAGTGAGTGTGTCGCTGATAAAAGTGAGTGTCGCTGATAAAAGTGAGTGTGTCGCTGATAAAAGTGAGTGTGTCGCTGATAAAAGTGAGTGTGTCGCTGATAAAAGTGAGTGTGTCGCTGATAAAAGTGAGTGTGTCGCTGATAAAAGTGAGTGTGTCGATAAAAGTGAGTGTGTCTGATAAAAGTGAGTGTCGCTGATAAAAGTGAGTGTGTCACTGATAAAAGTGAGTGTGTCTCTGATAAAAGTGAGTGTGTCGCTGATAAAAGTGAGTGTCTCTGATAAAAGTGAGTGTGTCGCTGATAAAAGTGAGTGTGTCGCTGATAAAAGTGAGTGTGTCGCTGATAAAAGTGAGTGTGTCGCTGATAAAAGTGAGTGTGTCGCTGATAAAAGTGAGTGTGTCGCTGATAAAAGTGAGTGTCGCTGATAGTGAGTGTGTCGCTGATAAAAGTGAGTGTCGCTGATAAAAGTGAGTGTCGCTGATGAAAGTGAGTGTGTCGCTGATAAAAGTGAGTGTGTCGCTGATGAAAGTGAGTGTCGCTGATAAAAGTGAGTGTGTCGCTGATGAAAGTGAGTGTGTCACTGATGAAAGTGAGTGTCGCTGATAAAAGTGAGTGTCGCTGATGAAAGTGAGTGTGTCGCTGATGAAAGTGAGTGTGTCGCTGATAAAAGTGAGTGTGTCGCTGATGAAAGTGAGTGTGTCGCTGATGAAAGTGAGTGTGTCGCTGATAAAAGTGAAAGTGAGTGTGTCGCTGATGAAAGTGAGTGTCGCTGATAAAAGTGAGTGTGTCGCTGATGAAAGTGAGTGTGTCGCTGATAAAAGTGAGTGTGTCGCTGATAAAAGTGAGTGTGTCGCTGATGAAAGTGAGTGTGTCGCTGATGAAAGTGAGTGTGTCGCTGATGAATGTGAGTGTCGCTGATAAAAGTGAGTGTCGCTGATGAAAGTGAGTGTGTCGCTAATGAAAGTGAGAGTGTCGCTGATAAAAGTGAGAGTGTTGCTGGGTTGTTGTTTTTTGGTGGGTTGTTTTAGGCATTGGGGGTGGGGAAATAGGAATTGTTCGGAAATAATTAAGGGGAGTAATTTCATGGTGTGTGGGAGTGATCTTGCCTAATTCAATCGGTCAAACAGGGGAAGTTACCGGCTCTACCATCAGCTCTTGCCTCGCGTGTGTTTGAGTAGACTTGCATCACTTAGAACACCGTGCGTCATTCTAAAATTGATGTCATTTATATTTTTACGTCACATTTTGCAAATTCCATCAGTTTGTGGATACTGGCCGCCCCTCATTTTTCTAAAAAAAAAAATGTTTGCAAGTCGCTGACTCGCATCCTGTGGTTTCAAGCTTCGATGCCATGGCTGCTATGTTTGCTATGGTTTTGACCGAGTAAGTCAAATTTCTAACTCTAATTTTCACGAAGTGGTCTCCCCTAGTTTTTTTCCGAAAATCGTCTATCCACGGTAGGATTGCTTTTCAAGGTCAATTTATGTATTGGTGGTGGGATTTTTGGGGTGTTTGGTACTTTATAGTCACAGAGGCGTCTCTGTGAAATTCGGGTTACTCCCACCTGGACAGCGCGTCGCAGCCAGAGGCACGCCACCCTTTTTTTGGGGGGCATGCGATTTTTGTGTGACTGATGAGGAAAGAAGGGGGGGGTTCAATTTTGAGCAAATGACAACTTTTTCGTTGCCACTGGGTTTAGCGTGTGCTAAGTGCATGGACACACATGGCCTCGGTTTATCATCTCATCCGAAAGACTGCGTTCAGACCGTAAGGCCTAGTGTAGAGTGAGAGGAAAAGTCCCCTGCAAACTGGTTCGAACTCGGGGTTTATTGTATACAAGGTGAATGTGTTACATCTGTGCCTCTCTACGTACAGTGTGTGTGTGTGAGTGTGAGCGTGAGCGTGTGTGTGTGCGTGAGCATGCAAGCGTCAGTGTCTGCCTGCATGCGCCTTCTGTGTGGGATAAGAACACAGAGTGGCTGGACGAGGTCTACTTCCCCACCTTCCACAGGCGGTTGGCGGTCATCTTCCAGGGTCCACCTTTAAAGTATCATACCTGGTTCTCTCTTTGTCCAGAATGGCTGGACGAGGTCTACTTCCCCACCTTCCACAGGCGGTTGGCGGTCATCTTCCAGGGTCCACCTTTAAAGTATCATACCTGGTTCTCTCTTTGTCCAGGGTGGCTGGACGAGGTCTACTTCCCCACCTTCCACAGGCGGTTGGCGGTCATCTTCCAGGGTCCACCTTTAAAGTATCATACCTGGTTCTCTCTTTGTCCAGGGTGGCTGGACGAGGTCTACTTCCCCACCTTCCACAGGCGGTTGGCGGTCATCTTCCAGGGTCCACCTTTAAAGTATCATACCTGGTTCTCTCTTTGTCCAGAATGGCTGGACGAGGTCTACTTCCCCACCTTCCACAGGCGGTTGGCGGTCATCTTCCAGGGTCCACCTTTAAAGTATCATACCTGGTTCTCTCTTTGTCCAGAATGGCTGGACGAGGTCTACTTCCCCACCTTCCACAGGCGGTTGGCGGTCATCTTCCAGGGTCCACCTTTAAAGTATCATACCTGGTTCTCTCTTTGTCCAGGGTGGCTGGACGAGGTCTACTTCCCCACCTTCCACAGGAGGCTGGCGGTCATCTTCCAGGGTCCCCCTTTAAAGTATCATACCTGGTTCTCTCTTTGTCCAGAATGGCTGGACGAGGTCTACTTCCCCACCTTCCACAGGCGGTTGGCGGTCATCTTCCAGGCGGCCTGCGCCAAGCTGACCAAGATGGGCGTGCCCGTCCACCCCACCAAAGCCGGCATCTTCATCTGGGCTGACTTCTCCAAGGTATGTAGTACAGTGGAACCTCCCGCATGAAAACAGCTCCGCCATCTCCGTCGATTTTTTTATCGAAATCGAGCGATCTCCGCCGGGAAAACCCCCGAAAAACCGAACCAAAATTATCTTGACACGCGCCTTTTTGTTCTTCCGCCGTTGTCATTTCCAAGATGGCGTCCGCCGAGAACGCATGTATCGAGTTGGACTTGTCAGTTGGAAGGCGAAGTAGGATGTGAAATGCTGTGAAATGAGTACTTGAACACCCCCCCCCCCCCCACCCCCCCCCCCCCACCCCACCCCCCCCCCGCCCAACAAAACTTCTGACGTTAGCTGAAAATCCAGGTGGAAGGATTTCTCGGCTGAAAAAATCTCCTCTTTTTTTTTTAACAGTAGTTTTCATGCCTGCGACCTTCAAAAACCATCCAAAAGTTTGTTTTCATACACATCTGTATTGCTAACAATTCGGGACTTTCCTGGTGTTGCACTGCCTCCGGGTATTGCCTCCAGGATCGATCCCACCATCTTTATATTATACTAATGTCCCATATGTAGTCTGTTCCAGACCGGAGGACGTTAAGCAGAATTTCATCATCATAATTTCATCATCCAAAATGGGGTCTTATAAGGGAAGTAATTTTAATACTTTACAAAGAAGGGCAATGTCTCAGAGAAGTAGGTCTTATGTGGGAGGGAGTCTTATAATGGGAGGTTTTATAAGGGAGGTTCCACTGTATAAGACCTTCAAAAATCATCCAAAATGGGGTCTTGTAAGGGAGGTAATTTTATTACTTTACAAATGAGAAGGGCAATGGGTCAGAGAAGTAGGTCTTATGTGGGAGGGAGTCTTATAAGGGAGGTTCCACTGTAGAAGACCTATAAGGGAGGTAATTTTAATACTTTACAAAGAAGAGCAATGTCTCGGAGAAGTAGGTCTTGTGTGGGAGGGAGTCTTATAATGGGAGGTCTTTATATAAGGGAAGTTCTATTGTACTGGTACACATGTGGGACATTATTAACTATAAAGATGGCGGGACGATCCTGGAGGTACTGCAATACCAGGAAAGTCCCAACTTTTTAATCGATAAAGATATTGATTGAAACAATAGCCAAGGTATGTAGTACAGTGGAACCTCCCTTATAAGACCTTCAAAAATCATCCAAAATGGGGTCTTTGATAAGGGAGGTAATTTTATTACTTTACAAAGAAGGGCAATGGGTCAGAGAAGTAGGTCTTATGTGGGAGGGAGTCTTATAATGGGAGGTCTTTAATATAAGGGAGGTTCCACTCGACTGGTGCCTTTATTTATAGCTTTATTTATGTTGCAACATCATCAGATTTATTAACGAAAGTATATTGTTTAAAATTTAAAAAACTAACTTCCCTGGCGTTGCAGTACCTCCAGGATCGTCCCACCATCATTATATCTATTAATGTCCCACATGTGACTGTTCCAGTCCCTAGAACGTTAATCAGATTTTTCTTCTTCTTGGTTTCTATTGTAAATATTGTCATTGTCTGAGAGAGCATTATACAGTCCTTGTTTAGCTATTGGCCTATGCCTCGTGCCTCCATACGGGGAGCTGGACGACCCCGTCCCCTCTATGAGTCTCTCCCTCTCTCACCTCTCCAGATGGGAAGTGGGGTGTCTTTCGAACAGATAGTTCCCTCACCTTCTGGAAGTTCTGTGCTTGTGACTTTATATGACGTCACTCTGCCTTTCCCCTTTGCTTTATACTGTCATCTACTATCTTTCTGCCTAGTAACCAGTCCATTCTTCTGCTTTTTTTTCTCAAGAAATTCTTACAAAGATTTTTCTCCAGCAGAAGACGGACATGCTGGGCCTAACTAGTTCTTAATTAGGCGCATAGCGGCAGCATGGCGCATCTGCGCTCATAATTGACAGGAAACTATAAGTGATCGATGAAGAAGAAGATAAAATTATGGACATTGACTAAGAAGAAGGGTGGCAAGAGTGCTTAAGACGTTCGCCTGCCAATTAAATGCATGAGTGACCCGATTTCGAATCGTGGCCTCGTAGCCCTTTCTTTCCAGTTTAACGGGAAAATCGAAGTGAATGTCTAGTCCTTTGGATTAGGACTTAAAGCAAGTCTGATCCATGTGCTTTTGGCATGGATTTCCGACCAAAGTTGGTAAAGTGACAAAAAGTAATCCAAGTTGTTTTTTTCTCGTAAAATTATAAACTTCTGGGTATTGCCGTACCAATACAGGAATATTTTTAGCACCAGGAAAAAAAAAATGACCCAAGGTTCAAAAATGATCTCCCTTGCCTTTCATCAGTATAGGGCCTGCTACATTACATAATATTCTATGTCAGTGCGATGCGATTATGATGATGCGATTCTATAATTCACGTGAAATACTTCCGTCTGAAAATAATCCTCTACTACTTTCGCTCCATAATATACTCAAGTAGACCCAATACTTGAATTTCACGTGAATCAAATCAAATCAAATCAAATTCACAATCGCACTTTATTATCTCCCAAGGAGAAATTTTGTTCAGGTGCCAGAATAACAAAGACATCGACATTCAGCATGCATGAATAGGAGCAAAAGGTACACATAATACACGCTTAAAGATACACATTATATGTGGATACATACATCCTAAGGATAAGCATGCATAGTTTCTTTTCTAACACGATGAACACACATTTAAACCTAAAAGGATCATGAGTTTAGGAGGTGGATGGATCTGGGGATGAAGGATTTCTGTGCCCTGGAGTTGACTTTAAAAGTTTTGTAGCGACGTCCAGAAGGTAAGTTCGTAATGTTTGTTCAAAGCATGGGAGTGTCATTTACAATCTTCCTGGCTTTATGCTTGGGATGACATCATGACAAGCATCGTCACAAATCGCATCGCATTGATAACGAATCGTATGTAGTGTAGCAGGCATTCACTGGGAGTACAGTTCATATTGGCTGCGCCATCTTGTTGCCTGTGTGGGGTTGGTTCTTTTTTTTTAGTTCATGTCGGAGCAGACGTTCAAGGCGGAAGAGGAGCTGTTCCTGAAGTTCATGGAGGCCAAAGTCTACACCATGCCTGGAAAGCAGAGCTACTGCGCCACGCCGGGATGGTTCCGCATCATCTTCGCCTCCAGCGAGCACAACGTGCTGGAAGGTAAATCCTAGATTAGTCACCATTACAGAAGCTGACCTGAGCCACTCTGGGATGGTTCCGCATTCACCAAGGTTCTTCTTCAGTCTGCAGTATTCCCAAGGTGATTCCTATATGGCCATATTCACCAAGGTGATTCCTATGTCCGGTTTTCAGTTTTCACTGGTGATCCCTATATCAGCACCAGTATTCACCAAGGTGACCTACATCAGTCACCAGTATTCACCAAGGTGATTCCTATATCAGTCAAATTCACCTCCAGCAAGCACAGTGCTGGTGAAGGTCAGAGCATGGAATGGTTGGGAACATGGTGATTTGTTTAACTGGCAGCATTCCCGCTTTCTTCAAAAAAATCTTGCAAACCCTTCGAATGTCATTATGATTTAAAAGCATGGTCAATTTTCATGCACAATATTTGTTTATATTTTATATGGATCTCTTGACGGTCAATACTCCCATCTGCTGCACTGGATTTCAGGCCGGTGAGTCGCAAAAAAACATTGTAAATTGTCACATGAAGAACTGTTTTCCAGTGTGCACTACAACTCAGTTTTACAGCATGAAAAAAGCATTTCTGCATCAATAGACGATTTTCGGAGAGAAAAAAACTAGGGGAGAGCACTTCGTGAAAATTAGAGTTGTTTACCTCCATTACTCGGTCAAATGCCATAGCAACAATGCAACAATGGCGTCGCAGCTTGAAACCGCAGGATGTGAGTCAGCAACTTGCAAACATTTTGTAGAAAAATAAGGGGTGGCCAGTTGCTACAACGTGATAGAACTTGCAAACTGTGACGTAAAAATATAAATTACATCAAATTTAGAATGACGCACTGTGTTCTGCATGCTGTGTGTCTCCTCAAACACACGAGGTGAGGACTGGGGATCTACCTGATGGTAGAGTAACTTCCTGTGTTTGACCGATTGAATTAGGCAAGATAACTCCTACACACCATGAAATTACTCCCCTTAATTATTTCCGAACAATTCCTATTGTGACACCCTAAAATATATAGTGACTCCGACCCCTCTTAACCCTTTCACCGCCAGCCATATTTCAGCAAAAAATGTCCATTAATTTGACCTAGATAGAGAACAAAATCCATCTGCAGTATTGGGGATTCTTCTGTGACATATATAAAATAAGGTCTATCCTTACTTCCCAAAACTAAGACATTAGGGTCTTTGGATACTAGACCCCAATTTGATGCCTTTTAGTGACATACGTGTTAAATCACTGTGGTGCTAAAATGCGACTTTGGCGGTGAAAGGGTTAAAATTTTATAGAGTTTCATTTTACGGGAACCCCTTTCAGTTTTGAAGTTTTTTCTAACATGGATTGCCCGTCTTTTTCTTTGTCTTTTTTTTTTGTGCAGGTCTCCGGCGCATAGAAGCTGTGCTGAAATCTATCTCCGGTGGGCAGGTCAACGAAAAAATGGACTGAGTGACCAGTGAGAGTCAGAGAGCCAAGACTCCAGCAGATGCCAGGATCACAGGGGAAAAGGGAGACCAGTTCTGCAGGGATATTTCGCGCGATATTCTTTGTTCATTGCACGCAGTTGATACGGAAACTAACTAGCGACTCATGTTCCATTATTATTGTGCCTCATTTGAAAGGATTTTTTTATACTACACCAATGTGATGCGATGCTGCCTAAATACCGTCAAATTTGGACTATAAGGCGCACCTGTATGTTAGCCGCATCCCTCGAATTTACAGAATATCAGGTATTCATTCATATATAAGCCGCAGCAGTTTATAAGTCGCACACAAAATTACACACAAAAAATAGCTCACAAAGTTTAAGAAAAAAACCTATTGAAATACAGTGGAACCTCCCTTATAAGACCTCCCATTATAAGACTCCCTCCCACATAAGACCTACTTCTCTGAGACATTGCCCTTCTTTGTAAGTATTAAAATGACCTCTCTTATAAGACCCCTCCCTTATAAGACCTAATTTTGGATGATTTTTGAAGGTCTTATAAGGGAGGTTCCACTGTAATTGCAATTCATCAAGAGTATATAATAATCTGAAGCATTTTAAACATGGGATTTGAAGCTATTGAGAGTTAAAACCAAGTTTGAGAGCTACAATGAAGATCAAAATAGGCTGGAGAATGTGGCTGGAAGCAGATTTAATGGTACTAATAAATGTAGAAGGGGAAAAGCCACAGACAAGCCGCATCAGTACATAAGCCGCATGGGCCAAAGTTGAGGGGTGTGAAGAGAATATGCTACCTCTATGAGATAAGTAGTCCTAGCCGCGTAGCCAATCAGAATTGTTTGTTTGTCCGCCATTGTGAATCATTACGAAACTAAGTGCATGGCTTTGTACATCGATTTCTCTGCAAATATGTAGATTTACACCCTCCTGCTCTATTTCTTGGTTCTTTCCGTGGTTAGGGTTAGGGTTAGTAGTAATCACGTGAGATAAGTAACTGTTCTAATGCGCATGCGCAGAGGTAAATATTTCATACGACTACTTATTTATCGTGACATGGGGGAAAGTAGCGGCTTATAGTCCGCATATTACGGTACTCTGTTCAAATACACACAACTAATACAGAAACATGACGGCTGTGAAAGTATGACTATACGATGTTCCATGTTACGGTAATGCACAGATTCTAACACCAGATCATGTGATATGATGTATTCCTATCCTAAGGAATGGGGATGAGGGGAAGGAGGGGGGGGATTAAACCACATTTTAATTAGTACACTAACATATTGATCAAAAATGTCTTAATCGTTATTTTATTTTTAGTCACGTACCTCAGCTTTAAAGATTATTATGCGTGTCCTTTGAGTTTGTGAAGTCTGTACTGAGAACAACTTTACTCCAAAATGGATGAAAGGATTTTGATGAAATTGTATAAAGATTTGGGGAACCCATGTATGGTCCATACTTTTAGATATTCAATTTTGTTTTGTTTAGGTATGTCGGTGAATTCTGGACAGTGTCGCAAGGATACAGTGTGTGTGTGTGTCATTTTTCTTGGTGTAACTGCTAATTTTTACAAGGAAGGGTTTGCTCTTCATCTTAAGGGGTTATGTTTTTCCTCAATTTTGGTTTGTCTGTCCTATGCTGTGAACGATTTTACTGAAATACATTTTAAAGGATATTTGATGAAATTCATATAAAGGGTTTTGGGGGTATAATCTCTCTGTGGCCCCATGCTTTTTGAATGTTTTAAATATTTTTTTCTACAGGTAGTGTCTTACTGGGCTGTTGTCACTAGGATACAAGATTTTATTTTGTGTCTGTTTTTATCACCTTTTTTCTGGTGTGACTGCTTATTTTAGGAAGAGTTTGCGCTTCATCTTAATTTAAAACCCTTCCACCGCCAAAGTCGCATTTTAGCACCACAGTGATTTAACACCTATGACACTAAAGCCGGTGACAGACTATGTGACTGCTTCATGTGACTCGATCAGGTCTCATTTGCATACCATCCTTCTCGATCAGTCTGACTCAGTCGGGACCAGTCAGGTGACAGGGCCGAATAGGGCGGGTTCTAAATTTCACTGATCGAGTCAGATGGCTTGTGACCTCTTCTGTGCGGGAAACAAAATTTGATCTACGTCACGACCTGATCGAGTCATATGAGGCAGTCGCATAGTCTGTCGCCGGCTTAAAAGGCATCAAATTGGGGTCTATAATCCAAAGACCCTAATTGTCTTAGTTTGGGGAAGTAAGGATAGACCTTATTTTATATGTCACAGAAGAATCCCCAATACTGCAGATGGTTTTTGTTCTCTACCCAAGGTAAATTTAATGGAACATTTTGGCTGAAATATGGCTGGCGGTGAAAGGGTTTTTAAGGGGTTGTTTTTATCCATATGGTTGGTCTGTCTAAACTGTGAAAGCATTTGTTGAAAAGGTACGCAAGGATTTTGTATGAAATGATTTATGGTTTGTCTGTCTAAACTGTGAAAACATTTGTTGAAAAGGTACGCAAGGATTTTGTCTGAAATGATTTATGGTTTGTCTGTCTAAACTGTGAAAACATTTGTTGAAAAGGTACGCAAGGATTTTGTATGAAATGATTTATGGTTTGTCTAAACTGTGAAAACATTTGTTGAAAAGGTACGCAAGGATTTTTTATGAAATGATTTAAAGGGTTTGGGTACTGACATGTGGTCCATACTTTTAAAGTGTTTTTTTTCTTTTTCTGTACAATGTAATTTGGATCATATCACTAGGATTATTCTTATTCTTCTGCGTTCCCAGGCCACATGGCCATAATGGATAAGGTACTTATGGTTTTCAGTTTTCACTGGTCTCCCCGCTGCGTACAGCCAACACATTCCGATTTCGGAGGAGCTCAAAGAGAAAATTGGGAAGATTTTTTTTTTTTTTAAAGGCATGAGAATGAGGCAGAAAGATAGATGACAGAAAGCAAAGGGAAAAGGCAGAGTCAATAGAGTGAAAGATTAGTGGAAGTTACAAGCACAGAACTTCCAGAAGGTGGGGGAACTATTTGTACGAAAGACCCCCCGGTATCCCCACAGGGAAGTCATTAGGATATAAGCTTTTGTTTGTGTGTGGTCTGATTTTATCACCTTTTTGTTTTAATGATTCTTTTTTTTATGAAGAGTTTGCAATAATTGTATGCAAATGTGTGTGTTGTTTGTGTGTGTGTGAAGCACATGTGTGTGTACATGTGTGTGTGTGTGTCACGGTAAATTTGTCTATGTGCATGTCAGAGTGTGCGTGTGTGCATGTTAGTGAGCGTACAATTATGATATAATGTTGGAAATCCGCTATCGGAACTTTATCATCGTTTATATACATGCACTTTTTCTACCAAATGCAAAACTAGCCAAATCAAACCAACTCTCTGCCGGGAAAGAATTTTTGCATTGAATACCTAATGTTTTTGCAGGAGCTAGGTAGTGCTAGCCTGAGGTGCCTTTCTGGAAAGTTGTCTTTCTGAAATAAATCTGATTTGTCTGCATTTGAACAGATTTAACCTGATAAAATGGTAACACATTTTAATACATTTCTCCAACACTTTTAATGCAATAATTTATACTTTTTAAAAAATGTAGTCATCCGGTGACCAAAAAACCAACTGTCAATAGCAGGTGAACCATGATTTCAAACTCTAATCTGCTTGTGTAAACCCTTGGATGTTTTGATGTCACAATAATGTACATACCGACTATAAGGCGCACACCTGATTATCACCCCCCCCCCCCCCCCCCCCAAATTTAACCAGGCATGGGAATTAGAGAAGACAAAAAAGACTGAAAATTGGGGTCTGGAAGCAGGCATAGGAACAAGGAATAAAGAAACTGAAAACCGTGTGTGTTGGGATACAGCCCCCAGAAAATGAAGCTTCTTCTGTTATCTAAGCCTTAAAAACAGTATGTGAGATAAGACTGATATATTTAGTTCATTTTGCATTCATTTATAACCAATAACTTAAGTTTTACTCATTGGGCTTTTTTTTTTATCTCATAGATGTCCTCTTGGACCATCAAAAAAGCTGAAACTTGCAAAAAAAAGACTGAAGAGGACCATCAAAAAAGCTGAAATCAGCCCAAAGACTGACAATTCCCATGCCTGTTAACATAACATTTTTGTTGCTCTATTTTCTTACTACGTTAGTAGTCATATTATAAGGCACATGGGGAAAATGTAGCACCTTATCTTAGGATTAGGAATAGGAACGAAAATAATATAGCCATTAGGCTTTCAAAGTCCCATCTTTGTGTTTTTGATTTGATTTTTACATACCGTATTTTACGGTGATACTTTTTCCCCAGACTAAGACCCCTGCACCTTATAATGTGACTGATAATATAGTAAGAATATAGAGAAACAAAATCTGAATTTTGTGTGAAATTTGGGGGGTGCGCCTTATAATCAGGTGCGCCTTATGGTCCGTAAAATACGGTACTCAAGGTATATCGTACACTCAGGTTTTGCGATGAATTAATCATCGTATTCGTACATTATGTCATTATAATTTTTAATTGGTCGAGCTGGTTTTTAAAGCTGTTAGTATTAGGTGCTCTCTTAATGTTAGTTGGTAGTTGATTCCATAAAGGAGCAACTCTGTGAGTTTATTGTGTAAAATACAATGTTTGCATGTGCATCAGCAGTTTATTTATTTGTTGCTTAAAAATGGTCATACATGTAACATTGTTTCTTACTGCAGCAGACCTGCCTACGTCCCCTCGGACCTCTCAGTAGTAGAACCCCATTTTTTTTCAGTAGTTTCACAGGCGTTTTCAGTAGCATGAAAGTCGCGGTGTTTCGTTCAGCGATTTTCTTAATTTTTCTGAAAGTCATGGGGTTTTTTCAAATTGAATACATGTACAATTGCTGTGAAAATAACCTTGTTTTATTTAGTAATTAAAAAAAAAGTGAAAAATTGAACAGTACACACACACACACACACACAAGCATGCACGCATACACACACACTCAAAAAACGCACACACGCGCAAACTGTATGTGTGTGTCGCTCTGTGTTAGTGTTCAACTCTGTGTGGGTGTGGTGTTATGAGTGCATGCATGTTTGTAGCCGAGTAAACTTTAAGGTCACATATGTTGTTGTTCATAACCTGGCTTAAAGACTCCAGGGATCATCCCAACAGCCGAAGCACTTGAACACTATGGTACAAATGCACCAGCTAGGGATGAGAGCGTTACATGTGTGACCGTTTTTGATTACCCCGCCATGTGGGCAGCCACACTCCGATTTCGGACTGATGAGACTTCGGACTGATGATGTTATGCTAGGAGCTTGCCATGGCTAAAGACGATCCCCGCATATAACTATGCAGAACATAACATTTTGATGTAGCCGTGAAGTTCTAGCTTATGTCAATTGGTCAAACACAGGTGGAAGGTCACATGTCATTTTTAAAAGCATAATGTTTATTATTAATGTGTCTGCAACTTCAAGTACGTGCGCATGTGTGTGTGCATGTGTATGCATGCATGTGAGTGTGCTAGTCGGTCGCGTCTATGACCTCCATGTAGCTTTGGTCCTCTGTTCTTCTTCTTCTTCTGCGTTCCCAAAATGCTGATGGCCGGTTGATCAAACCCGAATTTTGATGGTTTTGATGAAATGGGCGGTTTGTTGAAGGTCGTTTTCTGTTCCCCACAGCTTCGTCTGCATGTCTGTCGAAACTGGCCATACAGTCGATCTGGGGCCGGCATAGTTCGGACAGTACTGTAGAATGTGTTCGGGGTCTTGGATACCCGTCCCACATGGGCATTCGTTTGTGTGGGATATCTTGAGGCGGTACAGATGAGAGTGCAGCTAGCAGTCGCCTGGTCGTAAGCGAAAGACGATGGCTTGCTGCCATCTCTCCAGGTTTGGGAGGCAGTCATTCTCAGGAGGGTTCCTTTGTTGTTTCCATTCCCGGCGGAACCTGCTCTTAATGAGTTTTGGCCTCAGGATAGGAGATGCGGTGGTCTGACTGTCCCAGTCTGCTTCCTGCTTTTGGAAAGTTTGTCTGCCCTTTCATTCCCGTCTAAGTCGCAGTGAGATGGGATCCACTGAAGAGTGACGGGGTCCTCTGCTCAATTGGCTTTGATCAACGGTTGGCACGAGAGCTGTACATTGGATGACTTTCTACAGTAATGGAAAATCATCTTACAGTTTCAGTCTCTTGTGGAAGACTATGACTCTCAAACGAGGGGGCCTTGGCCTCCCCCCCCCCCCTATGACTCTCCGAGGGGCCTGCCTGCCCCCCCCCCCCCCCCCCCCCTGCCAGTCTTAAATCTCTTTGGCAGAGAGAGTGGGGGGGCAAGGCAAGGTACAATTGGGCAAGGCATCTCCACTATAAACAAATTCTAGCCCAGCCTCCCGGACTAGCATCCCTCCGCTATTTAAAAAACCATTTGGTTAGGTGCTGTACTTGCAGCGACGCGCAGTCCGGGGGAAAGCAGCCCGAATTTTACAGAGACTCTGACTAGAATATACCAAATACCAAATATCTGGCAGTCATGGTTGGAAACGATCGACTTGTACGCTGATGAGAGAGCTGCTACCCTAGAAAGCTTGCACAAATTTGTTTATATCACGACTGGAAGGTGTGTGTGCGTGCGCACGTGTATAAGTGTTTTAAGAGTCCTGATGTTCTGCAGGCATTATATATAGACCAAGAGAGAGAGATGCAGACCGCAATACACGCGCATGCATACACACACATGTGCAGACGCACGTGTACACACACACACACACACACACAGAACACACGCACACACAAGCTGTTCAAACCATTGTACAACTTTACTAATAAGACAACAATATTAATTAAAGCAATACTGCAAACGAAACGCAAACAAACAAAAAGTCCCCCCAAAGATTTGGGAGCATTAAACTGGAAATTCAAATCCCAACTTGAACTTGAAAAATAATTACTTTTAATGTACTTTTGGTGTGTCTAAAAAAATTATACAACTTTTCCACGATTGCAAAACGATCACACAAATGTTCACAGCACTTAAACAAGCACGCACACACCCGCGCGCACTAAAAGAACGAGGAATTGAACAGAGAAACGAAACAAATTTGCGTTCAATTTTTTTTTAAGCACTCCCAACACAAAAACAAATCAATGAATGGCTACTCTTCAAACAAAAACACAAATTGATAACATCTAATATCAACGGACCTTGAACAGTAAAAAAAACAAGACATGTATGCAAAATTTAAAAAAACAATACACAAGATTGCAAAATTCAATGCCAAGACCGTTTACTATCAGTAAAAAACAGCGTCGTGAGATCTGGTCAGATTGTACAAAGCTAACATCTAGTTCAGTAATCAGGAGTTCGTCTTAAGCATTCAACACGGGTAGTATTACAGTGGAACCTCCCTTATAAGACCTTCAAAATGAGGTCTTATAGGGAGGGGTCCTAAGAGGGAGGTAATTTTAATACCTACAAAGAAGGGCAATGTCTCTGAGAAGTAGGTCATATGTGGGAGGGAATCATAATGGGAGGTATTATAAGGGAGGTTCCACTGTATATAAACTAAACTGCCAAAATGATTGGTTGTTTCTTCTAATTTACATGTTTCTTACTACCCGTCTTAACTGTTTAAGACGCACTCTTGGTTTACCATACCTGGTCTAGGACTCATTTCGCCACCAGTCGGCATTCAAACCAGTAGGAGCTTAGCGCGTGATATTCTTAAATGGGGATAGTGAGAGAGAGAGATGGGGAGGCCCTCCCTAACTAAGAATATCACGTGCTAAGCCCATGCTAGTTTGATTGCCACCTGGGGGGGAAATGTGCATTCTAAGCTGCTCATTGCAAGAAACCTACACTGTGCTACGTTTCTGCGGAGCCTGACTATAAAATCTTAACAATACACATTGCATTAAATGAGACCCCTTCAGCCTATCGTCATATTCATGAATCAAGATTTTGTTGCAAGTCTCCCCCTTCCCCCCCCCCCCCCCCCTTTTAAAGCATTCAAGAAGGGTAGTTTGGATTTTTTAATTTTTAAATGATATATATTGGTCTTCACATCAAAGGGTATGGGGGCTGGATGGTGTAGTGGATAGAGCGTGACTACAAAACTGATTTTCCCTATTCTGATGTACATGGGTTCAATCCCAGCTAAAGGCAATTTTTATTTATTTTATACCCTAGTTCACTATTTGCAATCTCCTGCCTCAATTCACTATTTGCAATCCTGCCTGAAAGTTTGCAATCTCCTGCCTCAACTATTTGCTATCCTGCCTCAAAGTTTCCCCCATTTGTAATCTGCCTCAAAAGTTTGCAATCTACCTCAACTCACTATTTGCCATCTCCAGCCTCAAAACTTTCCCTATTTGCTCAGTTTCCCTATTTGCTCAAAGTCTAATTGCAATCTCCTGCCTCAATCTGCTTGGACTTGCCTACTTGTTTTTTTGTTACGCAACACTCTTAGCTGCACTGTTGGCCAAGAGGACTTTAGTTTAAGGCAGGCAGCTGGTTTGGGGAAAAGTCAACTAATCCCTTGGCAGCAGTACACAGAGCCAGTGCTAATGCCTCCTAATTGTTCAGAAAAAAACAACTGTACGACGACTTTCCATTACCATATTTTTCGGACTATAAGGCGATGCTTTTTTCTCCAATTTCGCCCTATGTGCCTAATAAATAAGGGCGCCCTATTAGTGAACAAAATCGTGAGAAGAGAGGAGGCAACGATTGCCGTACTCGGTACTCTACTGCGAGTCTAAACATTGAAAGTGGTAACGAGTCGCCGATTCGAAGAATAGTCGCGTTAAAATGCTTCAAAATCGCTATTTAGTATTATCATCTGAGATGCCGTCCAAAAGATTCCATAACCCTTCATTGAATGTAAAAAGCATTGTTAGAGCTTAAAATGCCATAATTCTACCAGTTTTCACAAAGAAAAGTCCAAACACAACAACCGGAAGTCGCAAAAACTCATTTATGACAGCAATAATGGTGCTCAGTAGGCCTTTTTAATTTTTTTTCAGATTTTTCTGGAAAATTGCCCTATTCGCCTTATGATCCGAAAAATATGGTGCTGTTAAAAATCGGTTACTGTGCAGCTCTTAGTTTATAAGGCCTATTGGTTCCAACTTCATTTGCGTCGAACTTTGATAAAACTTTTCAAGGGCATGTTACTAGCCTACCTACCTACCAACCTGCCTACCTACCAACCTGTCTTCCTACCTACCAACCTGTCTACTACTACCCTGTCTGCCTACAAGAGGGGGGTAGTGTCCTTTCATCGTACTGAGCTGCGCGCAACTCAAAACCCCAACGGACCTTAGCCTACCCCCCTCAAAACCTAACGAAACAAAAAACAAACAATCCCAAAACAAAGCAAAAAAACATAACCCTCTGCCTACCTACCTAGCAGCTAGCTACCCTAGGTGAGGGGCAGGGAGTGAAAGGGGGCAGGGGGGTGGAGGGTATCCCGTTAAGCTGCGCACAGCCCCCCAGCACGGGGTTGGGGACCCCCCCTACTCTCGCACCCCTACCTTACCAATCGCGCGACCTCCACAACCCCTCCCCTAACAGCCCCTCTACCCCACCCCGCCAAAAAAAAAGGCTACCCCCCTCCTTCCCACCCCACCCATCCATCCTATCCCCCATACTTACCGTTTCCTTTTTTCCAGCCTGCACAAAATAATACAGCATCATAGTACACCACATTGTACAAAATAATCTCACCATCATAAACTTAACACAAAATTGAATGTATGCAAATTGCAATACACAAAATCTAAAGAAAACTGTCACCACATCTACTTTAAAGCATGTGACGGCATCACAATAGTGTCCATGATCACAACTGTTCATGAATGTTCAATAACTGCTCAAGACAATAACAACAAAACATCCCTTGAAAGTTTAAGCAACACTCGGGAATATTGGTTACGATACGCTGACAATGGGCATAGACAAAACCTACCTCCTTTACACCTTTTCTACCCATATGCCATTGTAATCTTTTGACATTATACGTTTGATTTTGTGCAGATAGGTGTACATTTTCAAGAAGCATGTCAAAATAATTATGCTTAGTTGGGGGTTTTCTGGAAGATGCTCTACTTATAATTTGTGTTTGAAAAAGAAGTCGGTTGTGTGGTGAGCTCAAATGTTTTCACGTTATCATACGTATCAGGGAAAATATATGTAGAAATGAATCAGCAAGCTGAAATCTACATTTTGGTAAGTGGACCACTGTATCCCAATGACTATCACGACTGATGTCCAAATTATGAGGAAAGTTCTTTGAATAACCTAAACTTTCACAAAATGTCAGTAAAAAATCTGTTCATAATTATATCCTAGCCTTTCATAACATTTTTTTTTTTTTCAATCAAAATCTCTATTCATTACCAGTTATGCTGTTTGATTGAACAGAAAAAAACAACAACACAATGCTCCTAGAATTAGAATTAAACAAGTAAAAAAAAAATAGTAAACAAAATTCAGTCTGGAAAAAGACTTTGTCAAGGTGAAGGAAGACGTAACATAACTTAAACAATGAGCTTTGCTGAAACGCATGCGCATATTTTTTCTTTCTTTTATTTATTTGTGGATAAACACACAAGGCTTCTGCAGGCATTACAGGGGCACCCTGACAGATGAGGTTTTGCAAGAAACACGTCGAGATCACCAGAAAAACGCCCTTTACAGAGATCGCAACATTCACCTTGCTCTGGTTTCAAATTGGCGATACCTCCTCCTTGGCAGAGGTGCTGGGAGTCAAATCATTTCAGTGAAAGAGAAGGCATGTGCCTTCTCTTTTTTCTAATGGCCGTCTGAATTTAGACCAAATCGTTTGCACAAAATTTCCACAATACAAGCCTTTTTATACAGTTTACCCAAAAGGAGTTTCGCTCACAGCAAAGGAAATAGCTCCAATTTTTTTAATTTTTTTTACTGCGCCACAAAGACAAAAAAGCTTCACCCACTCTCAGTGGCCTCCACCCACCCCATCCAAAATGGCTTCTCTCTCCGGCAACTCCGCCAAGGAAGAATCGCCGTTTTGACGGTTTAATTTCTAGGAAACCACAGCAAAGTGAGTGTTTCGATCCTTCAAAAGGCCGTCTTTCTGGTGAACCTGGCGCGTTTCTTACAACAAAAACTCAACCGTCAAGGTGTCCTTTAAAAGTGCACCAAGCCTTGTGGCAGACAGAATTGCTGTGCAGAATTTTGCGCCTATTCTGAAGATCTCCTCCCACCTCTGTGCTTGGGGTGTGAATCCTCAATGAAAATCAAGAATTACAATGTCAAAACATTACACCCCCCCCCCCCCCCCCCCCCCCCCCCCCCCCCCATTCTCTATGTACAAGGTACAAGAACATTTCTTGATCAACGGAGGGTGACAATACCCCACAGACCTTTTTAAGTGTACTGCTTAAATAAATCACAGTTGCACAAAAGTTTCCCCGCTCAACGTCACAAACACTTTCAACATATAATTTTCCACCAAAAAAAGTATTGCAACGTTGGAGGGAGATTCGTTTCTTTTCTTTCTAAGATGTGGTCAATTCACTTCGTATCATAAAAAAAAAAGATAAAACAGACGGAAAAGAGAATCCAGGGAAAAAAAAATGTATCAAGAGGACTAAGTATTACCCGTGATGGACTTTTGCTGAAAACTGACTTACCACCAACCAAACAATGTATCAAGAGGACTAAGTATTACCCGTTATGGACTTTTGCTGAAAACTGACTTACCACCCACAAAATAATAATAATAAGCTTCAGAAAAAAAATTGAGGAGGAGGGAATCCAACTTGAACTTTTGTGCTGTACACAAAGTCAGTGCACACAAATGCTGTACAAATTTACCTTAGTATATACAAAGACACTGAAAAGAAAAGACCAACATCCGGTCTCTTTTCCCTATATGAGTAGCGAGGACAGAAACACTTAAAAACAGTACACATTTACACGTCGATAGGCCAGTTGAATTCTCCGTTCAAATTCCAGTCTGAGTTTTTAGATAGCCTCCACTGTGTGTGGTGTACTGTTCCCACTAACGATAACTCTATCAGCCCGGTTCGCCGTAACTCTTAAGTAGTCCATCTTACCCTTGGATGGAAGTTCAGTTTAACGTCGCGTATCGGCTTTTGCCATGTACGACGGGCTGAACAAACCAACCACGGTGTAAACAAAAATTTATGTTCCTGAATCACTGTCTTAGCCAAAAGGCCGAGAAGCGATCAGTATCGATTGAACATTGATTTAGAATCTTTGGTATATATACAGAATTTCCAAGCCAAATGGACTGCGAATGTTTGGTTGGCAACTAGCAATCTGCGACTGAAAAGAACTAGCGGTACATGGGTGCTAAACCACAGAGCAAAGAACATCACACAACTGATTACCTTTCTTTCTGTGATATGTACAGCAAAACGGGAACTTCGGCATTTGACAAAACAAAGCAAACCGGTGTTCAGTATGTACACAAGATTCTTCAAAGTTGAATTTATGTACAGATTCTCTTCCTTTTTCCCCCCCCTGTAATACCAAACATCTGTACTAGTAACTGTCTGTAAGCTATTATAGTACACCAATGCCATTTTGGAGAAGAAAAAAAACAATGTTACAAACAACAATGGGCCAAAACAGTAATATTGCAGACACAGGATTGTTTTCTCCCATTTAAACTTTTAAAAAGAATTGCTCTGAAAATAAATACCAACGTAACCGATATGGCCTCAATGTGAAGACTAGGTAGATTGGTTATCTTTCATTACAATTTCGCCCAAAGAACCAATGGCTTCTGTACACAAGCACAAAAGTTGTCGAATATTAATTGTTGACCATGCGTTGAGAAAAATTGTACACTTTACAAACCCGCATACATTGTTGGTTGTTTTTTGTGTGCAAAGATATGGATTGGACATTTTTACAAGGGAAGTAATTTTATATATTACAATTCCCCCCCCCCTCCCCTTTCACCGCCTACTGATATACATAACCCACCAAACTTCCCAACCCGTACCTTCATCTAGCTTCAATATCAAACCAATCTACTTCCACACATAATAACAAATAGTGAAACAGTATTATGACATCGGCTTAAAATGGTACATGATTTTTTTTTTTTTTTAAACACATTTTTGTCAATGAACAAAAACCGGTTACTCATGACCCAGTACAGAGAACAGTTGCATATATTATAATAACCATAAAGGGGGAGAACACCAATGTAGGTCACATGACTAGGCTAACGAAGAGGGGGGGGGGGGGAAACATGGTACTGTATCGGTGCATGAATCAAAATGTATTTCTGTTCACATATCAGGTTACCAAGGACACACATCAGTATTTGTTCAAATGTTCACCATTTTGGGGGAGATGATGACAAATTATTATGGACACAATATGCACACAATCTGAAGACGAAATTATGGACAAAATAGTATGTACACAATCTGTTGGGTGGTTGTTGTTTTTTTTACAAAAATCACATCTTTTATGCATTTACAGACGCGAAGCTCAGCAGTTTACAAACGGATGAGGTAATGCTTAAAGATACGTTATTTTCTGATTCTTGGGGATACCGGTAATTCTACCAGACGGTTTTTTTCTGTCATCTCCCTAAACCTCCTTTCCTCCCACCTGTTCCCTCCCATGCTACAGTCGATGATATTTCGCTCTTCAAATTTTCAGCCAGGATGGGTTGGATACACCACAGAGATGGTATATCATTTTAAAGACCCCCCCCCCCCCCCCCACGCCACGTGTCACATTCCCTCTTATGCTTGGAAGAATTCTTAAGATTTCTTACCAGCTATAAGAATAATTGAACTAAAAAACATCAAAACGCTACACTCACACAAGCACATGAAGGTGAAATAAACACTACACACAGCGAATAAAACCAAATTTTCGTCTTTAAAAAGACTTTGACGAGGTGACAACACATTAAACTTAACAATGACGGCAGTGAATTGTTAAACCGTTTTACCAGCTATAAGAGGGACAACACGTCAAAAGCATGATTTTGACATGTGACGTGGTGGGTCTTTACGGGGAAAAGGGATACCGTCTTCTAATATTAAGGGAAACCATTAATTGAATGACCTCTTTAACTCATTCTACCCCATTTACGAGTATACTCGTAAACTCACACCAACCATATCTGCCCGTTTACCAGTTAACTCGTAATACAAACCCATCTTCAAACTGAAGCGTCTAGCTTGGTTCTCATCCTCAGATTGTTCACTTTGGTAGCTTTAGCCTGTGTACAGACTCTTCCTTTCCGGTCATGCTTAGATTTTATCGATTTTGGAGCAGATTTTTCATATTTTCAGCATTTTTCATATTTGTACTGATTTTTTTCGATGATGGGTTGAAACCTATTATGTCTGAGTAATGAAACAGCAAGTGAAATGGAGTTTGGATTGATTTAATTCTGATGCATTATTGAGAAACACTGTTGCCAGATCTGTCAAAAGCCAAAACTATTAACCTTTTTCTTTCTTTTTTCACTGCAATGTTTCTTGCCCATAAAGGCTCAGGGCTAAAAGAGCACAACCTCAACACTCTATACTCCGTAGCTAACTCCACATAGTTTGGCAAGCATGCTGCATAGCACCTTCTTTGTCGCTTTGTCTTAAATGTTTAATCATCGCACTACACCCACAATTTTTAAACGTTTTTTTAAGTCCTACAATATTACAATTATGACAGTAGCTGCCACAGCTTATGCATACAGTGGAACCTCCCTTATAAGACCTCCCATTATAAGACTCCCTCCCACATAAGACCTACTTCTCTGAGACATTGCCCTTCTTTGTAAGTATTAAAACGACCTCTCTTAAAAAGACCCCTCCCTATAAAGACCTCATTTTTGATGATTTTTCAAGGTCTTATAAGGGAGGTTCCACTGTATTGACCTTTCACACACTAGAACCTCCTGTCACAGTAACAACATTGAACAATATCATCAAGTTGTGGATAAACGTTTGCACATAATCATAATAATACATCAAGATGTTATTCTCCGGACGTTATACACAGAAGCTTCTGGGAACAGCGATGTTATTCCCCGTGAACAGGCTAAAGTGTTTCGACAAAACAGGAATGCAAACGCAAACTCACAAAGCATTGGGGTGGAGGAAAAAAACCTTCACAAGAATGCATAAATATTCTCATAACGGCAAGAAAAATGCTGAGAAAATTTGTATTTTTTTTCTATTTCTACTCAAATAAAATGCTAGTGGTGGTGGTTGGTTTTTTAGCCTTTTTTGTGGTGGGTTTGTGAAGCAGTGTGCTAACACTCCTTTAAAAAAACCTCAAAGCATTGGGGTGGAAAAAAAACCTTCACAAGTAAGTTTAAATATTCTCATAACGGCAAGAAAAATGTTAAGAAAATCATGTGTTTCTTCTATTTGTACTCAAATAAAATGCTAGTGGTGGGTGTGGGTGGGGGTGGGTTTTTTTAGCCTTTTTTGTGGTGGGTTTGTGAAGCAGTGTGCTGACAACAAAAGTCTAGTAATTAATAATAAGACCACAAACAACAACAAAACTCACACCAGGCATGCTTGACACAAATAGCATGCAAATTACACTGCACCGAAATATATCTGTGTCATCAAATTTAGACCTGTCGTTTTCTAATACAAAACACCCAAGTCATTTCAAATAACTTTCTCTTGGTTTGCAGCGCTATCTCAAAGATGTACGATTTAAATAACACTGGTCACCAAAACAAACAAGATCCTGTATTCGAGAATTATTCACATTGGTTGCGTTAATTTCGTGGAAATATAATATAAAAGTTATGGGAGCCACAGACCTGGTACTTATGTTCCATTTATGTCATCCGTGTGTGTTCGCTTTGTATTGCGTTTTTGTTTGAATGCGCTATGAATGCTAACGTGTGTGTGCGCTTTGATTTGATTTATATCAAGATTCAGCGCCGTATAAATACCGTATGTTGTTGTTGTTGTTGTACTTATGTACGTTGGGTACAATATATGATACAATTCAATCATGACCAGTAGCACAGATACAAGTTTTGAGCTTTACCCAAGTTTGAATGCATGTAACAAGCAAGTTACAAAACAAAACAAATGTGGTTGTGTATTCAATGGCTTGTGTATTTTCAATGTTGTGTATGTTCAAAGAATTCAGGTAAAAAGGAACAAAAAG
>CM065690.1:15983994-16053702 GCA_017654935.2 Phymorhynchus buccinoides | reverse complement strand
ATAGGGATCAATATTGTGTGTGTGCTGTGTTTATCTGTGGATGCGCGTGCGTGTGTGTGTACTGTTCTTTTTTTAATTTGAAATACAAAAATCGAGGTGGCTTACTTGTGAGTAAAATGTTGGGCACATCCCCCTCCCCTCTCCCCCCGCCAATCATACGTATCAGGTAGCTGATTTTGATTATAGCTACAAGCTGTTAAAGCAAACTTCAGCGTTTGCATGCTGCATGAACAGTTTACGTTCTCTCGTCTCTCGCTCTCCCTCCCTCTTTCCTCTCCGGCTCTCCTCGCTTCTCTTTTCAGTCTCTCGGCTTCGCTTCTGCCTCTCTCTCGTCCTCTCTCTCTCTCTCTCTCCTCCTCTCCATCGTCTCTCTTCTTCTCTCTCTCTCTCTCATCTCTCCTCTCTCTCCTCTGTCTCTCTGTCCCTCTCTCCTCCTCTCTCGAAAGATCTCTCTCGCTCTCTTACGATTTTAACTCTAGTTGGCACATTGAAAATGATTCCTTTTTCAAAGCTTTTACTTGCTTGATAATTATACATTAAAAGTTATTGCAAAAGCCTCCAAGTTTATCTCGTAGAAATAGTAATCGTTTACTAAAAGAATAGATTAATTACAAAAAATCTGTTCCTGTGACCAAATCAATGATCATGTCGCAGCTCCTGTCCTCACTGTATGAGAGGCCCAAACTTGAGGCTACCGTCGATTGGTTATTGAAACCATTTGCGCAGGCAATAGTTAACGACAATCGGGGGTCCTTCTTCTTCTTCTTTCCTTTTTCTTCTTCTCTTTTCATTTTTCCTCTTTCTAAAAACGCGTTTGTTTTTTTTTTCTTTCTCTTTTTTTTTTTTCTCTGTTTTTTCTTTGTCTTTCATTGCCCTTTTCTTCTTTTCTTAATTTTTTTCTTATCTGTTTTTTTTGGCTCATTCATTTTTCCCCCTCTTTCTTTCTCTCTTTCTTCTCTCTTTTCTCTTTTCTTTTCTTTTTTTTCTTTCTTTCCTTTTTATTCTTTCTTTCTTTTTTTCTTTTCCCCTTTTTTTTTTTGTTTTCTTTCTTTCTCTCTTTCATTTCTTCTCTTTCTTCTTGTTCTTCTTTTCTTCTTCTTTCCTTTCCGTTCTTTATTTCTATCTTTTCTTCTCTTTCTTTCTTTCTTTTTTCCCTTTCTTCTTTTTTTCTTCTGTTGTTGTTTTTCTTTTCTCTTCTTTTTCTTCTTTCTTCTTCTCTTCCTTCTTTTCTTCTTCTTTTTTCTTCTTCTTCTTTCTTCGTCTTTTTCTTCTTCCCAGGCCAAAAGGCCATAATGGATAAAGTACGTATGTGTATATGTCCTGTTTTCAGTGGTCTCTGGTCTCCCCGCTGCATGCAGCCGATTCATTCCGAATTAGGAGGAACTCAAACATGAAAATCAGTTGGGAAGATTTTTAGGGGGGTGGGGGGGGTATATAGGAGAATGGGCCAATCAATAAGAGAAAGACAGTAGATGACAGTAAGCAAAGGGAAATGGCAGAGTCAAAGAGAGAGACAGATTGGAAGCTGCTAAAAGCACAGAACTTCGAGAAGGCTGGGAAACTATTTCCCTCCAGTGCTTCCAAGATTTTAATTTGTGAACGTCCTCCGTGCTAAGTCGGAGTGTGGCTGCCCACGTGGCGGGGTAATCAAAAACGAGAACGCCCCCACACACGTAATGTTTTTCTCATCATCCCTAGTTGGTGCATTTGTACCATAGTGTTCAAGTGCTTCGATCGGCTGTTGGCATGATCCCTGGAGTCTTTAAGCCAGGGTAACGCCAACAACAACAGACTTGAAGAGGAGGGGGAGGGGGAGGAGGGGGAGTGCAGTCATAATTTCATATTTTTGTTATACCTAATTTGCATAATTATGTTAATTTGCATAACAGTGTTGATTTGTGTGTCCTTGTTGTTTCTGTGGGCAGACGAATTTCGAGCTGACTGTGAACAGTTATGAAATTATGTATAACGTGGCCAAGAGACAGGTGAGTTTGAGTGTGTTGTGTTTGTGTGTGTGGTGTGGCGTGTGTGTGTGCGTGCGTGCGTGTGCGTGCGTGCGTGCGTGCGTGCGCATGTGTGTGTGTGTGTGACGTGTGTGTACGTGCGCCATGTGTGTGTGTATAGTCTGTCATGTCTGTGTGTCATTCTGTGTGTTTTTAGTCACTCTGTGTGTGTGTATGTCCTGTCTGTCTGTGTGTCAATTCTGTGTGTTTGTCCACTCTGTGTGTGTGTATGTCTGTCTGTCTGTGCTTCATTCTGTGTGTTTGTCACTCTGTGTGTGTGTATGTCTGTCTGTCTGTGTCATTTCTGTGTGTTTTTGTCACTCTGTGTGTGTTGTGTGTCATTTCTGTGTGTTGTCACTCTGTGTGTGTGTATGTCTGTCTGTCTGTGTGTCATTCTGTGTGGATTTGTCACTCTGTGTGTGTGTACTGCAATTTGTTCGTGTCTGTGTGTTTGTCACTTGTGTGTGTGTGTGTCTGTCGTGTGTCATCTCTGGTGTTGTCACTCTGTGGTGTGTTATGTCTGTCTGTCTGTGTGTCATATGTGGTTTGTCACTCTGTGGTATTCTTGGTGTTGTATGTCTGTCTGTCTGTGTGTTGTCACTCTGTGTGTGGGTGTATGTCTGTCTGTGTGTCATTCTGTGTGTTTGTCACTGTGTGTGTGTCTGTCTGTGTGTCATTCTGTGTGTTTGACACTCTGTGGTGTGTGTGTTATGTCGTCTGTGTGTCATTCTGTGTGGTTGTCACTCTGTGTCCTGTCTGTGTAGTCATTCGTGTGTTTGTCACTCGTGGGTGTGTGTGTGTGTGTATGTCTGTGTGTGTCATTCTGTGTGTGTGTCACTCTGGTTGTGTCTGTCTGTGTGTCATTCTGTGTGTGTTTGTCACTCTGTGTGTGTGTGTGTGTATTATGTCGTGTGTTTGTCCCTCTGTGTGTGTGGTGGTGTTGTGTGTTGTATGTCTGTCTGTGTGTCAATGTCTGTGTGTTTGTTTGTAACTCTGTGTGTGTGTGTGTGTATGTCTGTGTGTGTCCATTCTGTGTGTGTGTCGCTCTGTGTCTGTCTGTGTGTCATTCTGTGTGTTTGTCACTCTGTGTGTGTGTGTGTGTATGTCTGTCTGTGTGTCATTCTGTGTGTGTGTCACTCTGTGTCTGTCTGTCTGTCTGTGTGTCATTCTGTGTGTTTGTCACTCTGTGTGTGTGTGTATGTCTGTCTGTGTGTCATTCTGTGTGTGTGTCACTCTGTGTTGTGTGTATGTATATGTGTGTGTTAAAGAGAGAGGGGAAGTGAATGTGTGTGTGTGTGTGTGTGTGTTCTGTCGCGCTTATCCTCGGGGTCACTGAGTGTGTGATGTGTGTGTGTGTTTGCGTGTGCGTGCGTGTGTGCGTGCTTGCGCGCACATGTGTGTGTCTACATTATGCTGGCTATAATTATGCTGTGTTAATGTGGAATGCTACCCTTTTGTATGTTACGTTTGACTTTTTTCTTTTGTTTTTAATTTCTTGACTTATTTCAGGGCAAGAAGGTGAAGGCCATTTTGCTGATCAGCCCCAACAATCCCCTGGGGGACGTGTACTCCGCAGAATTCCTCAAAGAACTCCTGTACTTCGCGCACAGGTGAGGTCGTTTTTTGTTGGGGGGGGGGCGGGGGGGGGGGCGGGGTTGTGGTGGGGGGGTTGGGGGGTCTTTTTTTAAAAATTTAAGTCAAGTTTGTTTGGAGAGAAAAAGGTGTGGGGTGTCTGAGTATTGTTTTTGCTTTGTTTCGTTGTTGTTTTGTTTTCATGCAAATCTGTTTGTTTTCAGTTCAGCAAGATCGCTGTAGCTTCTTTTCAATCAATCTTCAAGAGTTTAGAAGCCTTTCTTGTCTTTGCTTCCTCCTCCCCCCCCCCCCCCCCCCCCCCCCCTTTAAAAAAAAAAAACACCCTTTCTCTCTGTTGCTGGAAATCTTTGTGTATGTTACGTCCAGTCCGTGAAATTGCCTATTTTCTTTATGAAATGGGCAAAATGGTTTGTCAAATCCATGGGGAAAAAAAAGCAAGCTTCATTTAAAACTTGCCATTAACAAAATACTGTGAATGCAAATTATTTTTTCGTTAGGAGAGACAAAGATCTGGAATTAGTTCAAACAAAAGTAAATCACATTTGTAGATGAGTTAGCAATTTTTTGTATTCAGACTGAATTTAATCAAACGTTTGATAAGATATGTAGCTCAAGCATGCCCCAGAGAGAGAGTAGTGGGTTGGGGGTTGGGGGGGGAAGGATGGGGGTGAAAGTACAAAACACAATGTAGAAGTATTTGATACTGTTGAATCAGCCGTAATCAATACCTGTGTGTATTTGGGAATTGAACATTTTAACTGTACATTTTCCAGTTCGCGAATTGGGCAAGCCATTTTGTCCTTTTCATGAAACAGGCAATTTCACGGATTGGGCGTAACATATACACCTATTTGTCGATGCATGACTCTCTCTCTCTCTCTCTCTCTCTCTCTCTCTCTCTCTCTCTCTCTCTCTCTCTCTCTCTCTCTCTCTCTCTCTCTCTCTCTCTCTCTCTCTCTCTCTCTCTCTCTCTCTCTCTCTCTCTCCTCTCTCTCTCTCTCTCTCTCTCTCTCTCTCTCTCTCTCTCTCTCACACACACACACACACACACACACACACACACACACACACACACACACACACACATTATCTGATCAAACTGACATAGGGATATCAATGTCGATCAGTAAACTCTCTTGATTAATTCCATCCCAGATTTCAAAAGTGTCCACAGCTGTGCTGCTAATAATCTGGAAATTGTAATTGGGCATGGCTGACACAGCAGAACACAGTGTTGTAGGCATAGCAAAAATGAGTATGTCTGTGTCTGCAGGAACCGTCTGCACGTGATATCGGATGAGATTTACGGGCTGTCCGTGTTCGACAAAACCGCCACTTTTCGCAGCATCCTGTCCCTTCCCCTGCCTGATCCTGACCGAGTGCACGTGCTGTGGGGGGTCAGCAAGGTCAGAAGACTGTGTGTGTGTGCGTGCGTGCGTGTGTGTGTGTGTGTGCGTGTGCGTGTGTGTGTGTGTGCGTGTGTGTGTGTGTGTGTGTGATATAAACGGGAATGGACAAATCCATTGATTATCATCGAGGAGGGGGGTGTATTTTGTTTAGTTTTTTCAAATGTTGCAGAAAAGAATTAAGCCTAGATAAATTCACACCCCAAAAAAAATATTATGTCCCTTTCGTTCATTCTTTGTCATTAATTAATAAATATCAAGTTCACAATTTGTGGGCTGTTTTCAGGATTTCGGGTTGTCGGGGTACAGGTGCGGGGTGCTGTGCCCAGGTATCAAGCAGGTGATGCGCAGTTTGCCACAGCCCCCTGGGCATCTTTCAACTCACCAGGTTCACAATACATGCATTGACATGGCTTGCTATCTGTGTGCTTTTGGTTTTAGGATTTCGGGTTGTCTGGGTACGGGTGCGGGGTGCTGTATTCAGGTAAAAGCCGCCTCGCACTATCCAACCAAGTCGGATGCTAACGGCTGTGACCTTTCCACAGTGTTCCTTTCTTTTGACAGAGTGAGTAGAATTAGAAATCACAAATGCAGATTTTGGTCGGATGATCCCCTTCCAACCAGGTCGGGAGGAATAGGGCATTTGCCACGAGTGTTTCGTTCTCTATGCTCGACTACTAATTTGCCCGCACTCATTCTGCCCGAGTTATGCTGACCTTTCTTATTCAACTCTCTAAGTTCAACTCGGTTAAATTCAAGGTCGCCGGCAAGCGGCAAATGCCCTATTGGTGACTGCACTGTTTATACTTCCTTCTCAGTCGGGCAGTCGTGGGAATACAGCCAATGCTTGCTGATAGTGAAGCCGGCGCACGGCCACAAGTAGTTGAATTAGGCCGGGTTCACATTAGACTCGTAAGTTCCGTACGGAAAACCCTAAATAAGTGGAAAAAAGAGGGATAAAAGTTTACGCATATAGGGGAAATTCGGACACGTGCGCAAATCTTTTCCCTTCTTTGTTTCACTTATTTATGGATTGCGCGCGGGTTTCCGCATGGAATATCCGCTTATATGTGTACACGGCCTTAGAGTTCACAACTGAATTATCTTCCAACTGGAAAGGTTGGACAGTGTGAGGCGGCTTTGACAAGCAGGTGGCGCGGTTCGCCACAGCCCTGGGGCATCTTTCAACCAACCAGGTTCACGAGGCGTACATTCGCATGGCTTGCTATCTTAATTATTCTTTGGGCTTTTTTTCTTCTTCAGGATTTCGGGCTGTCGGGGTACAGGTGCGGGGTGTTGTACTCGGGCAACAAGCAGGTGACGCAGTTCGCCACAGCCCTGGGTATCATTCAGCTGACCAGGTTCACGAGGTATACATTTACATGGCTTGCTATCCTGGTGCTCCTTTTTTTTTCTCAGGATTTCGGCCTGTCTGGGTACAGGTGCGGGGTGTTGTACTCCGGCAACAAGCAGGTGACGCAGTTCGCCACAGCCCTGGGCATCTTTCAACTCACCCCTCCCCTCATGCAGCGAAGACTGCAGCATATGATAGCTGATAAAAGTGAGTGTGTCGCTGATAAAAGTGAGTGTGTCGCTGATTAAAAGTGAGTGTGTCGCTGATTAAAAGTGAGTGTCGATGATGAAAGTGAGTGTGTCGCTGATTAAAAGTGAGTGTGTCGCTGATTAAAAGTGAGTGTGTCGCTGATAAAAGTGAGTGTGTCACTGATGAAAGTGAGTGTCGCTGATAAAAGTGAGTGTGTCGCTGATAAAAGTGAGTGTGTCGCTGATTAAAAGTGAGTGTTGCTGATAAAAGTGAGTGTGTCGCTAATAAAAGTGAGTGTGTCACTGATAAAAGTGAGTGTGTCTCTGATAAAAGTGAGTGTGTCGCTGATAAAAGTGAGTGTGTCGATGATAAAAGTGAGTGTGTCGATGATAAAAGTGAGTGTGTCGCTGATAAAAGTGAGTGTGTCGATGATAAAAGTGAGTGTGTCGATGATAAAAGTGAGTGTGTCGATGATAAAAGTGAGTGTGTCGATGATAAAAGTGAGTGTGTCGCTGATAAAAGTGAGTGTGTCGCTGATAAAAGTGAGTGTGTCTCTGATAAAAGTGAGTATGTCGCTGATAAAAGTGAGTGTGTCGCTGATAAAAGTGAGTGTGTCGATGATAAAAGTGAGTGTGTCGCTGATAAAAGTGAGTGTGTCGATGATAAAAGTGAGTGTGTCGATGATAAAAGTGAGTGTGTCGCTGATAAAAGTGAGTGTGTCGCTGATAAAAGTGAGTGTGTCCCTGATAAAAGTGAGTGTGTCACTGATAAAAGTGAGTGTGTCCCTGATAAAAGTGAGTGTGTCACTGATAAAAGTGAGTGTGTCGCTGATAAAAGTGAGTGTGTCGCTGATAAAAGTGAGTGTGTCGCTGATAAAAGTGAGTGTGTCACTGATAAAAGTGAGTGTGTCGCTGACAAAAGTGAAAGTGTCCCTGAGAGTGTGTCTGATAAAAGTGAGTGTGTCACTGATAAAAGTGAGTGTGTCACTGATAAAAGTGAGTGTCCCTGATAAAAGTGAGTGTGTCCCTGATAAAAGTGAGTGTCCCTGATAAAAGTGAGTGTGTCGCTGATAAAAGTGAGTGTGTCCTGATAAAAGTGAGTGTGTCGCTGATAAAAGTGAGTGTGTCGCTGATAAAAGTGAGTGTGTCGCTGATAAAAGTGAGTGTGTCGCTGATAAAAGTGAGTGTGATAAAAGTGATGTGTCCCTGAAAAAGTGAGTGTGTCGCTGATAAAAGTGAGTGTGTCCCTGATAAAAGTGAGTGTGTCGCTGATAAAAGTGAGTGTCGCTGATAAAAGTGAGTGTGTCGCTGATAAAAGTGAGTGTGTCACTGATAAAAGTGAGTGTGTCGCTGATAAAAGTGAGTGTGTCTCTGATAAAAGTGAGTGAGATAAAAGTGAGTGTCTCTGATAAAAGTGAGTGTGTCACTGATAAAAGTGAGTGTGTCCCTGATAAAAGTGAGTGTGTCACTGATAAAAGTGAGTGTGTCGCTGATAAAAGTGAGTGTGTCTCTGATAAAAGTGAGTGTGTCGCTGATAAAAGTGAGTGTGTCACTGATAAAAGTGAGTGTGTCGCTGATAAAAGTGAGTGTGTCGCTGATAAAAGTGAGTGTGTCCCTGATAAAAGTGAGTGTGTCACTGATAAAAGTGAGTGTCCCTGATAAAAGTGAGTGTGTCACTGATAAAAGTGAGTGTCCCTGATAAAAGTGAGTGTGTCGCTGATAAAAGTGAGTGTGTCCCTGATAAAAGTGAGTGTGTCCCTGATAAAAGTGAGTGTGTCCCTGATAAAAGTGAGTGTGTCCCTGATAAAAGTGAGTGTGTCTGATAAAAGTGAGTGTGTCGCTGATAAAAGTGAGTGTGTCCCTGATAAAAGTGAGTGTGTCTGATAAAAGTGAGTGTGTCGCTGATAAAAGTGAGTGTGTCCTGATAAAAGTGAGTGTGTCACTGATAAAAGTGAGTGTGTCGCTGATAAAAGTGAGTGTGTCCCTGATAAAAGTGAGTGTGTCCCTGATAAAAGTGAGTGTGTCCCTGATAAAAGTGAGTGTGTCACTGATAAAAGTGAGTGTGTCCCTGATAAAAGTGAGTGTGTCGCTGATAAAAGTGAGTGTCGCTGATAAAAGTGAGTGTGTCTGATAAAAGTGAGTGTGTCGCTGATAAAAGTGAGTGTGTCGCTGATAAAAGTGAGTGTGTCGCTGATAAAAGTGAGTGTGTCACTGATAAAAGTGAGTGTGTCGCTGATAAAAGTGAGTGTGTCGCTGATAAAAGTGAGTGTCCCTGATAAAAGTGAGTGTGTCACTGATAAAAGTGAGTGTGTCGCTGATAAAAGTGAGTGTGTCACTGATAAAAGTGAGTGTCGCTGATAAAAGTGAGTGTGTCGCTGATAAAAGTGAGTGTCCCTGATAAAAGTGAGTGTGTCGCTGATAAAAGTGAGTGTGTCGCTGATAAAAGTGAGTGTGTCACTGATAAAAGTGAGTGTCGCTGATAAAAGTGAGTGTCGCTGATAAAAGTGAGTGTGTCTGATAAAAGTGAGTGTGTCACTGATAAAAGTGAGTGTGTCACTGATAAAAGTGAGTGTGTCGCTGATAAAAGTGAGTGTGTCTCTGATAAAAGTGAGTGTGTCCCTGATAAAAGTGAGTGTGTCCCTGATAAAAGTGAGTGTGTCGCTGATAAAAGTGAGTGTGTCTCTGATAAAAGTGAGTGTGTCCCTGATAAAAGTGAGTGTGTCTCTGATAAAAGTGAGTGTGTCCTGATAAAAGTGAGTGTGTCACTGATAAAAGTGAGTGTCCCTGATAAAAGTGAGTGTGTCCCTGATGTGAGTGTGTCCCTGATAAAAGTGAGTGTGTCCCTGATAAAAGTGAGTGTGTCTCTGATAAAAGTGAGTGTGTCCCTGATAAAAGTGAGTGTGTCACTGATAAAAGTGAGTGTGTCTGATAAAAGTGAGTGTGTCGCTGACAAAAGTGAGTGTGATAAAAGTGAGTGTCGCTGATAAAAGTGAGTGTGTCGCTGATAAAAGTGAGTGTCCCTGATAAAAGTGAGTGTGTCACTGATAAAAGTGAGTGTCCCTGATAAAAGTGAGTGTGTCTGATAAAAGTGAGTGTGTCACTGATAAAAGTGAGTGTGTCACTGATAAAAGTGAGTGTGTCTCTGATAAAAGTGAGTGTGTCCCTGATAAAAGTGAGTGTGTCACTGATAAAAGTGAGTGTGTCGCTGATAAAAGTGAGTGTGTCGCTGATAAAAGTGAGTGTGTCCCTGATAAAAGTGAGTGTGTCACTGATAAAAGTGAGTGTGTCGCTGATAAAAGTGAGTGTCTGATAAAAGTGAGTGTGTCGCTGATAAAAGTGAGTGTGTCTGATAAAAGTGAGTGTGTCACTGATAAAAGTGAGTGTGTCACTGATAAAAGTGAGTGTGTCGCTGATAAAAGTGAGTGTGTCGCTGATAAAAGTGAGTGTGTCGCTGATAAAAGTGAGTGTGTCACTGATAAAAGTGAGTGTGTCACTGATAAAAGTGAGTGTGTCGCTGACAAAAGTGAGAGTGTCCCTGATAAAAGTGAGTGTGTCCCTGATAAAAGTGAATGTCACTGATAAAAGTGAGTGTGTCGCTGATAAAAGTGAGTGTGTCTCTGATAAAAGTGAGTGTGTCTCTGATAAAAGTGAGTGTGTCCCTGATAAAAGTGAGTGTGTCGCTGATAAAAGTGAGTGTGTCTCTGATAAAAGTGAGTGTGTCGCTGATAAAAGTGAGTGTCCCTGATAAAAGTGAGTGTGTCGCTGATAAAAGTGAGTGTGTCGCTGATAAAAGTGAGTGTGTCACTGATAAAAGTGAGTGTGTCGCTGATAAAAGTGAGTGTGTCGCTGATAAAAGTGAGTGTCGCTGATAAAAGTGAGTGTGTCTGATAAAAGTGAGTGTGTCACTGATAAAAGTGAGTGTGTCCCTGATAAAAGTGAGTGTGTCACTGATAAAAGTGAGTGTGTCACTGATAAAAGTGAGTGTGTCGCTGATAAAAGTGAGTGTGTCGCTGATAAAAGTGAGTGTGTCTCTGATAAAAGTGAGTGTCCCTGATAAAAGTGAGTGTGTCACTGATAAAAGTGAGTGTGTCCCTGATAAAAGTGAGTGTGTCGCTGATAAAAGTGAGTGTGTCACTGATAAAAGTGAGTGTGTCGCTGATAAAAGTGAGTGTGTCGCTGATAAAAGTGAGTGTGTCACTGATAAAAGTGAGTGTGTCGCTGATAAAAGTGAGTGTGTCGCTGATAAAAGTGAGTGTGTCCCTGATAAAAGTGAGTGTGTCGCTGATAAAAGTGAGTGTGTCGCTGATAAAAGTGAGTGTGTCGCTGATAAAAGTGAGTGTGTCGCTGATAAAAGTGAGTGTGTCGCTGATAAAAGTGAGTGTGTCGCTGATAAAAGTGAGTGTGTCGCTGATAAAAGTGAGTGTGTCGCTGATAAAAGTGAGTGTGTCGCTGATAAAAGTGAGTGTGTCCCTGATAAAAGTGAGTGTCCCTGATAAAAGTGAGTGTGTCACTGATAAAAGTGAGTGTGTCCCTGATAAAAGTGAGTGTGTCGCTGATAAAAGTGAGTGTGTCCCTGATAAAAGTGAGTGTGTCACTGATAAAAGTGAGTGTGTCCCTGATAAAAGTGAGTGTGTCGCTGATAAAAGTGAGTGTGTCCCTGATAAAAGTGAGTGTGTCACTGATAAAAGTGAGTGTGTCCTGATAAAAGTGAGTGTGTCGCTGATAAAAGTGAGTGTGTCGCTGATAAAAGTGAGTGTGTCGCTGATAAAAGTGAGTGTGTCGCTGATAAAAGTGAGTGTGTCACTGATAAAAGTGAGTGTGTCCCTGATAAAAGTGAGTGTGTCACTGATAAAAGTGAGTGTGTCGCTGATAAAAGTGAGTGTGTCCCTGATAAAAGTGAGTAAAAGTGAGTGTCGCTGATAAAAGTGAGTGTGTCTCTGATAAAAGTGAGTGTGTCGCTGATAAAAGTGAGTGTGTCGCTGATAAAAGTGAGTGTGTCGCTGATAAAAGTGAGTGTGTCGCTGATAAAAGTGAGTGTGTCACTGATAAAAGTGAGTGTGTCCCTGATAAAAGTGAGTGTGTCGCTGATAAAAGTGAGTGTGTCGCTGATAAAAGTGAGTGTGTCGCTGATAAAAGTGAGTGTGTCACTGATAAAAGTGAGTGTGTCTGATAAAAGTGAGTGTGTCGCTGATAAAAGTGAGTGTGTCCCTGATAAAAGTGAGTGTCACTGATAAAAGTGAGTGTGTCACTCGAGTGTCTGATAAAAGTGAGTGTGTCGCTGATAAAAGTGAGTGTGTCGCTGATAAAAGTGAGTGTGTCGCTGATAAAAGTGAGTGTGTCGCTGATAAAAGTGAGTGTGTCACTGATAAAAGTGAGTGTGTCGCTGATAAAAGTGAGTGTGTCGCTGATAAAAGTGAGTGTGTCCCTGATAAAAGTGAGTGTGTAAAAGTGAGTGTGTCTGATAAAAGTGAGTGTGTCTGATAAAAGTGAGTGTGTCGCTGATAAAAGTGAGTGTGTCCCTGATAAAAGTGAGTGTGTCTCTGATAAAAGTGAGTGTGTCTGATAAAAGTGAGTGTGTCACTGATAAAAGTGAGTGTGTCCCTGATAAAAGTGAGTGTGTCCCTGATAAAAGTGAGTGTGTCACTGATAAAAGTGAGTGTGTCACTGATAAAAGTGAGTGTGTCGCTGATAAAAGTGAGTGTGTCCCTGATAAAAGTGAGTGTGTCGCTGATAAAAGTGAGTGTGTCCCTGATAAAAGTGAGTGTGTCCCTGATAAAAGTGAGTGTGTCACTGATAAAAGTGAGTGTGTCGCTGATAAAAGTGAGTGTGTCGATGATAAAAGTGAGTGTGTCGCTGATAAAAGTGAGTGTGTCGCTGATAAAAGTGAGTGTGTCGCTGATAAAAGTGAGTGTGTCCCTGATAAAAGTGAGTGTGTCACTGATAAAAGTGAGTGTGTCCCTGATAAAAGTGAGTGTGTCACTGATAAAAGTGAGTGTGTCGCTGATAAAAGTGAGTGTGTCACTGATAAAAGTGAGTGTGTCGCTGATAAAAGTGAGTGTGTCCCTGATAAAAGTGAGTGTGTCACTGATAAAAGTGAGTGTGTCCCTGATAAAAGTGAGTGTGTCGCTGATAAAAGTGAGTGTGTCGCTGATAAAAGTGAGTGTGTCGCTGATAAAAGTGAGTGTGTCGCTGATAAAAGTGAGTGTGTCACTGATAAAAGTGAGTGTGTCCTGATAAAAGTGAGTGTGTCCCTGATAAAAGTGAGTGTCCCTGATAAAAGTGAGTGTGTCTGATAAAAGTGAGTGTGTCACTGATAAAAGTGAGTGTGTCGCTGATAAAAGTGAGTGTGTCTGATAAAAGTGAGTGTGTCCCTGATAAAAGTGAGTGTGTCCCTGATAAAAGTGAGTGTGTCGCTGATAAAAGTGAGTGTGTCGCTGATAAAAGTGAGTGTGTCCCTGATAAAAGTGAGTGTGTCACTGATAAAAGTGAGTGTCCCTGATAAAAGTGAGTGTGTCACTGATAAAAGTGAGTGTGTCCCTGATAAAAGTGAGTGTGTCGCTGATAAAAGTGAGAGTGTCACTGATAAAAGTGAGTGTGTCGCTGATAAAAGTGAGTGTGTCGCTGATAAAAGTGAGTGTGTCCCTGATAAAAGTGAGTGTGTCACTGATAAAAGTGAGTGTGTCACTGATAAAAGTGAGTGTGTCCCTGATAAAAGTGAGTGTGTCGCTGATAAAAGTGAGTGTGTCACTGATAAAAGTGAGTGTGTCCCTGATAAAAGTGAGTGTGTCGCTGATAAAAGTGAGTGTGTCTGATAAAAGTGAGTGTGTCTCTGATAAAAGTGAGTGTGTCGCTGATAAAAGTGAGTGTGTCGCTGATAAAAGTGAGTGTGTCGCTGATAAAAGTGAGTGTGTCTGATAAAAGTGAGTGTGTCGCTGATAAAAGTGAGTGTGTCTCTGATAAAAGTGAGTGTGTCCCTGATAAAAGTGAGTGTGTCACTGATAAAAGTGAGTGTGTCGCTGATAAAAGTGAGTGTGTCGCTGATAAAAGTGAGTGTGTCACTGATAAAAGTGAGTGTGTCGCTGATAAAAGTGAGTGTGTCGCTGATAAAAGTGAGTGTGTCGCTGATAAAAGTGAGTGTGTCACTGATAAAAGTGAGTGTGTCCCTGATAAAAGTGAGTGTGTCACTGATAAAAGTGAGTGTGTCCTGATAAAAGTGAGTGTGAGTGTGTCGCTGATAAAAGTGAGTGTGTCCCTGATAAAAGTGAGTGTGTCACTGATAAAAGTGAGTGTGTCCCTGATAAAAGTGAGTGTGTCTCTGATAAAAGTGAGTGTGTCCCTGATAAAAGTGAGTGTGTCACTGATAAAAGTGAGTGTCGCTGATAAAAGTGAGTGTGTCGCTGATAAAAGTGAGTGTGTCGCTGATAAAAGTGAGTGTGTCCCTGATAAAAGTGAGTGTGTCGCTGATAAAAGTGAGTGTGTCGCTGATAAAAGTGAGTGTGTCGCTGATAAAAGTGAGTGTGTCACTGATAAAAGTGAGTGTGTCGCTGATAAAAGTGAGTGTGTCGCTGATAAAAGTGAGTGTGTCCCTGATAAAAGTGAGTGTGTCCCTGATAAAAGTGAGTGTGTCGCTGATAAAAGTGAGTGTGTCGCTGATAAAAGTGAGTGTGTCGCTGATAAAAGTGAGTGTGTCCCTGATAAAAGTGAGTGTGTCTGATAAAAGTGAGTGTGTCTGATAAAAGTGAGTGTGTCACTGATAAAAGTGAGTGTGTCGCTGATAAAAGTGAGTGTGTCCCTGATAAAAGTGAGTGTGTCGCTGATAAAAGTGAGTGTGTCTGATGAAAAAGTGAAAGTGTCACTGATAAAAGTGAGTGTCGCTGATAAAAGTGAGTGTGTCCCTGATAAAAGTGAGTGTGTCGCTGATAAAAGTGAGTGTGTCCCTGATAAAAGTGAGTGTGTCACTGATAAAAGTGAGTGTGTCGCTGATAAAAGTGAGTGTGTCGCTGATAAAAGTGAGTGTGTCGCTGATAAAAGTGAGTGTCCCTGATAAAAGTGAGTGTGTCTCTGATAAAAGTGAGTGTGTCCCTGATAAAAGTGAGTGTGTCACTGATAAAAGTGAGTGTGTCCCTGATAAAAGTGAGTGTGTCACTGATAAAAGTGAGTGTGTCCCTGATAAAAGTGAGTGTGTCCCTGATAAAAGTGAGTGTGTCACTGATAAAAGTGAGTGTGTCGCTGATAAAAGTGAGTGTGTCACTGATAAAAGTGAGTGTGTCCCTGATAAAAGTGAGTGTGTCGCTGATAAAAGTGAGTGTGTCCCTGATAAAAGTGAGTGTGTCGCTGATAAAAGTGAGTGTGTGTCGCTGATAAAAGTGAGTGTGTCACTGATAAAAGTGAGTGTCCCTGATAAAAGTGAGTGTGTCACTGATAAAAGTGAGTCCCTGATAAAAGTGAGTGTGTCACTGATAAAAGTGAGTGTCTGATAAAAGTGAGTGTGTCTCTGATAAAAGTGAGTGTGTCGCTGATAAAAGTGAGTGTGTCCCTGATAAAAGTGAGTGTGTCACTGATAAAAGTGAGTGTGTCGCTGATAAAAGTGAGTGTGTCCCTGATAAAAGTGAGTGTGTCGCTGATAAAAGTGAGTGTCCCTGATAAAAGTGAGTGTGTCACTGATAAAAGTGAGTGTGTCCTGATAAAAGTGAGTGTGTCACTGATAAAAGTGAGTGTGTCCCTGATAAAAGTGAGTGTGTCGCTGATAAAAGTGAGTGTGTCGCTGATAAAAGTGAGTGTGTCGCTGATAAAAGTGAGTGTGTCTCTGATAAAAGTGAGTGTGTCGCTGATAAAAGTGAGTGTGTCGCTGATAAAAGTGAGTGTGTCGCTGATAAAAGTGAGTGTGTCGCTGATAAAAGTGAGTGTGTCACTGATAAAAGTGAGTGTGTCTGATAAAAGTGAGTGTGTGATAAAAGTGAGTGTGTCGCTGATAAAAGTGAGTGTGTCGCTGATAAAAGTGAGTGTGTCACTGATAAAAGTGAGTGTGTCGCTGATAAAAGTGAGTGTGTCGCTGATAAAAGTGAGTGTCGCTGATAAAAGTGAGTGTGTCACTGATAAAAGTGAGTGTGTCCCTGATAAAAGTGAGTGTGTCGCTGATAAAAGTGAGTGTGTCCCTGATAAAAGTGAGTGTGTCACTGATAAAAGTGAGTGTGTCGCTGATAAAAGTGAGTGTGTCGCTGATAAAAGTGAGTGTGTCGCTGATAAAAGTGAGTGTGTCGCTGATAAAAGTGAGTGTGTCGCTGATAAAAGTGAGTGTGTCGCTGATAAAAGTGAGTGTGTCGCTGATAAAAGTGAGTGTGTCGCTGATAAAAGTGAGTGTGTCGCTGATAAAAGTGAGTGTGTCGCTGATAAAAGTGAGTGTGTCGCTGATAAAAGTGAGTGTGTCGCTGATAAAAGTGAGTGTGTCGCTGATAAAAGTGAGTGTGTCTGATAAAAGTGAGTGTGTCGCTGATAAAAGTGAGTGTGTCGCTGATAAAAGTGAGTGTGTCGCTGATAAAAGTGAGTGTGTCGCTGATAAAAGTGAGTGTGTCGCTGATAAAAGTGAGTGTGTCGCTGATAAAAGTGAGTGTGTCGCTGATAAAAGTGAGTGTCCCTGATAAAAGTGAGTGTGTCGCTGATAAAAGTGAGTGTGTCGCTGATAAAAGTGAGTGTGTCGCTGATAAAAGTGAGTGTGTCGCTGATAAAAGTGAGTGTGTCGCTGATAAAAGTGAGTGTGTCCCTGATAAAAGTGAGTGTGTCGCTGATAAAAGTGAGTGTGTCCCTGATAAAAGTGAGTGTGTCTCTGATAAAAGTGAGTGTGTCGCTGATAAAAGTGAGTGTGTCGCTGATATAAAGTGAGTGTGTCGCTGATAAAAGTGAGTGTGTCGCTGATAAAAGTGAGTGTGTCGCTGATAAAAGTGAGTGTGTCGCTGATAAAAGTGAGTGTGTCGCTGATAAAAGTGAGTGTGTCGCTGATAAAAGTGAGTGTGTCGCTGATAAAAGTGAGTGTGTCGCTGATAAAAGTGAGTGTGTCGCTGATAAAAGTGAGTGTGTCGCTGATAAAAGTGAGTGTGTCGCTGATAAAAGTGAGTGTGTCGCTGATAAAAGTGAGTGTGTCGCTGATAAAAGTGAGTGTGTCGCTGATAAAAGTGAGTGTGTCGCTGATAAAAGTGAGTGTGTCGCTGATAAAAGTGAGTGTGTCGCTGATAAAAGTGAGTGTGTCGCTGATAAAAGTGAGTGTGTCGCTGATAAAAGTGAGTGTGTCGCTGATAAAAGTGAGTGTGTCGCTGATAAAAGTGAGTGTGTCGCTGATAAAAGTGAGTGTGTCGCTGATAAAAGTGAGTGTCCCTGATAAAAGTGAGTGTGTCACTGATAAAAGTGAGTGTGTCGCTGATAAAAGTGAGTGTGTCGCTGATAAAAGTGAGTGTGTCGCTGATAAAAGTGAGTGTGTCGCTGATAAAAGTGAGTGTGTCGCTGATAAAAGTGAGTGTGTCGCTGATAAAAGTGAGTGTGTCGCTGATAAAAGTGAGTGTGTCGCTGATAAAAGTGAGTGTGTCTCTGATAAAAGTGAGTGTGTCGCTGATAAAAGTGAGTGTGTCTCTGATAAAAGTGAGTGTGTCCTGATAAAAGTGAGTGTGTCACTGATAAAAGTGAGTGTGTCCCTGATAAAAGTGAGTGTGTCGCTGATAAAAGTGAGTGTGTCGCTGATAAAAGTGAGTGTGTCGCTGATAAAAGTGAGTGTGTCCCTGATAAAAGTGAGTGTGTCACTGATAAAAGTGAGTGTCGCTGATAAAAGTGAGTGTGTCGCTGATAAAAGTGAGTGTGTCGCTGATAAAAGTGAGTGTGTCCCTGATAAAAGTGAGTGTGTCGCTGATAAAAGTGATAATAAAAGTGAGTGTGTCCCTGATAAAAGTGAGTGTGTCGCTGATAAAAGTGAGTGTGTCGCTGATAAAAGTGAGTGTGTCGCTGATAAAAGTGAGTGTGTCGCTGATAAAAGTGAGTGTGTCGCTGATAAAAGTGAGTGTGTCGCTGATAAAAGTGAGTGTGTCGCTGATAAAAGTGAGTGTGTCGCTGATAAAAGTGAGTGTGTCGCTGATAAAAGTGAGTGTGTCGCTGATAAAAGTGAGTGTGTCGCTGATAAAAGTGAGTGTGTCGCTGATAAAAGTGAGTGTGTCGCTGATAAAAGTGAGTGTGTCGCTGATAAAAGTGAGTGTGTCCCTGATAAAAGTGAGTGTGTCGCTGATAAAAGTGAGTGTGTCGCTGATAAAAGTGAGTGTGTCGCTGATAAAAGTGAGTGTGTCGCTGATAAAAGTGAGTGTGTCTCTGATAAAAGTGAGTGTGTCGCTGATAAAAGTGAGTGTGTCGCTGATGTGTCGCTGATAAAAGTGAGTGTGTCGCTGATAAAAGTGAGTGTGTCGCTGATAAAAGTGAGTGTGTCGCTGATAAAAGTGAGTGTGTCGCTGATAAAAGTGAGTGTGTCGCTGATAAAAGTGAGTGTGTCGCTGATGAAAGTGAGTGTGTCGCTGATAAAAGTGAGTGTGTCGCTGATAAAAGTGAGTGTGTCGCTGATAAAAGTGAGTGTGTCGCTGATAAAAGTGAGTGTGTCGCTGATGAAAGTGAGTGTCGCTGATAAAAGTGAGTGTGTCGCTGATGAAAGTGAGTGTGTCGCTGATAAAAGTGAGTGTGTCGCTGATAAAAGTGAGTGTGTCGCTGATAAAAGTGAGTGTGTCGCTGATGAAAGTGAGTGTGTCGCTGATAAAAGTGAGTGTCGCTGATGAAAGTGAGTGTGTCGCTGATAAAAGTGAGTGTGTCGCTGATGAATGTGAGTGTCGCTGATAAAAGTGAGTGTCGCTGATGAAAGTGAGTGTGTCGCTGATGAAAGTGAGTGTCGCTGATAAAAGTGAGTGTGTCGCTGATAAAAGTGAGTGTGTCGCTGATGAAAGTGAGTGTGTCGCTGATGAAAGTGAGTGTGTCGCTGATGAAAGTGAGTGTCGCTGATGAAAGTGAGTGTGTCGCTGATGAAAGTGAGTGTGTCGCTGATGAAAGTGAGTGTGTCGCTGATGAAAGTGAGTGTGTCGCTGATGAAAGTGAGTGTGTCGCTGATGAAAGTGAGTGTGTCGCTGATGAAAGTGAGTGTGTCGCTGATAAAAGTGAGTGTCGCGCTGATGAAAGTGAGTGTGTCGCTGATGAAAGTGAGTGTGTCGCTGATGAAAGTGAGTGTGTCGCTGATGAAAGTGAGTGTCGCTGATGAAAGTGAGTGTGTCGCTGATGAAAGTGAGTGTGTCACTGATGAATGTGAGTGTCGCTGATGAAAGTGAGTGTCGCTGATGAAAGTGAGTGTGTCGCTAATGAAAGTGAGAGTGTCGCTGATAAAAGTGAGAGTGTTGCTGGGTTGTTGTTTTTTGGTGGGTTGTTTTAGGCATTGGGGGTGGGGAAATAGGAATTGTTCGGAAATAATTAAGGGGAGTAATTTCATGGCTTGTGGGAGTGATCTTGCCTAATTCAATCGGTCAAACAGGGGAAGTTACCGGCTCTACCATCAGCTCTTGCCTCGCGTGTGTTTGAGTAGACTTGCATCACTTAGAACACCGTGCGTCATTCTAAAATTGATGTCATTTATATTTTTACGTCACATTTTGCAAATTCCATCAGTTTGTGGATATACTGGCCGCCCCTCATTTTTCTAAAAAAAAAAATGTTTGCAAGTCGCTGACTCGCATCCTGTGGTTTCAAGCTTCGATGCCATGGCTGCTATGTTTGCTATGGTTTTGACCGAGTAAGTCAAATTTCTAACTCTAATTTTCACGAAGTGGTCTCCCCTAGTTTTTTTTCCGAAAATCGTCTATCCACGGTAGGATTGCTTTTCAAGGTCAATTTATGTATTGGTGGTGGGATTTTTGGGGGTGTTTGGTACTTTATAGTCACAGAGGCGTCTCTGTGAAATTCGGGTTACTCCCACCTGGACAGCGCGTCGCAGCCAGAGGCGCGCCACCCTTTTTTGGGGGGGGCATGCGATTTTTGTGTGACTGATGAGGAAAGAAGGGGGGGGTTCAATTTTTGAGCAAATGACAACTTTTTCGTTGCCACTGGGTTTAGCGTGTGCTAAGTGCATGGACACACATGGCCTCGGTTTATCATCTCATCCGAAAGACTGCGTTCAGACCGTAAGGCCTAGTGTAGAGTGAGAGGAAAAGTCCCCTGCAAACTGGTTCGAACTCGGGGTTTATTGTATACAAGGTGAATGTGTTACATCTGTGCCTCTCTACGTACAGTGTGTGTGTGTGAGTGTGAGCGTGAGCGTGTGTGTGTGCGTGAGCATGCAAGCGTCAGTGTCTGCCTGCATGCGCCTTCTGTGTGGGATAAGAACACAGAGTGGCTGGACGAGGTCTACTTCCCCACCTTCCACAGGCGGTTGGCGGTCATCTTCCAGGGTCCACCTTTAAAGTATCATACCTGGTTCTCTCTTTGTCCAGAATGGCTGGACGAGGTCTACTTCCCCACCTTCCACAGGCGGTTGGCGGTCATCTTCCAGGGTCCACCTTTAAAGTATCATACCTGGTTCTCTCTTTGTCCAGAATGGCTGGACGAGGTCTACTTCCCCACCTTCCACAGGCGGTTGGCGGTCATCTTCCAGGGTCCCCCTTTAAAGTATCATACCTGGTTCTCTCTTTGTCCAGGGTGGCTGGACGAGGTCTACTTCCCCACCTTCCACAGGCGGTTGGCGGTCATCTTCCAGGGTCCACCTTTAAAGTATCATACCTGGTTCTCTCTTTGTCCAGAATGGCTGGACGAGGTCTACTTCCCCACCTTCCACAGGCGGTTGGCGGTCATCTTCCAGGCGGCCTGCGCCAAGCTGACCAAGATGGGCGTGCCCGTCCACCCCACCAAAGCCGGCATCTTCATCTGGGCTGACTTCTCCAAGGTATGTAGTACAGTGGAACCTCCCGCATGAAAACAGCTCCGCCATCTCCGTCGATTTTTTTATCGAAATCGAGCGATCTCCGCCGGGAAAACCCCCGAAAAACCGAACCAAAATTATCTTGAAAAGAACACGCGCCTTTTTGTTCTTCCGCCGTTGTCATTTCCAAGATGGCGTCCGCCGAGAACGCATGTATCGAGTTGGACTTGTCAGTTGGAAGGCGAAGTAGGATGTGAAATGCTGTGAAATGAGTACTTGAACACCCCCCCCCCCCCCCCCCCCCACCCCCACCCCCACCCCCGCCCAAAACAAAACTTCTGACGTTAGCTGAAAATCCAGGTGGAAGGATTTCTCGGCTGAAAAAAATCTACTCTTTTTTTTTTAACAGTAGTTTTCATGCCTGCGACCTTCAAAAACCATCCAAAAGTTTGTTTTCATACACATCTGTATTGTTAAAAATTCGGGACTTTCCTGGTGTTGCACTGCCTCCGGGCATTGCCTCCAGGATCGATCCCACCATCTTTATATTATACTAATGTCCCATATGTAGTCTGTTCCAGACCGGAGGACGTTAAGCAGAATTTCATCATCATAATTTCATCATCCAAAATGGGGTCTTATAAGGGAAGTAATTTTAATACTTTACAAAGAAGGGCAATGTCTCAGAGAAGTAGGTCTTATGTGGGAGGGAGTCTTATAATGGGAGGTTTTATAAGGGAGGTTCCACTGTATAAGACCTTCAAAAATCATCCAAAATGGGGTCTTGTAAGGGAGGTAATTTTATTACTTTACAAATGAGAAGGGCAATGGGTCAGAGAAGTAGGTCTTATGTGGGAGGGAGTCTTATAAGGGAGGTTCCACTGTATAAGACCTATAAGGGAGGTAATTTTAATACTTTACAAAGAAGAGCAATGTCTCGAGAAGTAGGTCTTGTGTGGGAGGGAGTCTTATAATGGGAGGTCTTTATATAAGGGAAGTTCTATTGTACTGGTACACATGTGGGACATTATTAACTATAAAGATGGCGGGACGATCCTGGAGGTACTGCAATACCAGGAAAGTCCCAACTTTTTAATCGATAAAGATATTGATTGAAACAATAGCCAAGGTATGTAGTACAGTGGAACCTCCCTTATAAGACCTTCGAAAATCATCCAAAATGGGGTCTTTGATAAGGGAGGTAATTTTATTACTTTACAAAGAAGGGCAATGGGTCAGAGAAGTAGGTCTTATGTGGGAGGGAGTCTTATAATGGGAGGTCTTTAATATAAGGGAGGTTCCACTCGACTGGTGCCTTTATTTATAGCTTTATTTATGTTGCAACATCATCAGATTTATTAACGAAAGCATATTGTTTAAAATTTAAAAAACTAACTTCCCTGGCGTTGCAGTACCTCCAGGATCGTCCCACCATCATTATATCTATTAATGTCCCACATGTGACTGTTCCAGTCCCTAGAACGTTAATCAGATTTTTCTTCTTCTTGGTTTCTATTGTAAATATCGTCATTGTCTGAGAGAGCATTATATACAGTCCTTGTTTAGCTATTGGCCTATGCCTCGTGCCTCCATACGGGGAGCTGGACGACCCCGCCCCCTCCACGAGTCTCTCCCTCTCTCACCTCTCCAGATGGGAAGTGGGGTGTCTTTCGAACAGATAGTTCCCTCACCTTCTGGAAGTTCTGTGCTTGTGACTTTATATGACGTCACTCTGCCTTTCCCCTTTGCTTTATACTGTCATCTACTAACTTTCTGCCTAGTAACCGGTCCATTCTTCTGCTTTTTTTTCAAGAAATTCTTACAAAGATTTTTCTCCAGCAGAAGACGGACATGCTGGGCCTAACTAGTTCTTAATTAGGCGCATAGCGGCAGCTCTGCTCATAATTGACAGGAAGCTAAGTGATCGATGAAGAAGAAGATAAAATTATGGACATTAACTAAGAAGAAGGGTGGCAAGAGTGGTTAAGACGTTCGCCTGCCAATTAAATGCATGAGTGACCCGGTTTCGAACCCCAGACTTGCCCTTTCTTTCCAGTTCGGCAACGGGAAAATCGAACTGAATGTCTAGTCCTTTGGATGGGGACTTAAAGCAAGTCTGATCCGTGCGCTTTTCGCATGGATTTCCGACCAAAGTTGGTACAGCGACAAAAAGTAATCCAAGGAATTGTTTTTTCTCGTAAAATTATAAACTTCTGGGTATTGCCATGCCGATACAGGAATATTTTTAACACCAAAAAAAGCCCAATGACCCAAGGTTCAAAAATGATCTCCCTTAATTGCCTTTCATCAGTATAGGGCCTGCTACATTACATAATATTCTGTCAGTGCGATGCGATTGTGACGATGCGATTCTATGATTCACGTGAAATACTTCCATCTAAAACTAATTCTTACTACTTTCGCTCTATAATATACTCAAGTAGACCCAATACTTGAATTTCACGCGAATCATGACACGCATCGTCACAATCGCATCGCATTGACACAAAATCGTATGTAGTGTCGCAGGCCCTTCACTGGGAGTACTGTTCATATGGCTGTGCACGCCTTGGCATGAGGCTGTGTCAGACCAGTTGACATAAGCTAGAACGGCAAGGCTACATCAAAATGTTGTTATGCTCTGAATTATTGTACAGTGATTGTCTTAAGCCATGACAAGCTCCTGCCATAGCATCATCAGTCTAAAATCCTTCGCAGTTGGAGTGTGGCTGCCCACGTTGCGGGGTAATCAAAAACGGTCACACACGTAACGTTCTCGTCCCTAGCTGGTGTATTTGTGCCATAGTGTTCAAGTGCTTTGGCTGTTGGGATGATCCCTGGAGTCTTTAAGCCAACAACAACATATGGCTGCGCCATCTTGTAATGTGTGTGGGTGGGGGGGGGGGGGGGGGGGGTTCAGTTCATGTCGGAGCAGACGTTCAAGGCGGAAGAGGAGCTGTTCCTGAAGTTCATGGAAGCCAAGGTCTACACCATGCCGGGAAAGCAGAGCTACTGCGCCACGCCAGGGTGGTTCCGCATCATCTTCGCCTCCAGCGAGCACAACGTGCTGGAAGGTAAATCCTAGATTAGTCACCATTACAGAGCTACTGAGCCACTCTGGGATGGTTCCGCATCTTTTTCTTCTTCTTCTGCGTTCCCAAGCCATATGGCCATAATGGGTATGATACGTATATGTCCGGTTTTCAGTTTTCGCTGGCCTCCTTGCAGCGTACAGCCGACACATTCCGATTTCGGAGGAGAAGTTCCGCATCAAATTCACCTCCAGCAAGCACATGCTGGAAGGTCAGAGCATGGAATGGTTGGGAACATGGTGATTTGTTTAACTGGCAGCATTCCCGCTTTCTTCAAAAAAATCTTGCAAACCCTTCGAATGTCATTATGATTTAAAAGCATGGTCAATTTTCATGCACAATATTTGTTTATATTTTATATGGATCTCTTGACGGTCAATACTCCCATCTGCTGCACTGGATTTCAGGCCGGTGAGTCGCAAAAAAACATTGTAAATTGTCACATGAAGAACTGTTTTCCAGTGTGCACTACAACTCAGTTTTACAGCATGAAAAAAGCATTTCTGCATCAATAGACGATTTTCGGAGAGAAAAAACTAGGGGAGAGCACTTCGTGAAAATTAGAGTTGTTTACCTCCATTACTCGGTCAAATGCCATAGCAACAATGCAACAATGGCGTCGCAGTTTGAAACCGCAGGATGTGAGTCAGCAACTTGCAAACATTTTGTAGAAAAATAAGGGGTGGCCAGTTGCTACAACGTGATAGAACTTGCAAACTGTGACGTAAAAATATAAATTACATCAAATTTAGAATGACGCACTGTGTTCTGCATGCTGTGTGTCTCCTCAAGCACACGAGGTGAGGACTCAGGGGATCTACCTGATGGTAGAGTAACTTCCTCTGTTTGACCGATTGAATTAAGCAAGATAACTCCTACATACCATGAAATTACTCCCCTTAAATTATTTCCGAACAATTCCTATTGTGACACCCTAAAATATATAGTGACTCCGACCCCTCTTAACCCTTTCACCGCCAGCCATATTTCAGCAAAAAAATGTCCATTAATTTGACCTAGATAGAGAACAAAATTCATCTGCAGTATTCTGGATTCTTCTGTGACAGATATAAAATAAGGCCTAACCTTCCTTCCCAAAACTAAGATATTAGGGTCTTTGGATACTAGACCCCAATTTGATGCCTTTTAGTGACATACGTGTTAAATCACTGTGGTGCTAAAATGCGACTTTGGCGGTGAAAGGGTTAAAATTTGAGAGTTTCATTTTACGGGAACCCCTTTCAGTTTTGAAGTTTTTTCTAACATGGATTGCCCGTCTTTTTCTTTGTCTTTTTTTTTTGTGCAGGTCTCCGGCGCATAGAAGCTGTGCTGAAATCTATCTCCGGTGGGCAGGTCAACGAAAAAATGGACTGAGTGACCAGTGAGAGTCAGAGAGCCAAGACTCCAGCAGATGCCAGGATCACAGGGGAAAAGGGAGACCAGTTCTGCAGGGATATTTCGCGCGATATTCTTTGTTCATTGCACGCAGTTGATACGGAAACTAACTAGCGACTCATGTTCCATTATTATTGTGCCTCATTTGAAAGGATTTTTTTATACTACACCAATGTGATGCGATGCTGCCTAAATACCGTCAAATTTGGACTATAAGGCGCACCTGTATGTTAGCCGCATCCCTCGAATTTACAGAATATCAGGTATTTATATAAGCCGCAGCAGTTTATAAGTCGCACACAAAATTACACACAAAATAGCTCACAAAGTTTAAGAAAAAAACCTATTGAAATACAGTGGAACCTCCCTTATAAGACCTCCCATTATAAGACTCCCTCCCACATAAGACCTACTTCTCTGAGACATTGCCCTTCTTTGTAAGTATTAAAATTACCTCCCTTATAAGACCCCTCCCTTATAAGACCTAATTTTGGATGATTTTTGAAGGTCTTATAAGGGAGGTTCCACTGTAATTGCAATTCATCAAGAGTATATAATAATCTGAAGCATTTTAAACATGGGATTTGAAGCTATTGAGAGTTAAAACCAAGTTTGAGAGCTACAATGAAGATCAAAATAGGCTGGAGAATGTGGCTGGAAGCCGATTTAATGGTACTAATAAATGTAGAAGGGGAAAAGCCACAGACAAGCCGCATCAGTACATAAGCCGCATGGGCCAAAGTTGAGGGGTGTGAAGAGAATATGCTACCTCTATGAGATAAGTAGTCCTAGCCGCGTAGCCAATCAGAATTGTTTGTTTGTCCGCCATTGTGAATCATTACGAAACTAAGTGCATGGCTTTGTACATCGATTTCTCTGCAAATATGTAGATTTACACCCTCCTGCTCTATTTCTTGGTTCTTTCCGTGGTTAGGGTTAGGGTTAGTAGTAATCACGTGAGATAAGTAACTGTTCTAATGCGCATGCGCAGAGGTAAATATTTCATACGACTACTTATTTATCGTGACATGGGGGAAAGTAGCGGCTTATAGTCCGCATATTACGGTACTCTGTTCAAATACACACAACTAATACAGAAACATGACGGCTGTGAAAGTATGACTATACGATGTTCCATGTTACGGTAATGCACAGATTCTAACACCAGATCATGTGATATGATGTATTCCTATCCTAAGGAATGGGGATGAGGGGAAGAGGGGGGGGGGGGGGGGGGATTAAAAGTCTGTGCTGAAACCACATTTTAATTAGTACACTAACATATTGATCAAAAATGTCTTCATCGTTATTTTATTTTTAAAGTCACGTACCTCAGCTTTAAAGATTATTATGCGTGTCCTTTGAGTTTGTGAAGTCTGTACTGAGAACAACTTTACTCCAAAATGGATGAAAGGATTTTGATGAAATTGTATAAAGATTTGGGGAACCCATGTATGGTCCATACTTTTAGATATTCAATTTTGTTTTGTTTAGGTATGTCGGTGAATTCTGGACAGTGTCGCAAGGATACAGTGTGTGTGTGTCAGTCATTTTTCTTGGTGTAACTGCTAATTTTTACAAGGAAGGGTTTGCTCTTCATCTTAAGGGGTTATGTTTTTCCTCAATTTTGGTTTGTCTGTCCTATGCTGTGAACGATTTTACTGAAATACATTTTAAAGGATATTTGATGAAATTCATATAAAGGGTTTTGGGGGTATAATCTCTCTGTGGCCCCATGCTTTTTGAATGTTTTAAATATTTTTTTCTACAGGTAGTGTCTTACTGGGCTGTTGTCACTAGGATACAAGATTTTATTTTGTGTCTGTTTTTATCACCTTTTTTCTGGTGTGACTGCTTATTTTAGGAAGAGTTTGCGCTTCATCTTAATTTAAAACCCTTCCACCGCCAAAGTCGCATTTTAGCACCACAGTGATTTAACACCTATGACACTAAAGCCGGTGACAGACTATGTGACTGCTTCATGTGACTCGATCAGGTCTCATTTGCATACCATCCTTCTCGATCAGTCTGACTCAGTCGGGACCAGTCAGGTGACAGGGCCGAATAGGGCGGGTTCTAAATTTCACTGATCGAGTCAGATGGCTTGTGACCTCTTCTGTGCGGGAAACAAAATTTGATCTACGTCACGACATGATCGAGTCATATGAGGCAGTCGCATAGTCTGTCGCCGGCTTAAAAGGCATCAAATTGGGGTCTATAATCCAAAGACCCTATTGTCTTAGTTTTGGGAAGTAAGGATAGACCTTATTTTATATGTCACAGAAGAATCCCCAATACTGCAGATGGTTTTTGTTCTCTACCCAGGTAAATTTAATGGAACATTTTGGCTGAAATATGGCTGGCGGTGAAAGGGTTTTTAAGGGGTTGTTTTTATCCATATGGTTGGTCTGTCTAAACTGTGAAAGCATTTGTTGAAAAGGTACGCAAGGATTTTGTATGAAATGATTTATGGTTTGTCTGTCTAAACTGTGAAAACATTTGTTGAAAAGGTACGCAAGGATTTTGTCTGAAATGATTTATGGTTTGTCTGTCTAAACTGTGAAAACATTTGTTGAAAAGGTACGCAAGGATTTTGTATGAAATGATTTATGGTTTGTCTAAACTGTGAAAACATTTGTTGAAAAGGTACGCAAGGATTTTTTATGAAATGATTTAAAGGGTTTGGGTACTGACATGTGGTCCATACTTTTAAAGTGTTTTTTTTCTTTTTCTGTACAATGTAATTTGGATCATATCACTAGGATTATTCTTATTCTTCTGCGTTCCCAGGCCACATGGCCATAATGGATAAGGTACTTATGGTTTTCAGTTTTCACTGGTCTCCCCGCTGCGTACAGCCAACACATTCCAATTTCAGAGGAGCTCAGAGAAAATTGGGAAGATTTTTTTTTTTAAAGGCATGAGAATGAGGCAGAAAGATAGATGACAGAAAGCAAAGGGAAAAGGCAGAGTCAAAGAGAGTGAAAGATTAGAGGAAGTTACAAGCACAGAACTTCCAGAAGGTGGGGGAACTATTTGTACGAAAGACCCCCCGGTATCCCCACAGGGAAGTCATTAGGATATAAGCTTTTGTTTGTGTGTGGTCTGATTTTATCACCTTTTTGTTTTAATGATTCTTTTTTTTATGAAGAGTTTGCAATAATTGTATGCAAATGTGTGTGTTGTTTGTGTGTGTGTGAAGCACATGTGTGTGTACATGTGTGTGTGTGTGTCACGGTAAATTTGTCTATGTGCATGTCAGAGTGTGCGTGTGTGCATGTTAGTGAGCGTACAATTATGATATAATGTTGGAAATCCGCTATCGGAACTTTATCATCGTTTATATACATGCACTTTTTCTACCAAATGCAAAACTAGCCAAATCAAACCAACTCTCTGCCGGGAAAGAATTTTTGCATTGAATACCTAATGTTTTTGCAGGAGCTAGGTAGTGCTAGCCTGAGGTGCCTTTCTGGAAAGTTGTCTTTCTGAAATAAATCTGATTTGTCTGCATTTGAACAGATTTAACCTGATAAAATGGTAACACATTTTAATACATTTCTCCAACACTTTTAATGCAATTTTTTTTGGGGGAAGGAATAATTTATACTTTTTAAAAAATGTAGTCATCCGGTGACCAAAAAACCAACTGTCAATAGCAGGTGAACCATGATTTCAAACTCTAATCTGCTTGTGTAAACCCTTGGATGTTTTGATGTCACAATAATGTACATACCGACTATAAGGCGCACACCTGATTTCATCACCCCCCCCCCCCCCCCCCCAAATTTAACCAGGCATGGGAATTAGAGAAGACAAAAAAGACTGAAAATTGGGGTCTGGAAGCAGGCATAGGAACAAGGAATAAAAAAAAAACTGAAAACCGTGTGTGTTGGGATACAGCCCCCAGAAAATGAAGCTTCTTCTGTTATCTAAGCCTTAAAAACAGTATTAGAGATAAGACTGATATATTTAGTTCATTTTGCATTCATTTATAACCAATAACTTAAGTTTTACTCATTGGGCTTCTTTTTTTTTTTTTTTATCTCATAAATGTCCTCTTGGACCATCAAAAAAGCTGAAACTTGCAAAAAAAAGACTGAAGAGGACCATCAAAAAAGCTGAAATCAGCCCAAAGACTGACAATTCCCATGCCTGTTAACATAACATTTTTGTTGCTCTATTTTCTTACTACGTTAGTAGTCATATTATAAGGCACATGGGGAAAATGTAGCACCTTATCTTAGGATTAGGAATAGGAACGAAAATAATATAGCCATTAGGCTTTCAAAGTCCCATCTTTGTGTTTTTGATTTGATTTTTACATACCGTATTTTACGGTGATACTTTTTCCCCAGACTAAGACCCCTGCACCTTATAATGTGACTGATAATATAGTAAGAAAATAGAGAAACAAAATCTGAATTTTGTGTGAAATTTGGGGGGTGCGCCTTATAATCAGGTGCGCCTTATGGTCCGTAAAATACGGTACTCAAGGTATATCGTACACTCAGGTTTTTGCGATGAATTAATCATCGTATTCGTACATTATGTCATTATAATTTTTAATTGGTCGAGCTGGTTTTTAAAGCTGTTAGTATTAGGTGCTCTCTTAATGTTAGTTGGTAGTTGATTCCATAAAGGAGCAACTCTGTGAGTTTATTGTGTAAAATACAATGTTTGCATGTGCATCAGCAGTTTATTTATTTGTTGCTTAAAAATGGTCATACATGTAACATTGTTTCTTACTGCAGCAGACCTGCCTACGTCCCCTCGGACCTCTCAGTAGTAGAACCCCATTTTTTTTCAGTAGTTTCACAGGCGTTTTCAGTAGCATGAAAGTCGCGGTGTTTCGTTCAGCGATTTTCTTAATTTTTCTGAAAGTCATGGGGTTTTTTCAAATTGAATACATGTACAATTGCTGTGAAAATAACCTTGTTTTATTTAGTAATTAAAAAAAAAGTGAAAAATTGAACAGTACACACACACACACACACACAAGCATGCACGCATACACACACACTCAAAAAACGCACACACGCGCAAACTGTATGTGTGTGTCGCTCTGTGTTAGTGTTCAACTCTGTGTGGGTGTGGTGTTATGAGTGCATGCATGTTTGTAGCCGAGTAAACTTTAAGGTCACATATGTTGTTGTTCATAACCTGGCTTAAAGACTCCAGGGATCATCCCAACAGCCGAAGCACTTGAACACTATGGTACAAATGCACCAGCTAGGGATGAGAGCGTTACATGTATGACCGTTTTTGATTACCCCGCCATGTGGGCAGCCACACTCCGATTTCGGACTGATGAGACTTCGGACTGATGATGTTATGCTAGGAGCTTGCCATGGCTAAAGACGATCCCCGCATATAACTATGCAGAACATAACATTTTGATGTAGCCTTGAAGTTCTAGCTTATGTCAATTGGTCAAACACAGGTGGAAGGTCACATGTCATTTTTAAAAGCATAATGTTTATTATTAATGTGTCTGCAACTTCAAGTACGTGCGCATGTGTGTGTGCATGTGTATGCATGCATGTGAGTGTGCTAGTCGGTCGCGTCTATGACCTCCATGTAGCTTTGGTCCTCTGTTCTTCTTCTTCTTCTGCGTTCCAAAAATGCTGATGGCCGGTTGATCAAACCCGAATTTTGATGGTTTTGATGAAATGGGCGGTTTGTTGAAGGTCGTTTTGTGTTCCCCACAGCTTCGTCTGCATGTCTGTCGAAACTGGCCATACAGTCGATCTGGGGCCGGCATAGTTCGGACAGTACTGTAGAATGTGTTCGGGGTCTTGGATACCCGTCCCACATGGGCATTCGTTTGTGTGGGATATCTTGAGGCGGTACAGATGAGAGTGCAGCTAGCAGTCGCCTGGTCGTAAGCGAAAGACGATGGCTTGCTGCCATCTCTCCAGGTTTGGGAGGCAGTCATTCTCAGGAGGGTTCCTTTGTTGTTTCCATTCCCGGCGGAACCTGCTCTTAATGAGTTTTGGCCTCAGGATAGGAGATGCGGTGGTCTGACTGTCCCAGTCTGCTTCCTGCTTTTGGAAAGTTTGTCTGCCCTTTCATTCCCGTCTAAGTCGCAGTGAGATGGGATCCACTGAAGAGTGACGGGGTCCTCTGCTCAATTGGCTTTGATCAACGGTTGGCACGAGAGCTGTACATTGGATGACTTTCTACAGTAATGGAAAATCATCTTACAGTTTCAGTCTCTTGTGGAAGACTATGACTCTCAAACGAGGGGGCCTTGGCCTCCCCCCCCCCCCCCCTGCCAGCAGTCTTAAATCTCTTTGGCAGAGAGAGTGGGGGGGCAAGGCAAGGGTACAATTGGGCAAGGCATCTCCACTATAAACAAATTCTAGCCCAGCCTCCCGGACTAGCATCCCTCCGCTATTTAAAAAACCATTTGGTTAGGTGCTGTACTTGCAGCGACGCGCAGTCCGGGGGAAAGCAGCCCGAATTTTACAGAGACTCTGACTAGAATATACCAAATACCAAATATCTGGCAGTCATGGTTGGAAACGATCGACTTGTACGCTGATGAGAGAGCTGCTACCCTAGAAAGCTTGCACAAATTTGTTTATATCACGACTGGAAGGTGTGTGTGCGTGCGCACGTGTATAAGTGTTTTAAGAGTCCTGATGTTCTGCAGGCATTATATATAGACCAAGAGAGAGAGATGCAGACCGCAATACACGCGCATGCATACACACACATGTGCAGACGCACGTGTACACACACACACACACACACAGAACACACGCACACACAAGCTGTTCAAACCATTGTACAACTTTACTAATAAGACAACAATATTAATTAAAGCAATACTGCAAACGAAACGCAAACAAACAAAAAGTCCCCCCAAAGATTTGGGAGCATTAAACTGGAAATTCAAATCCCAACTTGAACTTGAAAAATAATTACTTTTAATGTACTTTTGGTGTGTCTAAAAAAATTATACAACTTTTCCACGATTGCAAAACGATCACACAAATGTTCACAGCACTTAAACAAGCACGCACACACCCGCGCGCACTAAAAGAACGAGGAATTGAACAGAGAAACGAAACAAATTTGCGTTCAATTTTTTTTTAAGCACTCCCAACACAAAAACAAATCAATGAATGGCTACTCTTCAAACAAAAACACAAATTGATAACATCTAATATCAACGGACCTTGAACAGTAAAAAAAACAAGACATGTATGCAAAATTTAAAAAAACAATACACAAGATTGCAAAATTCAATGCCAAGACCGTTTACTATCAGTAAAAAACAGCGTCGTGAGATCTGGTCAGATTGTACAAAGCTAACATCTAGTTCAGTAATCAGGAGTTCGTCTTAAGCATTCAACACGGGTAGTATTACAGTGGAACCTCCCTTATAAAGACCTTCAAAATGAGGTCTTATAGGGAGGGGTCCTAAGAAGGGAGGTAATTTTAATACCTACAAAGAAGGGCAATGTCTCTGAGAAGTAGGTCATATGTGGGAGGGAATCATAATGGGAGGTATTATAAGGGAGGTTCCACTGTATATAAACTAAACTGCCAAAATGATTGGTCGTTTCTTCTAATTTACATGTTTCTTACTACCCGTCTTAACTGTTTAAGACGCACTCTTGGTTTACCATACCTGGTCTAGGACTCATTTCGCCACCAGTCGGCATTCAAACCAGTAGGAGCTTAGCGCGTGATATTCTTAAATGGGGATAGTGAGAGAGATGGGGAGGCCCTCCCTAACTAAGAATATCACGTGCTAAGCCCATGCTAGTTTGATTGCCACCTGGGGGGGGGAAATGTGCATTCTAAGCTGCTCATTGCAAGAAACCTACACTGTGCTACGTTTCTGCGGAGCCTGACTATAAAATCTTAACAATACACATTGCATTAAATGAGACCCCTTCAGCCTATCGTCATATTCATGAATCAAGATTTTGTTGCAAGTCTCCCCCCCCCCCCCCCCCCCTCCTTTTAAAGCATTCAAGAAGGGTAGTTTGGATTTTTTAATTTTTAAATGATATATATTGGTCTTCACATCAAAGGGTATGGGGGCTGGATGGTGTAGTGGATAGAGCGTGACTACAAAACTGATTTTCCCTATTCTGATGTACATGGGTTCAATCCCAGCTAAAGGCAATTTTTATTTATTTTATACCCTAGTTCACTATTTGCAATCTCCTGCCTCAATTCACTATTTGCAATCCTGCCTGAAAGTTTGCAATCTCCTGCCTCAACTATTTGCTATCCTGCCTCAAAGTTTCCCCCATTTGTAATCTGCCTCAAAAGTTTGCAATCTACCTCAACTCACTATTTGCCATCTCCAGCCTCAAAACTTTCCCTATTTGCTCAGTTTCCCTATTTGCTCAAAGTCTAATTGCAATCTCCTGCCTCAATCTGCTTGGACTTGCCTACTTGTTTTTTTGTTACGCAACACTCTTAGCTGCACTGTTGGCCAAGAGGACTTTAGTTTAAGGCAGGCAGCTGGTTTGGGGAAAAGTCAACTAATCCCTTGGCAGCAGTACACAGAGCCAGTGCTAATGCCTCCTAATTGTTCAGAAAAAAACAACTGTACGACGACTTTCCATTACCATATTTTTTTCGGACTATAAGGCGATGCTTTTTTCTCCAATTTCGCCCTATGTGCCTAATAAATAAGGGCGCCCTATTAGTGAACAAAATCGTGAGAAGAGAGAGGCAACGATTGCCGTACTCGGTACTCTACTGCGAGTCTAAACATTGAAAGTGGTAACGAGTCGCCGATTCGAAGAATAGTCGCGTTAAAATGCTTCAAAATCGCTATTTAGTATTATCATCTGAGATGCCGTCCAAAAGATTCCATAACCCTTCATTGAATGTAAAAAGCATTGTTGTAGAGCTTAAAATGCCATAATTCTACCAGTTTTCGCGAAGAAAAGTCCAAACACAACAACCGGAAGTCGCAAAAACTCATTTATGACAGCAATAATGGTGCTCAGTAGGCCTTTTTAATTTTTTTTCAGATTTTTCTGGAAAATTGCCCTATTCGCCTTATGATCCGAAAAATATGGTGCTGTTAAAAATCGGTTACTGTGCAGCTCTTAGTTTATAAGGCCTATTGGTTCCAACTTCATTTGCGTCGAACTTTGATAAAACTTTTCAAGGGCATGTTACTAGCCTACCTACCTACCAACCTGCCTACCTACCAACCTGTCTTCCTACCTACCAACCTGTCTACTACTACCCTGTCTGCCTACAAGAGGGGGGTAGTGTCCTTTCATCGTACTGAGCTGCGCGCAACTCAAAACCCCAACGGACCTTAGCCTACCCCCCTTAAAACCTAACGAAACAAAAAACAAACAATCCCAAAACAAAGCAAAAAAAATAACCCTCTGCCTACCTACCTAGCAGCTAGCTACCCTAGGTGAGGGGCAGGGAGTGAAAGGGGGCAGGGGGGTGGAGGGTATCCCGTTAAGCTGCGCACAGCCCCCCAGCACGGGGTTGGGGACCCCCCCTACTCTCGCACCCCTACCTTACCAATCGCGCGACCTCCACAACCCCTCCCCTAACAGCCCCTCTACTCCACCCCGCCAAAATAAAAAAAGGCTACCCCCCTCCTTCCCACCCCACCCATCCATCCTATCCCCCATACTTACCGTTTCCTTTTTTCCAGCCTGCACAAAATAATACAGCATCATAGTACACCACATTGTACAAAATAATCTCACCATCATAAACTTAATTGCAATACACAAAATCTAAAGAAAACTGTCACCACATCTACTTTAAAGCATGTGACGGCATCACAATAGTGTCCATGATCACAACTGTTCATGAATGTTCAATAACTGCTCAAGACAATAACAACAAAACATCCCTTGAAAGTTTAAGCAACACTCGGGAATATTGGTTACGATACGCTGACAATGGGCATAGACAAAACCTACCTCCTTTACACCTTTTCTACCCATATGCCATTGTAATCTTTTGACATTATACGTTTGATTTTGTGCAGATAGGTGTACATTTTCAAGAAGCATGTCAAAATAATTATGCTTAGTTGGGGGTTTTCTGGAAGATGCTCTACTTATAATTTGTGTTTTAAAAAGAAGTCGGTTGTGTGGTGAGCTCAAATGTTTTCACGTTATCATACGTATCAGGGAAAATATATGTAGAAATGAATCAGCAAGCTGAAATCTACATTTTGGTAAGTGGACCACTGTATCCCAATGACTATCACGACTGATGTCCAAATTATGAGGAAAGTTCTTTGAATAACCTAAACTTTCACAAAATGTCAGTAAAAAATCTGTTCATAATTATATCCTAGCCTTTCATAACATTTTTTTTTTTTTCAATCAAAATCTCTATTCATTACCAGTTATGCTGTTTGATTGAACAGAAAAAAACAACAACACAATGCTCCTAGAATTAGAATTAAACAAGTAAAAAAAAAATAGTAAACAAAATTCAGTCTGGAAAAAGACTTTGTCAAGGTGAAGGAAGACGTAACATAACTTAAACAATGAGCTTTGCTGAAACGCATGCGCATATTTTTTCTTTCTTTTATTTATTTGTGGATAAACACACAAGGCTTCTGCAGGCATTACAGGGGCACCCTGACAGATGAGGTTTTGCAAGAAACATGTCAAGATCACCAGAAAAACGCCCTTTACAGAGATCGCAACATTCACCTTGCTCTGGTTTCAAATTGGCGATACCTCCTCCTTGGCAGAGGTGCTGGGAGTCAAATCATTTCAGTGAAAGAGAAGGCATGTGCCTTCTCTTCTTTTCTAATGTCCGTCTGAATTAGGCCAAATCGTTTGCACAAAATTTCCACAATACAAGCCTTTTTATACAGTTTACCCAAAAGGAGTTTCGCTCACAGCAAAGGAAATAGCTCCAATTTTTTTAATTTTTTTTACTGCGCCACAAAGACAAAAAAGCTTCACCCACTCTCAGTGGCCTCCACCCACCCCATCCAAAATGGCTTCTCTCTTTGGCAACTCCGCCAAGGAAGAATCGCCGTTTTGAAGGTTTAATTTCTAGGAAACCACAGCAAAGTGAGTGTTTCGATCCTTCAAAAGGCCGTCTTTCTGGTGAACCTGGCGCGTTTCTTACAACAAAAACTCAACCGTCAAGGTGTCCTTTAAAAGTGCACCAAGCCTTGTGGCAGACAGAATTGCTGTGCAGAATTTTGCGCCTATTCTGAAGATCTCCTCCCACCTCTGTGCTTGGGGTGTGAATCCTCAATGAAAATCAAGAATTACAATGTCAAAACATTACCCCCCCCCCCCCCCCCCATTCTCTATGTACAAGGTACAAGAACATTTCTTGATCAACGGAGGGTGACAATACCCCACAGACCTTTTTAAGTGTACTGCTTAAATAAATCACAGTTGCACAAAAGTTTCCCCGCTCAACGTCACAAACACTTTCAACATATAATTTTCCACCAAAAAAAGTATTGCAACGTTGGAGGGAGATTCGTTTCTTTTCTTTCTAAGATGTGGTCAATTCACTTCGTATCATAAAAAAAAAAGATAAAACAGACGGAAAAGAGAATCCAGGGAAAAAAAAATGTATCAAGAGGACTAAGTATTACCCGTGATGGACTTTTGCTGAAAACTGACTTACCACCAACCAAACAATGTATCAAGAGGACTAAGTATTACCCGTTATGGACTTTTGCTGAAAACTGACTTACCACCCACAAAATAATAATAATAAGCTTCAGAAAAAAAATTGAGGAGGAGGGAATCCAACTTGAACTTTTGTGCTGTACACAAAGTCAGTGCACACAAATGCTGTACAAATTTACCTTAGTATATACAAAGACACTGAAAAGAAAAGACTAACATCCGGTCTCTTTTCCCTATATGAGTAGCGAGGACAGAAACACTTAAAAACAGTACACATTTACACGTCGATAGGCCAGTTGAATTCTCCGTTCAAATTCCAGTCTGAGTTTTTTAGATAGCCTCCACTGTGTGTGGTGTACTGTTCCCACTAACGATAACTCTATCAGCCCGGTTCGCCGTAACTCTTAAGTAGTCCATCTTACCCTTGGATGGAAGTTCAGTTTAACGTCGCGTATCGGCTTTCGCCATGTACGACGGGCTGAACAAACCAACCACGGTGTAAACAAAAATTTATGTTCCTGAATCACTGTCTTAGCCAAAAGGCCGAGAAGCGATCAGTATCGATTGAACATTGATTTAGAATCTTTGGTATATATACAGAATTTCCAAGCCAAATGGACTGCGAATGTTTGGTTGGCAACTAGCAATCTGCGACTGAAAAGAACTAGCGGTACATGGGTGCTAAACCACAGAGCAAAGAACATCACACAACTGATTACCTTTCTTTCTGTGATATGTACAGCAAAACGGGAACTTCGGCATTTGACAAAACAAAGCAAACCGGTGTTCAGTATGTACACAAGATTCTTCAAAGTTGAATTTATGTACAGATTCTCTTCCTTTTTCCCCCCCCTGTAATACCAAACATCTGTACTAGTAACTGTCTGTAAGCTATTATAGTACACCAATGCCATTTTGGAGAAGAAAAAAAACAATGTTACAAACAACAATGGGCCAAAACAGTAATATTGCAGACACAGGATTGTTTTCTCCCATTTAAACTTTTAAAAAGAATTGCTCTGAAAATAAATACCAACGTAACCGATATGGCCTCAATGTGAAGACTAGGTAGATTGGTTATCTTTCATTACAATTTCGCCCAAAGAACCAATGGCTTCTGTACACAAGCACAAAAGTTGTCGAATATTAATTGTTGACCATGCGTTGAGAAAAATTGTACACTTTACAAACCCGCATACATTGTTGGTTGTTTTTTGTGTGCAAAGATATGGATTGGACATTTTTACAAGGGAAGTAATTTTATATATTACAATTCCCCCCCCCCCCCTCCCCTTTCACCGCCTACTGATATACATAACCCACCAAACTTCCCAACCCGTACCTTCATCTAGCTTCAATATCAAACCAATCTACTTCCACACATAATAACAAATAGTGAAACAGTATTATGACATCGGCTTAAAATGGTACATGATTTTTTTTTTTTTTTAAACACATTTTTGTCAATGAACAAAAACCGGTTACTCATGACCCAGTACAGAGAACAGTTGCATATATTATAATAACCATAAAGGGGGAGAACACCAATGTAGGTCACATGACTAGGCTAACGAAGAGGGGGGGGGGGGGAAACATGGTACTGTATCGGTGCATGAATCAAAATGTATTTCTGTTCACATATCAGGTTACCAAGGACACACATCAGTATTTGTTCAAATGTTCACCATTTTGGGGGAGATGATGACAAATTATTATGGACACAATATGCACACAATCTGAAGACGAAATTATGGACAAAATAGTATGTACACAATCTGTTGGGTGGTTGTTGTTTTTTTTACAAAAATCACATCTTTTATGCATTTACAGACGCGAAGCTCAGCAGTTTACAAACGGATGAGGTAATGCTTAAAGATACGTTATTTTCTGATTCTTGGGGATACCGGTAATTCTACCAGACGGTTTTTTTCTGTCATCTCCCTAAACCTCCTTTCCTCCCACCTGTTCCCTCCCATGCTACAGTCGATGATATTTCGCTCTTCAAATTTTCAGCCAGGATGGGTTGGATACACCACAGAGATGGTATATCATTTTAAAGACCCCCCCCCCCCCCCCCACACCACGTGTCACATTCCCTCTTATGCTTGGAAGAATTCTTAAGATTTCTTACCAGCTATAAGAATAATTGAACTAAAAAAACATCAAAACGCTACACTCACACAAGCACATGAAGGTGAAATAAACACTACACACAGCGAATAAAACCAAATTTTCGTCTTTAAAAAGACTTTGACGAGGTGAATACAATACATTAAACTTAACAATGACGGCAGTGAATTGTTAAACCGTTTTACCAGCTATAAGAGGGACAACACGTCAAAAGCATGATTTTGACATGTGACGTGGTGGGTCTTTACGGGGAAAAGGGATACCGTCTTCTACATGTAATATTAAGGGAAACCATTAATTGAATGACCTCTTTAACTCATTCTACCCCATTTACGAGTATACTCGTAAACTCACACCAACCATATCTGCCCGTTTACCAGTTAACTCGTAATACAAACCCATCTTCAAACTGAAGCGTCTAGCTTGGTTCTCATCCTCAGATTGTTCACTTTGGTAGCTTTAGCCTGTGTACAGACTCTTCCTTTCCGGTCATGCTTAGATTTTATCGATTTTGGAGCAGATTTTTCATATTTTCAGCATTTTTCATATTTGTACTGATTTTTTTCGATGATGGGTTGAAACCTATTATGTCTGAGTAATGAAACAGCAAGTGAAATGGAGTTTGGATTGATTTAATTCTGATGCATTATTGAGAAACACTGTTGCCAGATCTGTCAAAAGCCAAAACTATTAACCTTTTTCTTTCTTTTTTCACTGCAATGTTTCTTGCCCATAAAGGCTCAGGGCTAAAAGAGCACAACCTCAACACTCTATACTCCGTAGCTAACTCCACATAGTTTGGCAAGCATGCTGCATAGCACCTTCTTTGTCGCTTTGTCTTAAATGTTTAATCATCGCACTACACCCACAATTTTTAAACGTTTTTTTAAGTCCTACAATATTACAATTATGACAGTAGCTGCCACAGCTTATGCATACAGTGGAACCTCCCTTATAAGACCTCCCATTATAAGACTCCCTCCCACATAAGACCTACTTCTCTGAGACATTGCCCTTCTTTGTAAGTATTAAAACGACCTCTCTTAAAAAGACCCCTCCCTATAAAGACCTCATTTTTGATGATTTTTTTCAAGGTCTTATAAGGGAGGTTCCACTGTATTGACCTTTCACACACTAGAACCTCCTGTCACAGTAACAACATTGAACAATATCATCAAGTTGTGGATAAACGTTTGCACATAATCATAATAATACATCAAGATGTTATTCTCCGGACGTTATACACAGAAGCTTCTGGGAACAGCGATGTTATTCCCCGTGAACAGGCTAAAGTGTTTCGACAAAACAGGAATGCAAACGCAAACTCACAAAGCATTGGGGTGGAGGAAAAAAACCTTCACAAGAATGCATAAATATTCTCATAACGGCAAGAAAAATGCTGAGAAAATGTGTATTTTTTTTCTATTTCTACTCAAATAAAATGCTAGTGGTGGTGGTTGGTTTTTTAGCCTTTTTTGTGGTGGGTTTGTGAAGCAGTGTGCTAACACTCCTTTAAAAAAAACCTCAAAGCATTGGGGTGGAAAAAAAACCGTCACAAGTTTAAATATTCTCATAACGGCAAGAAAAATGTTAAGAAAATCATGTGTTTCTTCTATTTGTACTCAAATAAAATGCTAGTGGTGGGTGTGGGTGGGGGTGGGTTTTTTTAGCCTTTTTTGTGGTGGGTTTGTGAAGCAGTGTGCTGACAACAAAAGTCTAGTAATTAATAATAAGACCACAAACAACAACAAAACTCACACCAGGCATGCTTGACACAAATAGCATGCAAATTACACTGCACCGAAATATATCTGTGTAATCAAATTTAGACCTTCTGTCGTTTTCTAATACAAAACACCCAAGTCATTTCAAATAACTTTCTCTTGGTTTGCAGCGCTATCTCAAAGATGCACGATTTAAATAACACTGGTCACCAAAACAAACAAGATCCTGTATTCGAGAATTATTCACATTGGTTGCGTTAATTTCGTGGAAATATAATATAAAAGTTATGGGAGCCACAGACCTGGTACTTATGTTCCATTTATGTCATCCGTGTGTGTTCGCTTTGTATTGCGTTTTTGTTTGAATGCGCTATGAATGCTAACGTGTGTGTGCGCTTCGATTTGATTTTATATCAAGATTCAGCGCCGTATAAATAAATACTGTATGTTGTTGTTGTTGTTGTACTTATGTACGTTGGGTACAATATATGATACAATTCAATCATGACCAGTAGCACAGATACAAGTTTTGAGCTTTACCCAAGTTTGAATGCATGTAACAAGCAAGTTACAAAACAAAACAAATGTGGTTGTGTATTCAATGGCTTGTGTATTTTCAATGTTGTGTATGTTCAAAGAATTCAGGTAAAAAGGAACAAAAAGTTCAATTAAAAAAAATGTGGTGGTTTCTGGTGGCGAAACTTGAGCCGTCTCTCCATAGGAATTTAAAAAATAAAATAAAAAATTCTACACTCTGACCGGTGGTCAAATAGGGATTAAGCCGAGTCAATGAAAGAGAAAGTAGGAAATACGACATCTTAAAGACCCCCCCACGTCACATTCCCTCTTATTATGCTAGGAAGATCTCTTAAGATTCCTTACTAGCCAAAAGTGGGAAAACACGTGAAAACCATGATTTTGACAACTAAAATTGTACGACTGTATGATGCGATTCAATCACGTGATCTCTAAGAACAAATTTGATTCGCGCTTCGAGACCATGTGATCGAATCGTATCGTACGATTTTAGTTGACGCGTAGCTAGCCCTTTACCCATAGATCTACAGTGACCCTATAAAATAAAAACTGGTGGAATACAAAGTGACAATTTCAGCTGTTGCGGTAAAAGAGATAATTGACAAGAAATTGCTCCAAACAATATTCGATAATGCTGTCAATGGACTGAATTGGTGGGCAAACCAACAAAAAAAGAAGATAATTCAACCAAGGGGCCAATGGCCTAAACAATTCGTTGGTTCAAAAGATACAGGCTGTTAGGTGTTTTTTTAAAACAAAATTGTAATTGCCCTTCGGACCAGCCACTACTGATGTCAGGGGGAGTAACCCTCGGCTGACATCAGGTAGTAAGTAGGCCTAGGTCGAGGGCTACCTTCGTTTTCTTATATACTTTGGTATAAACCCAGGTCGATTTAGGCTAATGCAGTTGTTTCAGGTGTTGGTAATGTATGGATAGAATAGATTGTTGTTTTTTAATGCCATAGATGAGCTGAAATAAAAGCCTTCCTTTGCTTAAAAAAACCCCCAAAAAATTCAAGCATGCAGCTTTGTTGCTCATTACACCAATGTTTCATCTGGTCAAAGTTTTGTCTAGTGAAACAGTGAAAGCGTTTCATGCCCAAACCCCTACACCTTACAGTGTGCCACATCAAGCAATACCCTACAGCATGCAAGCTGTCGCAAAGCATGTCAGATATATTCTCTAGGGTTGTCACGTCACACAGGTCATAAGCTTCTAAGCTGTCACAACAAAGACGGGTCACAGAAAATCATCGCCGTGACATACGCTTCTAAGCGTATGTCACGGCGATGATTCTGTGACCCGTCTTTGTTGTGACAGCTTAGAAGCTTATGACCTGTGTGACGTGACAACCCTAGAGAATATATCTGACATGCTTTGCGACAGCTTGCATGCTGTAGGGTATTGCTTGATGTGGCACACTGTAAGGTGTAGGGGTTTGGGCATGAAACGCTTTCACTGTTTCACTAGACAAAACTTTGACCAGATGAAACATTGGTGTAATGAGCAACAAAGCTGCATGCTTGAATTTTTTGGGGGTTTTTTTAAGCAAAGGAAGGCTTTTATTTCAGCTCATCTATGGCATTAAAAAACAACAATCTATTCTATCCATACATTACCAACACCTGAAACAACTGCATTAACGTTAAGCGACCTGGAGCTATACCATAGCATATAAGAAAACGAAAGTAGCCCTCGACCTAGGCCTACTTACTACCTGATGTCAGCCGAGGGTTACTCCCCCTGACATCAGTAGTGGCTGGTCCGAAGGGCAATTACAATTTTGTTTTAAAAAAACACCTAACAGCCTGTATCTTTTGAACCAACGAATTGTTTAGGCCATTGGCCCCTTGGTTGAATTATCTTCTTTTTTTGTTGGTTTGCCCACCAATTCAGTCCATTGACAGCATTATCGAATATTGTTTGGAGCAATTTCTTGTCAATTATCTCTTTTACCGCAACAGCTGAAATTGTCACTTTGTATTCCACCAGTTTTTATTTTATAGGGTCACTGTAGATCTATGGGTAAAGGGCTAGCTACGCGTCAACTAAAATCGTACGACCGCACGATTCGATCACATGGTCTCGAAGCGCGAATCAAATTTGTTCTTAGAGATCACGTGATTGAATCGCATCATACAGTCATACAATTTTAGTTGTCAAAATCACGGTTTTCACCTGTTTTCCCCTCTTATAGCTGGTAAGAAATCTTAAGAAATCTTCCTAGCATAATAAGAGGGAATGTGACGTGGGGGGGTCTTTAAGATGTCGTATTTCCTACTTTCTCTTTCATTGACTCGGCTTAATCCCTATTTGACCACCGGTCAGAGTGTAGAATTTTTTATTTTATTTTTTAAATTCCTATGGAGAGACGGCTCAAGTTTCGCCACCAGAAACCACCACATTTTTTTTAATTGAACTTTTTGTTCCTTTTTACCTGAATTCTTTGAACATACACAACATTGAAAATACACAAGCCATTGAATACACAACCACATTTGTTTTGTTTTGTAACTTGCTTGTTACATGCATTCAAACTTGGGTAAAGCTCAAAACTTGTATCTGTGCTACTGGTCATGATTGAATTGTATCATATATTGTACCCAACGTACATAAGTACAACAACAACAACAACATACGGTATTTATACGGCGCTGAATCTTGATATAAATCAAATCAAAGCGCACACACACGTTAGCATTCATAGCGCATTCAAACAAAAACGCAATACAAAGCGAACACACACGGATGACATAAATGGAACATAAGTACCAGGTCTGTGGCTCCCATAACTTTTATATTATATTTCCACGAAATTAACGCAACCAATGTGAATAATTCTCGAATACAGGATCTTGTTTGTTTTGGTGACCAGTGTTATTTAAATCGTGCATCTTTGAGATAGCGCTGCAAACCAAGAGAAAGTTATTTGAAATGACTTGGGTGTTTTGTATTAGAAAACGACAGAAGGTCTAAATTTGATTACACAGATATATTTCGGTGCAGTGTAATTTGCATGCTATTTGTGTCAAGCATGCCTGGTGTGAGTTTTGTTGTTGTTTGTGGTCTTATTATTAATTACTAGACTTTTGTTGTCAGCACACTGCTTCACAAACCCACCACAAAAAAGGCTAAAAAAACCCACCCCCACCCACACCCACCACTAGCATTTTATTTGAGTACAAATAGAAGAAACACATGATTTTCTTAACATTTTTCTTGCCGTTATGAGAATATTTAAACTTGTGACGGTTTTTTTTCCACCCCAATGCTTTGAGGTTTTTTTTAAAGGAGTGTTAGCACACTGCTTCACAAACCCACCACAAAAAAGGCTAAAAAAACCAACCACCACCACTAGCATTTTATTTGAGTAGAAATAGAAAAAAAATACACATTTTCTCAGCATTTTTCTTGCCGTTATGAGAATATTTATGCATTCTTGTGAAGGTTTTTTTCCTCCACCCCAATGCTTTGTGAGTTTGCGTTTGCATTCCTGTTTTGTCGAAACACTTTAGCCTGTTCACGGGGAATAACATCGCTGTTCCCAGAAGCTTCTGTGTATAACGTCCGGAGAATAACATCTTGATGTATTATTATGATTATGTGCAAACGTTTATCCACAACTTGATGATATTGTTCAATGTTGTTACTGTGACAGGAGGTTCTAGTGTGTGAAAGGTCAATACAGTGGAACCTCCCTTATAAGACCTTGAAAAATCATCAAAAATGAGGTCTTTATAGGGAGGGGTCTTATAAGAGAGGTCATTTTAATACTTACAAAGAAGGGCAATGTCTCAGAGAAGTAGGTCTTATGTGGGAGGGAGTCTTATAATGGGAGGTCTTATAAGGGAGGTTCCACTGTATGCATAAGCTGTGGCAGCTACTGTCATAATTGTAATATTGTAGGACTTAAAAAAACGTTTAAAAATTGTGGGTGTAGTGCGATGATTAAACATTTAAGACAAAGCGACAAAGAAGGTGCTATGCAGCATGCTTGCCAAACTATGTGGAGTTAGCTACGGAGTATAGAGTGTTGAGGTTGTGCTCTTTTAGCCCTGAGCCTTTATGGGCAAGAAACATTGCAGTGAAAAAAGAAAGAAAAAGGTTAATAGTTTTGGCTTTTGACAGATCTGGCAACAGTGTTTCTCAATAATGCATCAGAATTAAATCAATCCAAACTCCATTTCACTTGCTGTTTCATTACTCAGACATAATATGTTTCAACCCATCATCGAAAAAAATCAGTACAAATATGAAAAATTCAGCTGAAAATATGAAAAATCTGCTCCAAAATCGATAAAATCTAAGCATGACCGGAAAGGAAGCGTCTGTAAACAGGCTAAAGCTACCAAAGTGAAGAATTTGAGGATGAGAACCAAGCTAGACGCTTCAGTTTGAAGATGGGTTTGTATTACGAGTTAACTCGTAAACGGGCAGATATGGTTGGTGTGAGTTTACGAGTATACTCGTAAATGGGGTAGAATGAGTTAAAGAGGTCATTCAATTAATGGTTTCCCTTAATATTACATGTAGAAGACGGTATCCCTTTTCCCCGTAAAGACCCACCACGTCACATGTCAAAATCATGCTTTTGACGTGTTGTCCCTCTTATAGCTGGTTAAAACGGTTTAACAATTTCACTGCCGTCATTGTTAAGTTTAGTGTGTTGTCACCTCGTCAAAGTCTTTTTGTAAAGACGAAAATGTGGTTTTATTCGCCGTGTGTAGTGTTTATTTCACCTTCATGTGCTTGTGTGAGTGTAGCGTTTTGATGTTTTTAGTTCAATTATTCTTATAGCTGGTAAGAAATCTTAAGAAATCTTCCAAGCATAAGAGGGAATGTGACACGTGGTGTGGGGGGGGGGGGGGGGGGTCTTTAAAATGATATACCATCTCTGTGGTGTATCCAACCCATCCTGGCTGAAAATTTGAAGAGCGAAATATCATCGACTGTAGCATGGGAGGGAACAGGTGGGAGGAAAGGAGGTTTAGGGAGATGACAGAAAAAAACCGTCTGGTAGAATTACCGGTATCCCCAAGAATCAGAAAATAACGTATCTTTAAGCATTACCTCATCCGTTTGTAAACTGCTGAGCTTCGCGTCTGTAAATGCATAAAAGATGTGATTTTTGTAAAAAAAACAACAACCACCCAACAGATTGTGTACATACTATTTTGTCCATAATTTCGTCTTCAGATTGTGTGCATATTGTGTCCATAATAATTTGTCATCATCTCCCCCAAAATGGTGAACATTTGAACAAATACTGATGTGTGTCCTTGGTAACCTGATATGTGAACAGAAATACATTTTGATTCATGCACCGATACAGTACCATGTTTCCCCCCCCCCCCTCTTCGTTAGCCTAGTCATGTGACCTACATTGGTGTTCTCCCCCTTTATGGTTATTATAATATATGCAACTGTTCTCTGTACTGGGTCATGAGTAACCGGTTTTTGTTCATTGACAAAAATGTGTTTAAAAAAAAAAAAAAATCATGTACCATTTTAAGCCGATGTCATAATACTGTTTCACTATTTGTTATTATGTGTGGAAGTAGATTGGTTTGATATTGAAGCTAGATGAAGGTACGGGTTGGGAAGTTTGGTGGGTTATGTATATCAGTAGGCGGTGAAAGGGGAGGGGGGGGGGGGGAATTGTAATATATAAAATTACTTCCCTTGTAAAAATGTCCAATCCATATCTTTGCACACAAAAAACAACCAACAATGTATGCGGGTTTGTAAAGTGTACAATTTTTCTCAACGCATGGTCAACAATTAATATTCGACAACTTTTGTGCTTGTGTACAGAAGCCATTGGTTCTTTGGGCGAAATTGTAATGAAAGATAACCAATCTACCTAGTCTTCACATTGAGGCCATATCGGTTACGTTGGTATTTATTTTCAGAGCAATTCTTTTTAAAAGTTTAAATGGGAGAAAACAATCCTGTGTCTGCAATATTACTGTTTTGGCCCATTGTTGTTTGTAACATTGTTTTTTTTCTTCTCCAAAATGGCATTGGTGTACTATAATAGCTTACAGACAGTTACTAGTACAGATGTTTGGTATTACAGGGGGGGGAAAAAGGAAGAGAATCTGTACATAAATTCAACTTTGAAGAATCTTGTGTACATACTGAACACCGGTTTGCTTTGTTTTGTCAAATGCCGAAGTTCCCGTTTTGCTGTACATATCACAGAAAGAAAGGTAATCAGTTGTGTGATGTTCTTTGCTCTGTGGTTTAGCACCCATGTACCGCTAGTTCTTTTCAGTCGCAGATTGCTAGTTGCCAACCAAACATTCGCAGTCCATTTGGCTTGGAAATTCTGTATATATACCAAAGATTCTAAATCAATGTTCAATCGATACTGATCGCTTCTCGGCCTTTTGGCTAAGACAGTGATTCAGGAACATAAATTTTTGTTTACACCGTGGTTGGTTTGTTCAGCCCGTCGTACATGGCAAAATGCCGATACGCGACGTTAAACTGAACTTCCATCCAAGGGTAAGATGGACTACTTAAGAGCTCGGCGAACCGGGCTGATAGAGTTATCGTTAGTGGGAACAGTACACCACACACAGTGGAGGCTATCTAAAAACTCAGACTGGAATTTGAACGGAGAATTCAACTGGCCTATCGACGTGTAAAATGTGTACTGTTTTTAAGTGTTTCTGTCCTCGCTACTCATATAGGGAAAAGAGACCGGATGTTGGTCTTTTCTTTTCAGTGTCTTTGTATATACTAAGGTAAATTTGTACAGCATTTGTGTGCACTGACTTTGTGTACAGCACAAAAGTTCAAGTTGGATTCCCTCCTCCTCAATTTTTTTTCTGAAGCTTATTATTATTATTTTGTGGGTGGTAAGTCAGTTTTCAGCAAAAGTCCATAACGGGTAATACTTAGTCCTCTTGATACATTGTTTGGTTGGTGGTAAGTCAGTTTTCAGCAAAAGTCCATCACGGGTAATACTTAGTCCTCTTGATACATTTTTTTTTCCCTGGATTCTCTTTTCCGTCTGTTTTATCTTTTTTTTTTATGATACGAAGTGAATTGACCACATCTTAGAAAGAAAAGAAACGAATCTCCCTCCAACGTTGCAATACTTTTTTTGGTGGAAAATTATATGTTGAAAGTGTTTGTGACGTTGAGCGGGGAAACTTTTGTGCAACTGTGATTTATTTAAGCAGTACACTTAAAAAGGTCTGTGGGGTATTGTCACCCTCCGTTGATCAAGAAATGTTCTTGTACCTTGTACATAGAGAATGGGGGGGGGGGGGGGGGGGGGGGGTGTAATGTTTTGACATTGTAATTCTTGATTTTCATTGAGGATTCACACCCCAAGCACAGAGGTGGGAGGAGATCTTCAGAATAGGCGCAAAATTCTGCACAGCAATTCTGTCTGCCACAAGGCTTGGTGCACTTTTAAAGGACACCTTGACGGTTGAGTTTTTGTTGTAAGAAACGCGCCAGGTTCACCAGAAAGACGGCTTTTGAAAGGATCGGAAACACTCACTTTGCTGTGGTTTTCCTAGAAATTAAAACCTTCAAAACGGCGATTCCTCCTTTGGCGGAGTTGCCAAAGAGAGAAGCCATTTTGGATGGGGTGGGTGGAGGCCACTGAGAGTGGGTGAAGCTTTTTCGTCTTTGTGGCGCAGTAAAAAAAAATTAAAAAAATTGGAGCTATTTCCTTTGCTGTGAGCGAAACTCCTTTTGGGTAAACTGTATAAAAAGGCTTGTATTGTGGAAATTTTGTGCAAACGATTTGGCCTAATTCAGACGGACATTAGAAAAGAAGAGAAGGCACATGCCTTCTCTTTCACTGAAATGATTTGACTCCCAGCACCTCTGCCAAGGAGGAGGTATCGCCAATTTGAAACCAGAGCAAGGTGAATGTTGCGATCTCTGTAAAGGGTGTTTTTCTTGGTGATTTCGACGTGTTTCTTGCAAAACCTCATCTGTCAGGGTGCCCCTGTAATGCCTGCAGAAGCCTTGTGTGTTTATCCACAAATAAATAAAAGAAAGAAAAAATATGCGCATGCGTTTCAGCAAAGCTCATTGTTTAAGTTATGTTACGTCTTCCTTCACCTTGACAAAGTCTTTTTCCAGACTGAATTTTGTTTACTATTTTTTTTTTACTTGTTTAATTCTAATTCTAGGAGCATTGTGTTGTTGTTTTTTTCTGTTCAATCAAACAGCATAACTGGTAATGAATAGAGATTTTGATTGAAAAAAAAAAAAATGTTATGAAAGGCTAGGATATAATTATGAACAGATTTTTTACTGACATTTTGTGAAAGTTTAGGTTATTCAAAGAACTTTCCTCATAATTTGGACATCAGTCGTGATAGTCATTGGGATACAGTGGTCCACTTACCAAAATGTAGATTTCAGCTTGCTGATTCATTTCTACATATATTTTCCCTGATACGTATGATAACGTGAAAACATTTGAGCTCACCACACAACCGACTTCTTTTTCAAACACAAATTATAAGTAGAGCATCTTCCAGAAAACCCCCAACTAAGCATAATTATTTTGACATGCTTCTTGAAAATGTACACCCATCTGCACAAAATCAAACGCATAATGTCAAAAGATTACAGTGGCATATGGGTAGAAAAGGTGTAAAGGAGGTAGGTTTTGTCTATGCCCATTGTCAGCGTATCGTAACCAATATTCCCGAGTGTTGCTTAAACTTTCAAGGGATGTTTTGTTGTTATTGTCTTGAGCAGTTATTGAACATTCATGAACAGTTGTGATCATGGACACTATTGTGATGCCGTCACATGCTTTAAAGTAGATGTGGTGACAGTTTTCTTTAGATTTTGTGTATTGCAATTTGCATACATTCAATTTTGTGTTTAAGTTTATGATGGTGAGATTATTTTGTACAATGTGGTGTACTATGATGCTGTATTATTTTGTGCAGGCTGGAAAAAAGGAAACGGTAAGTATGGGGGATAGGATGGATGGGTGGGGTGGGAAGGAGGGGGGTAGCCTTTTTTTTATTTTTTTTGCGGGGTGGAGTAGAGGGGCTGTTAGGGGAGGGGTTGTGGAGGTCGCGCGATTGGTAAGGTAGGGGTGCGAGAGTAGGGGGGGTCCCCAACCCCGTGCTGGGGGGCTGTGCGCAGCTTAACGGGATACCCTCCACCCCCCTGCCCCCTTTCACTCCCTGCCTCTCACCTAGGGTAGCTAGCTGCTAGGTAGGTAGGCAGAGGGTTATTTTTTTTTGCTTTGTTTTGGGATTGAGTTTGTTTTTTGTTTTGTTAGGTTTTGAGGGGGGGTAGGCTAAGGTCCGTTGGGGTTTTGAGTTGCGCGCAGCTCAGTACGATGAAAGGACACTACCCCCCTCTTGTAGGCAGACAGGGTAGTAGTAGACAGGTTGGTAGGTAGGAAGACAGGTTGGTAGGTAGGCAGGTTGGTAGGTAGGTAGGCTAGTAACATGCCCTTGAAAAGTTTTATCAAAGTTCGACGCAAATGAAGTTGGAACCAATAGGCCTTATAAACTAAGAGCTGCACAGTAACCGATTTTTAACAGCACCATATTTTTCGGATCATAAGGCGAATAGGGCAATTTTCAAGAAAAATCTGAAAAAAAATTAAAAAGGCCTACTGAGCACCATTATTGCTGTCATAAAATGAGTTTTTGCGACTTCCGGTTGTTGTGTTTGGACTTTTCTTTGTGAAAACTGGTAGAATTATGGCATTTTAAGCTCTAACAATGCAATGCTTTTTACATTCAATGAAGGGTTATGGAATCTTTTGGACGGCATCTCAGATGATAATACTAAATAGCGATTTTGAAGCATTTTTAAACGTGACTATTCTTCGAATTGGCGACTCGTTACCACTTTCAATGTTTAGACTCGCAGTAGACTACCGAGTACGGCAATCGTTGCCTCTTCTCTTCTCACGATTTTGTTCACTAATAGGGCGCCCTCGTTTATTAGGCACATAGGGGGCGAAATTGGAGGAAAAAAAAAGCATCGCCTTATAGTCCGAAAAATATGGTAATGGAAAGTCGTGGTACAGTCTTGTTTTTTCTGAACAATTAGGAGGCATTAGCACTGGCTCTGTGTACTGCTGCCAAGGGATTAGTTGACTTTTCCCCAAACCAGCTGCCTCTGCCTTAAACTAAAGTCCTCTTGGCCAACAGTGCAGCTAAGTGTGTTACGTAACACAAAAACAACTAGGCAAGTCCAAGCAGATTGAGGCAGGAGATTGCAATTAGACTTTGAGCAAATAGGGAAACTGAGGCAGGAGATTGCAAATAGGGAAAGTTTTGAGGCTGGAGATGGCAAATAGTTGAGGTAGATTGCAAATAGGGAAACTTTTGAGGCAGGATTGCAAATAGTTGAGGCAGATTACAAAATGGGGAAACTGAGGCAGGATAGCAAATAGTTGAGGCAGGAGATTGCAAACGGTGTATTGAGGCAGGAGATTGCAAATAGTGAATTTCAGGCAGGAGATTGCAAATAGTGAATTGAGGCAGGAGATTGCAAATAGTGCACTAGCTCCAGCTGGGATTGAACCCATATGTACATCGGAATAGGGAAAATCAGTTTTGTAGTCACGCTCTCTATCCACTACACCATCCAGCCCCCATACCCTTTGATGTGAAGACTAATATATATCATTTAAAAATTAAAAAATCCAAACTACCCTTCTTGAATGCTTTAAAAGGAGGAAGGGGGAGACTTGCAACAAAAATCTTGTATGTGTATTGTTAAGATTCATTTAATAGTCGGGCTCCGCAGAAATAGTCGGCTAGAAACGTAGCACAGTGTAGGTTTCTTGCAATGAGCAGCTTAGAATGCACATTTCCCCCCCCAGGTGGCAATCAAACTAGCATGGGCTTAGCACGTGATATACTTAGTTAGGGAGGGCCTCCCCATCTCTCTCTCTCACTATCCCCATTTAAGAATATCACGCGCTAAGCCCCTACTGGTTTGAATGCCGACTGGTGGTGAAATGATTCCTAGACCAGGTATGGTAAACCAAGAGTGCGTCTTAAACAGTTAAGACGGGTAGTAAGAAAACATGTAAATTAGAAGAAACAACCAATCATTTTGGCAGTTTAGTTTATATACAGTGGAACCTCCCTTATAATACCTCCCATTATAAGATTCCCTCCCACATAAGACCTACTTCTCAGAGACATTGCCCTTCTTTGTAGGTATTAAAATTACCTCCCTTATAGGACCCCTCCCTATAAGACCTCATTTTGAAGGTCTTATAAGGGAGGTTCCACTGTAATACTACCCGTGTTGAATGCTTAAGACGAACTCCTGATTACTGAACTAGATGTTAGCTTTGTACAATCTGACCAGATCTCACGACGCTGTTTTTTACTGATAGTAAACGGTCTTGGCATTGAATTTTGCAATCTTGTGTATTGTTTTTTTAAATTTTGCATACATGTCTTGTTTTTTTTACTGTTCAAGGTCCGTTGATATTAGATGTTATCAATTTGTGTTTTTGTTTGAAGAGTAGCCATTCATTGATTTGTTTTTGTGTTGGGAGTGCTTAAAAAAAAATTGAACGCAAATTTGTTTCGTTTCTCTGTTCAATTCCTCGTTCTTTTAGTGCGCGCGGGTGTGTGCGTGCTTGTTTAAGTGCTGTGAACATTTGTGTGATCGTTTTGCAATCGTGGAAAAGTTGTATAATTTTTTTAGACACACCAAAAGTACATTAAAAGTAATTATTTTTCAAGTTCAAGTTGGGATTTGAATTTCCAGTTTAATGCTCCCAAATCTTTGGGGGGACTTTTTGTTTGTTTGCGTTTCGTTTGCAGTATTGCTTTAATTAATATTGTTGTCTTATTAGTAAAGTTGTACAATGGTTTGAACAGCTTGTGTGTTCTGTGTTCTGTGTGTGTGTGTGTGTGTGTACACGTGCGTCTGCACATGTGTGTGTATGCATGCGCGTGTATTGCGGTCTGCATCTCTCTCTCTTGGTCTATATATAATGCCTGCAGAACATCAGGACTCTTAAAACACTTATACACGTGCGCACGCACACACACCTTCCAGTCGTGATATAAACAAATTTGTGCAAGCTTTCTAGGGTAGCAGCTCTCTCATCAGCGTACAAGTCGATCGTTTCCAACCATGACTGCCAGATATTTGGTATTTGGTATATTTCTAGTCAGAGTCTCTGTAAAATTCGGGCTGCTCTCCCCCGGACTGCGCGTCGCTGCAAGTACAGCACCTAACCAAATGGTTTTTTAAATAGCGGAGGGATGCTAGGCCGGAGAGGCTGGGCTAGAATTTGTTTATAGTGGAGATGCCTTGCCCAATTGTACCTTGCCTTGCCCCCCCACTCTCTCTGCCAAAGAGATTTAAGACTGCTGGCAGGGGGGGGGGGGGGGGGGGGGCCCAAGGCCCCCCTCGTTTGAGAGTCATAGGGGGGGGGGGGGGGGGGGAGGCCAAGGCCCCCTCGTTTGAGAGTCATAGTCTTCCACAAGAGACTGAAACTGTAAGATGATTTTCCATTACTGTAGAAAGTCATCCAATGTACAGCTCTCGTGCCAACCGTTGATCAAAGCCAATTGAGCAGAGGACCCCGTCACTCTTCAGTGGATCCCATCTCACTGCGACTTAGACGGGAATGAAAGGGCAGACAAACTTTCCAAAAGCAGGAAGCAGACTGGGACAGTCAGACCACCGCATCTCCTATCCTGAGGCCAAAACTCATTAAGAGCAGGTTCCGCCGGGAATGGAAACAACAAAGGAACCCTCCTGAGAATGACTGCCTCCCAAACCTGGAGAGATGGCAGCAAGCCATCGTCTTTCGCTTACGACCAGGCGACTGCTAGCTGCACTCTCATCTGTACCGCCTCAAGATATCCCACACAAACGAATGCCCATGTGGGACGGGTATCCAAGACCCCGAACACATTCTACAGTACTGTCCGAACTATGCCGGCCCCAGATCGACTGTATGGCCAGTTTCGACAGACATGCAGACGAAGCTGTGGGGAACAAAACGACCTTCAACAAACCGCCCATTTAATCAAAACCATCAAAATTCGGGTTTGATCAACCGGCCATCAGCATTTTGGGAACGCAGAAGAAGAAGAAGAACAGAGGACCAAAGCTACATGGAGGTCATAGACGCGACCGACTAGCACACTCACATGCATGCATACACATGCACACACACATGCGCACGTACTTGAAGTTGCAGACACATTAATAATAAACATTATGCTTTTAAAAATGACATGTGACCTTCCACCTGTGTTTGACCAATTGACATAAGCTAGAACTTCACGGCTACATCAAAATGTTATGTTCTGCATAGTTATGCGGGGATCGTCTTTAGCCATGGCAAGCTCCTAGCATAACATCATCAGTCCGAAGTCTCATCAGTCCGAAATCGGAGTGTGGCTGCCCACATGGCGGGGTAATCAAAAACGGTCACACATGTAACGCTCTCATCCCTAGCTGGTGCATTTGTACCATAGTGTTCAAGTGCTTCGGCTGTTGGGATGATCCCTGGAGTCTTTAAGCCAGGTTATGAACAACAACATATGTGACCTTAAAGTTTACTCGGCTACAAACATGCATGCACTCATAACACCACACCCACACAGAGTTGAACACTAACACAGAGCGACACACACATACAGTTTGCGTGTGTGTGCGTTTTTTTGAGTGTGTGTGTATGCGCGCATGCTTGTGTGTGTGTGTGTGTGTGTGTGTACTGTTCAATTTTTTACTTATTTTTTAATTACTAAATAAAACTAGGTTTTTCTCACAGCATTTGTACATGTATTCAATTTGAAAACCCCCCACGATTTTCAGAAAAATTAAGAAAATCGCTGAACGAAACACCGCAACTTTCATACTACTGAAAACGCCTGTGAAACTACTGAAAAAAATGGGGTTCTACTACTGAGAGGTCCGAGGGGACGTAGGCAGGTCTGCTGCAGTAAGAAACAATGTTACATGTATGACGTCCATTTTTAAGCAACAAATAAATAAACTGCTGATGCACATGCAAACATTGTATTTTACACAATAAACTCACAGAGTTGCTCCTTTATGGAATCAACTACCAACTAACATTAAGAGAGCACCTAATACTAACAGCTTTAAAAACCAGCTCGACTAATTAAAAATTATAATGACATAATGTACAAATACGATGATTAATTCATCGCAAAAACCTGAGTGTACGATATACCTTGAGTACCGTATTTTACGGACTATAAGGCGCACCTGATTATAAGGCGCACCCCCCAAATTTCACACAAAATTCAGATTTTGTTTCTCTATATTCTTACTATATTATCAGTCACATTATAAGGTGCAGGGGTCTTAGTCTGGGGAAAAAGTATCACCGTAAAATACGGTATGTAAAAATCAAAATCAAAAACACAAAGATGGGACTTTGAAAGCCTAATGGCTATATTATTTTCGTTCCTATTCCTAATCCTAAGATAAGGTGCTACATTTTCCCCAGAGTGACACCCATGTGCCTTATAATATGACTACTAACGTAGTAAGAAAATAGAGCAACAAAAATGTTATGTTAACAGGCATGGGAATTGTCAGTCTTTTGGCTGATTTCAGCTTTTTTGATGGTCCTCTTCAGTCTTGTTTTGCAAGTTTCAGCTTTGTTGATGGTCCAAGAGGACATCTATGAGATAAAAAAAAAAAGAAGCCCAATGAGTAAAACTTAAGTTATTGGTTATAAATGAATGCAAAATGAACTAAATATATCAGTCTTATCTCTAATACTGTTTTGAAGGCTTAGATAACGGAAGAAGCTTCATTTTCTGGGGGCTGTATCCCAACACACGGTTTTCAGGTTTTTTTTATTCATTGTTCCTATGCCTGCTTCCAGACCCCAATTTTCAGTCTTTTTTGTCTTCTCTAATTCCCATGCCTGGTTAAATTTGGGGGGGGTGCGTCTTATAATCAGGTGTGCGCCTTACAGTCGGTATGCACATTATTGTGACATCAAAACATCCAAGGGTTTACACAAGCAGATTAGAGTTTGAAATCATGGTTCACCTGCTATTGACAGTTGGTTTTTTGGTCACCGGATGACTACATTTAAAAAAAAGTATAAATTATTACATTAACCCTTTCACCGCCAATGTCGCATTTATGCACCACAAAGGTTCATACCCATGCTGCTAAAAGGAATCAAATCAGGGTCGGTATTCACGTTGAGATAGCATGAGGACTTAGCATGATGCTAACTTATAAGCTCTTCCAATGTCCTATAGGATTTAATATGAGGAAGAGCTTCTAAGGACTTGAAGAGCTTCACCTGCATTTAGCAGGGGGGGGTATAAATTATTGCATTAGGATCCGCATTTATGGGTCATACCCATAGAGGGAATCAAATCAGGGACGGTAGTTGAGATAGAATGAGACTTAGCATGCTAAGTTAGCATGATGCTATCTCATGCTATCTCAACGTGAATACAGGCCCTGGTCCTGTTATTTGAATACCCTATTGTCTTCATTTTAGGAGGTAAGGATAGGCCTAATGTTATACATGTCACAGAGGAATTCCCAATATTGCAGATACATTTGTTTTTCTCAAGACAGTAAACTTTTATGGCATTTTTTGGGCTGAAAAATGGCTGGCTGTGAAAGGGTTAAAAGTGTTTAGAGAAATGTATTAAAATGTGTTACCATTTTATCAGGTTAAATATGTTCAAATGCAGACAAATCAGATTTATTTCAGAAAGACAACTTTCCAGAAAGGCACCTCAGGCTAGCACTACCTAGCTCCTGCAAAAACATTAGGTATTCAATGCAAAAATTCTTTCCCGGCAGAGAGTTGGTTTGATTTGGCTAGTTTTGCATTTGGTAGAAAAAGTGCATGTATATAAACGATGATAAAGTTCCGATAGCGGATTTCCAACATTATATCATAATTGTACGCTCACTAACATGCACACACGCACACTCTGACATGCACATAGACAAATTTACCGTGACACACACACACACATGTACACACACATGTGCTTCACACACACACAAACAACACACACATTTGCATACAATTATTGCAAACTCTTCATAAAAAAAAGAATCATTAAAACAAAAAGGTGATAAAATCAGACCACACACAAACAAAAGCTTATATCCTAATGACTTCCCTGTGGGGATACCGGGGGGTCTTTCGTACAAATAGTTCCCCCACCTTCTGGAAGTTCTGTGCTTGTAACTTCCACTAATCTTTCACTCTCTTTGACTCTGCCTTTTCCCTTTGCTTTCTGTCATCTACTATCTTTCTGCCTCATTCTCATGCCTTTAAAAAAAAAAATCTTCCCAATTTTTTTTCTCCTTTGAGCTCCTCCGAAATTGGAATGTGTTGGCTGTACGCAGCGGGGAGACCAGTGAAAACTGAAAACCATAAGTACCTTATCCATTATGGCCATGTGGCCTGGGAACGCAGAAGAATAAGAATAATCCTAGTGATATGATCCAAATTACATTGTACAGAAAAAGAAAAAAAACACTTTAAAAGTATGGACCACATGTCAGTACCCAAACCCTTTAAATCATTTCATAAAAAATCCTTGCGTACCTTTTCAACAAATGTTTTCACAGTTTAGACAAACCATAAATCATTTCATACAAAATCCTTGCGTACCTTTTCAACAAATGTTTTCACAGTTTAGACAGACAAACCATAAATCATTTCAGACAAAATCCTTGCGTACCTTTTCAACAAATGTTTTCACAGTTTAGACAGACAAACCATAAATCATTTCATACAAAATCCTTGCGTACCTTTTCAACAAATGCTTTCACAGTTTAGACAGACCAACCATATGGATAAAAACAACCCCTTAAAAACCCTTTCACCGCCAGCCATATTTCAGCCAAAATGTTCCATTACATTTACCTGGGTAGAGAACAAAATCCATCTGCAGTATTGGGGATTCTTCTGTGACATATAAAATAAGGTCTATCCTTACTTCCCAAACTAAGACAATTAGGGTCTTTGGATTATAGACCCCAATTTGATGCCTTTTAAGCCGGCGACAGACTATGCGACTGCCTCATATGACTCGATCATGTCGTGACGTTGACCAAATTTTGTTTCCCGCACAGAAGAGGTCACAAGCCATCTGACTCGATCAGTGAAATTTAGAACCCGCCCTATTCGGCCCTGTCACCTGACTGGTCCCGACTGAGTCAGACTGATCGAGAAGGATGGTATGCAAATGAGACCTGATCGAGTCACATGAAGCAGTCACATAGTCTGTCACCGGCTTTAGTGTCATAGGTGTTAAATCACTGTGGTGCTAAAATGCGACTTTGGCGGTGGAAGGGTTTTAAATTAAGATGAAGCGCAAACTCTTCCTAAAATAAGCAGTCACACCAGAAAAAAGGTGATAAAAACAGACACAAAATAAAATCTTGTATCCTAGTGACAACAGCCCAGTAAGACACTACCTGTAGAAAAAAATATTTAAAACATTCAAAAAGCATGGGGCCACAGAGAGATTATACCCCAAACCCTTTATATGAATTTAATCAAAAATCCTTTAAAATGTATTTCAGTAAAATCGTTCACAGCATAGGACAGACAAACCAAAATTGACGAAAAACATAATCCCTTAAGATGAAGAGCAAACCCTTCCTTGTAAAAATTAGCAGTTACACCAAGAAAAATGACTGACACACACACATTGTATCCTTGTGACACTGTCCAGAATTCACTGACATACATACATAAAGCTGTATTTTAGGAACATTTTCAGCTAATTCTCTTTTTGGAATACTAACCCTAACCCTAACCCTAGCCCTAAACCTAACCCTACCCCCCACTATGTAATGCAGTACACCGCGATTTGTCACAGTTGTGGTTCGTTGCGTTTTTCCGTCTTATAGGGTGGGGGGTAGGGTTAGGGATAGGGTTAGTATTCCAAAAAGGTTATTAGCTAAAAAGGTTCCTAAAATACAGCTTTATGTATGGTAAGAAAGGCAAAAATGGAAAAATACAATGAACCGAGAAATGTAGGGGGGGTGGCACATCTTGACCTTTACCGAATAATCTAAAAGTATGGACCGTACATGGGTTCCCCAAATCTTTATACAATTTCATCAAAATCCTTTCATCCATTTTGGAGTAAAGTTGTTCTCAGCACAGACTTCACAAACTCAAAGGACACGCATAATAATCTTTAAAGCTGAGGTACGTGACTAAAAATAAAATAACGATGAAGACATTTTTGATCAATATGTTAGTGTACTAATTAAAATGCGGTTGAACCCCCCCCCCCCCTCCTTCCCCTCATCCCCATTCCTTAGGATAGGAATACATCATATCACATGATCTGGTGTTAGAATCTGTGCATTACCGTAACATGGAACATCGTATAGTCATACTTTCACAGCCGTCATGTTTCTGTATTAGTTGTGTGTATTTGAACAGAGTACCGTAATATGCGGACTATAAGCCGCTACTTTTCCCCCTGTCACGATAAATAAGTAGTCGTATGAAATATTTACCTCTGCGCATGCGCATTAGAACAGTTACTTATCTCACGTGATTACTACTAACCCTATCCCTAACCACGGAAAGAACCAAGAAATAGAGCAGGAGGGTGTAAATCTACATATTTGCAGAGAAATCGATGTACAAAGCCATGCACTTAGTTTCGTAATGATTCACAATGGCGGACAAACAAACAATTCTGATTGGCTACGCGGCTAGGACTACTTATCTCATAGAGGTAGCATATTCTCTTCACACCCCTCAACTTTGGCCCATGCGGCTTATGTACTGATGCGGCTTGTCTGTGGCTTTTCCCCTTCTACATTTATTAGTACCATTAAATCTGCTTCCAGCCACATTCTCCAGCCTATTTTGATCTTCATTGTAGCTCTCAAACTTGGTTTCAACTCTCAATAGCTTCAAATCCCATGTTTAAAATGCTTCAGATTATTATATACTCTTGATGAATTGCAATTACAGTGGAACCTCCCTTATAAGACCTTCAAAAATCATCCAAAATTAGGTCTTACAAGGGAGTGGTCTTGTAAGAGAGGTCATTTTAATACTTACGAAGAAGGGCAATGTCTCAGAGAAGTAGGTCTTATATGGGAGGGAGTCTTATAATGGGAGGTCTTATAAGGGAGGTTCCACTGTATTTCTATAGTGTTTTTTTCTTAAACTTTGTGAGCTATTTTTTGTGTGTAATTTTGTGTGCGGCTTATAAACTGCTGCGGCTTATATATGAATGAATACCTGATATTCTGTAAATTCGAGGGATGCGGCTAACATACAGGTGCGCCTTATAGTCCAAATTTGACGGTATTTAGGCAGCATCGCATCACACTGATGTAGCATAAAAAAATCCTTTCAAATGAGGCACAATAATAATGGAACATGAGTCATACGTTCATGGCTATTTAGTTTCCGTATCAACTGTGTGCAATGAACAAAGAATATCGCGCGAAACATCCCTGCAGAACTGGCCTCCCTTTTCCCCCGTGATCCTGGCATCTGCTGCAGTCTTGGCTCTCTGACTCTCACTGGTCTCTCAGTCCATTTTTTCGTTGACCTGCCCACCGGAGATAGATTTCAGCACAGCTTCTATGCGCCGGAGACCTGCACAAAAAAAAAGACAAAGAAAAAGACAAAAGGGCAATCCATGTTAGAAAAAACTTCAAAACTGAAAGGGGTTCCCGTAAAATGAAACTCTATAAAATTTTAACCCTTTCACCGCCAAAGTCGCATTTTAGCACCACAGTGATTTAACACGTATGTCACTAAAAGGCATCAAATTGGGGTCTAGTATCCAAAGACCCTAATATCTTAGTTTTGGGAAGGAAGGTTAGGCCTTATTTTATATATGTCACAGAAGAATCCAGAATACTGCAGATGGATTTTGTTCTCTATCTAGGTCAAATTAATGGACATTTTTAGCTGAAATATGGCTGGCGGTGAAAGGGTTAAGAGGGGTCGGAGTCACTATATATTTTAGGGTGTCACAATAGGAATTGTTCGGAAATAATTAAGGGGAGTAATTTCATGGTGTGTAGGAGTTATCTTGCCTAATTCAATCGGTCAAACACAGGAAGTTACTCTACCATCAGGTCCCCAGTCCTCACCTCGTGTGTTTGAGGAGACACACAGCATGCAGAACGCAGTGTGTCATTCTAAATTTGATGTAATTTATGTTTTTACATCACAGTTCTATCACTTTGTAGCAACTGGCACCCCTTATTTTTCTACAAAATGTTTGCAAGTCGCTGACTGGCATCCTGCGGTTTCAAGCTTCAACGCCATTGTTGCTATGGCATTTGACCGAGTAATGGAGGTAAACAACTCTAATTTTCACGAAGTGCTCTCCCCTTGTTTTTTTCTCCTGAAAATCGTCTACTGATGCAGAAATGCTTTTTTCATGCTGTAAAACTGAGTTGTAGTGCACACTGGAAAACAGTTCTTCATGTGACAATTTACAATTTTGCTACTCACCTGCCTAAAATCCAGTGCGGCAGATGGGAGTATTGACTGTCAAGAGATGCACATATTGTGCATGAGAATTTACCGTGCTTTTAAATCATAATGAAATTTGAACGGTTTGTGCGAGTTCTTGAAGAAAGCGGGAATGCTGCCAGTTATACAAATCAATGGTGACTGATCTAGGATTCACCTTGGTGAATACTGGTGACTGATCTAGGATTCACCTTGGTGAATACTGGTGACTGATCTAGGATTCACCTTGGTGAATACTGGTGACTGAATCACCTTGGTGAATACTGGTAATGCTCTAGAATCACCTTGTGAATACTGCGTAACGCTCTAGGAATCACCTTGGTGAATACTGGTGGACTGTTCTAGGGAATCACCTTGGTGAATACTGGCTTAACTGATCTAGGAATCACCTTGGTGAATGCTGGTGAGTGATAGAGGAATCACCTTGGTGATATACTGGTTAACGGGCTCTAGGGATTTTAACTCAGCAAGTTGTGCTCGTGGAGGCGGAAGATGTGATGCGGAACCATTCCCGGGTGTGGCGCAGTAGCTCTGCTTCCCTTTCCAGGCATGGTTAGACTTTGGGCCTCATGAACTTCAGGAACAGCTCCTCTTCCCGGCCTCTTGAACGTCTGCTCCGACATGAACTAAAAAAAAAGAACCACCCCACACAGGCAACAAGATGGCGCAGCCATCGAAAACTGTACTCCCAGTGAATGGCCTGCTACACTACATACGATTCGTTATCAATGCGATGCGATTTGTTGAAGATGTTGTCATGATGTCATGACTAACCAAGCAATAAAGCCAGGAAGATTTGTAAATGACACCTCCAATGCTTTGAACAAACATTACAAAATATTACCTTCTGGACGTCGCTACAAAACTTGTAAAGTCATCCAGGGCACGAAATCCTTCATCCCAGATTCCATCCACCTCCCTCAATCCATGATCATTTAGGTTTAAATGTGTGTTCATCGTGTTAAAAGAAACTTATTTGCATGCTTATCTTAGAGATGATGTATCCACATATAATTGTTGTATTCTTTAAGCGTGTATTATGGGTACTTTGATCTATCATGATGTGAAATGTCGATGGTCTTTGTTATTCTGCACCTGAACAAAAATTTCTCTTGGGAGATATAAATAAATTGAGATTGATTTGATTTGATTTGATTCACGTGGAAATTCAAGTATTGGGTCTACTTGAGTGTATTATGGAGCGAAAGTAGTAAGGATATTTTCAGACGGAAGTATTTCCGTGAATTATAGGATCGCATTCATCATAATCGCATTCGCACTGGACATTAGATCATTATTGTAATGTAGCAGGCCCTATACTGATGAAAGGCCAAGGGAGATCATGTTTGAACTGGGTCATTTTTTTTTTTCATGGTAGCTAAAATATTCCTGGGAGTGACGGCAATACCCAGAAGTTTATAATTTTACGAGGGAAAAAAACAACTGGATTACTTTTTGTCACTTTACCAACTTTGGTCGAAATCCATGCCAAAAAGCACATGGATCAGACTTGACTTTAAGTCCTAAATCAAAGGACTAGGACATTTCACTTCGATTTTCCCGTTTAAACTGGAAAGAAAGGGCTACGATGGCCCGTTCGAATCGGGGTTCACTCATGCATGTTAATTGGCAGGCGAACGTCCTTTAGCTCTTCGCCACCCTTCTTTTCTTAGTCAATGTCCATAATTTTATCTTATTCTCATGCGACACTTATAGTTTCTGTCAATTATTGACGCGCCAGATGCGCCATGCTTTTTTGCCCGGCCTATGCGCCTAATAAGAAAACTAGTTAGGCACAGCATGTCAGTTCTTCCTGCTGGAGGAGGAAAAAATCTTTGTAAGAAATTTCTTGACGAAAAAAAAGCAAGAGATTATGGACTGGGTTACTAGGCAGAAAAGATAGTAGATGACAGTATAAAGCAAAGGGGAAAGCACAGTGAGTGACGTCATATAAGTCACAAGCACAGAACACTCCAGGGAAGGTGAGGGAAACTATCTGTTCGAAAGAAACCCCACTTCCCATCTGAGAGGTGAGAGGAGGGAGAAAGAGATCATAGAGGGGACGGGGTCGTCCAGGACTCCCCGTATGGAGGCACAACGCATAGGCAAGCTAAAACAAGAGACGGATTAATGTCTCTAGACAATGACAATATTTACAATAGAAAACCAAGAAGAAGAAAAAATCTGATATTAACGTTCTAGGGACTGGGAAACAGTCACATGTGGGACATTTTTAATAGATATAATGATGTGGGGACGATCCGGGATGCGGTACTGCAACGCCAGGGAAGTAGTTTTTTAAAATATTTAAAACAATATACTTTCGTAATAAAATCTGAAGATGTGACAACAGAAATACAAGCTATAATAAAGGCACCAGTTCAGTGGAACCTCCCTTATATTAAAGACATCCCATTATAAGACTCCCTCCCAACATCAAGGACCTAACTTCTCTGACCATTGCCCTTCTTTGTAAAGTAATATAAAATTACCCTTATCAAAGGACCCATTTTTGGGATGATTGTTGAAGGTCTTTCTTATAAGGGAGGGTCACTGTACTACATAACCTTTGGGCTATTTGTTGCAAATCAATATCTTTATCGATTAAAAAAGTGGGACTTTCGGTATTAGCAGTACCTCCAGGAATCGTCCCGCCATCTTTATAGTTAATAATGTCCACATGTGTACCAGTACAATAGAACTTCCTTTATATAAAGGACCTCCCATTATAAAGACTCCATTCCCAACAAGGACTATTCTCCGAGACATTTGCCTATCTTTGGAAAGTATTACAAATTACTCCCTTATAGGTCTTCTACAGTGGAACCTCCCTTATAAGACTCCCTCCAAATAAGACCCCGTACTTCTCTGACCATTGCCCTTCATTTGTAAGTAATTAAATTACCTCCTTACAGAAACCCATTTTGGATGATTTGAAGGTCTTATACAGTGGAAACCTCCCTTATAAAACCTTCCCAATATAAAGACTCCCTCCCACATAAGGACCTATTCTCTGAGACATTGCCCTTCTTGTAAAGTATTTAAAAATTACTTCCCTCTTATACGACCCCATTTTGGATTGATGAAATTATGATGATGAATTCTGCCTTAACGTCCCTCCGGTTGAAACCGATACATATGGGACATTAGTTATAATATTAAGATGGTGGGATCGATCTGGAGGCAATAACGGAGGCCAGTGCAACACCAGGAAAAGGTCCCGAATTGTTAGCAATACTAGATGTGTTATGGAAAAACAAACTTTTGGATTTGGTTTTGAAGGTCGCAGGCATGAAAAAACTTACTGTTAAAAAAAAAAAGAGTAGATTGTTTTCAGCCGAGAATCTTCCACCTGGGATTTTCAGCTAAACGTCGAAGTTTGTTGGGCGGGGTGTGGGGGTGGAGGGGGGGGGGGGGATGTTCAAGTACTCATTTCACAGCATTTCACATCCTATCTTCGCCTTCCAACTGGACAAGTCCAACTCGATTACATGCGTCTCTCGCGCGGACGCCATCTTGGAAATGACAACGGCCGGAAGAACAAAAAGGCATGCGTGCAAGATAATTTTGGTTTCGTTTTTTTCGGGGGGGTTTTTCCCGGCGGAGGGGATCGCTCGATTTCGATAAAAAAAATTCGACGGAGATTGCGGAGCTGTTTTTCATGCGGGGAGGTTTCCACTGTACTACATTTACCTTGAGAGAAAGTCAAAGGCCAGAGGGAAAGTGCCGGCTTTGGTGTGGGGTGGAACGGGCACGCCCATCTTGGTCAGCTTGGCGCAGGCCGCTGGAAGATGACGCCAACCGCCGTGGAAGTGGGGAAGTATGACCTCGTCAGCCATTCGGACAAAGAGAGAGAACCAGGTATATGATACTTTAAAGGGGGAACCTGGAGATTGACGCCAGCCTTCCTGGGAGGTGGGGAAGTAGACTCGTTCCAGCCACCCCTGGTACAAAGAGAGAACCAGTATGATACTTTAAGGGTGGACCCCTGGAAAGATGACCGCCAACGCCTGTGGAAGGGTGGGGGAAGTAGACCTTGTCCGCCATTTGGACAAAGAGAGAACCAGGTAGATACTCTTTAAGGTGTGGACCCTGGAAGATGACCGCCAACGCCTGTGGAAGGTTGGGGAAGTAGACCTCTCGTCCCAGCATTTGGACAAAGAGAGAACCAGGCTATGGATACTTAAAGGTGGGACCTGGAAGATGACCGCCAACAGCCTGTGGAAGGTTGCGGAAAAAGTGACCTCGTCATCCACCCTGGACAAAGATGGTGAGAACCAGGTTATGAACTTAAAAGGTGGAAATGGAAGATGGACCGCCAACCGCCTGCTAAGGTGGGGGAAGTAGACCTCGTCAGCCAACCTGGACTAAGAGGGGCGGGACCAGGGTGGAGGGAGGGGCGGAGGGTGGGGAGAACTAGGTATTATGATACTTTAAAGGTGGACCCTGGAAGATGACGCCAACTGCCCTGGGAAGGTGGGGAAGTAGACCTCGTCCAGCCATCTGGGCAAAGATGAGAACCAGTATGATACTTAAAGCGTGGACCCTGGAAAGATGACCGCAACCGCCTGTGAAGGTGGGGAAGTAGACCTCGTCCAGCCACTCTGTGTTCTTATCCCACACCAGAAGGCGCATTGCAGGAGACACTGACGCTTGACATGCTCACGCACACACACCGCTCACGTCACACTCACACACACCCACACTGTACGTAAGAGAGGCACAGAGTAACACATTCACCTTGTATACAATAACCCCGAGTTGAAACCAGTGTGCCAGGGGACTTTTCCTCTCACTCTACATTAAGGCCTTTCGGTCTGAAACGCAAGTCTTTCGGATGAGAGGATAAACCGCAGGCCATGTGTAGCCATGCACTTAGCTACAACGCTCGCTAAACCCCTAGAAAGTGGCAAACGAAAAAGTTGTCATTTGCTCAAAATGACCCCCCCCCTCTTTCCTCATCAGTCACACAAAATCGCATGCCCCCCAAAAAAGGGTTGGGCGTCCATGCTCTGGCTGCCGACCGCCCGCTGTCATGGTGGGATTAACCCGAATTTCCACAGAGGGACGCCTCTGTTGACTATAAAGTACCACACCCCAAAAATCCCACCACCATACATAAATAAATTGACTTTGAAAAGCAAATCCTTACCGTGCGATAGACGATTTTCGGAAAAAAAACTAGGGAGACACTTCGGAAAAATTAGAGTTAGAAATTTGACCTTACTCTGGTTTCAAAAACCATAGCAAAAACAGAGCAGCCATGGCATCGAAGCTTGAAACCACAGGAATGCGAGGCAGCGACTTGCAAAAAACATGTTTTTTTTTAAAAAATGAGGGCGCGGACAGTATATCACCAAACTGATGGGAATTTGACAAAATGTGTACGTTAAAAAATAAATGACATCAATTAGAATGCCGCAAGGTGTGTTCTAAGTGATGCAAAGTCTACTCAACACACTCGAGGCAAAGAGCTGATGTAGAGCCGGTAACATTCCCCTGTTGACCGATTTGAATTAGGCAAGATCCACTCCCACAAGCCATGAAAATTACTACCCTTAATTATTTCGAACAATTCTATTTCCCCACCCCCAATGCCTAAAACAACCCACCAAAAAACAACAACCAAGCCACACTCTCCCTTTATCAGCGAAACACTCTCACTTTCATCTAGCGACACTCTCAATTTCATCAGCGACACTCACTTTTATCAGCGACACTCACATCATCAGCCGACACACTCACTTTCATCAGCGAAACACTCACATTCATCAGCGGACCACAACTCACTTATCAGCGGGACACTCTCACTTCATTAACGACATCACTTTATCAGCGACACTCTCACTTTCATCAGCGGACACTCCTTTTATCAGGCGACACTTCACTTTTTCATCAGCGACACACTCACTTTCATCAGCGACATCACTTTATCAGCGGGACACTCACAGTCATCAGTGACCACACCACTTTCATCAGCGACCACTCACTTTTATCCCCAGCGACACTCACTTTTATCAGCGACACCTCACTTTCATCAGCGACAACACTCACTTTCATCCAGCGGACACTCACTTTTATCCAGCGACACTCACATCATCAGCGACACCACTCACTTTATCGAGACACACTCACCTTTCATTAGCAAAAATCACTTTTATCAGCGACACTCACTTTCATCAGAGACACACTCACTTTTATAAGCGACACTCACTTTCATCAGCGGACACACTCAATTTAATCAGCGGACACACTCACTTAGTATCATCGACACACTTCACTTTATCAGCGACACTCACTTTTATCAGCAACATACTAACTTTTATCAGCGACACAATCACTTTTATCAAGAGACACTCACTTTTATCAGCGAACACCTCACTTTACAGAAGACACCAATCACTTTTATCAGCGACACACTCACTTTTTATCAGGGACACTCACTTTATCAGCGAACACACTCACTGTTATTCCAGAGAACAACACCACTTATCAGCGACACTCACTTTTCATCAGCGAACACACTCACTTTTATCTAGACACTCACTTTTTATCAGCAACATTACTCACTTTTATCAGTCGGACACACTCATTTATTAGGGACACTCACTTTTATCAGCGACATACTCACTTTTATCAGCGGGACACTCACTTTTGTCAGAGGACACACCACTTTTATCAGGGGAACACCACTCACTTTTATCAGGTGACACACTCCACTTTATCAGGTACACACTCACTTTTTAATCAGCGACACACTCACTGTTATCTCAGCGAAACACTCACTTTTATCAGCGCGGACACATCACTTTTACAGCGACACTCACTTTATCAGGGACACTCACTTTTTATCAGCGGACACACTCACTTTTATCAGGTGACATTCACTTTATCAGGGGGACCACATCATTTATCAGGGACACTCTTCACTGTTTGTCAGCGACACACTCACTTTTATCAGTTGACACACTCACTTTTTATCAGTGAACACTCACTTTTATCAGCGACACATCTCTTTATCAGCGACACTCACTTTTATCAGCGACACACCTCACTTTTATCACGCAACACACCACTTTATCAGCGACACACTCACTTTTGTCAGCGACACCACTTTTATCAGACACACTCATTTTATCAGTGACACACTCACTTTTATCAGGGACACAATCACTTTTATCAGCGGAAAACACTCACTTTATCAGTGGACATTCACTTTTATCAGGGGACACACTCACTTTTACAGGGACACTCTCACTTTGTCGCGACAAACTCACTTTTATCAGGGACACACTCACTAGTATCAGTGGACACACTCACTTTATCAGGGGACACACTCACTTTTATCGCGACACACTCATTTTATCAGTGACATAATTTTATCAGGGACACACTCACTTTTATCAGGGGGGACACTCACTTTTGTCAAGCGCGACCACTCACTTTTATCAGTGATGACCACATCATTTTTATCAGCGACCACTCACTTTTATCAGCGGACACTCACTTTTATCATCGAACACACTCACTTTATATCAGTGAACCACACTCACTTTTATCAGCGACATACTCACTTTATTCAGCGACACTCACTTTTAATCAGTGACACTCACTTTGTCAGCGACACTCATTTTATCAGGGACAACACTCACCTTTTATCAGTGACACACTCACTTTTATCAGGGGACCCAATCACTTTTTCGCGACACACTGACTTTTATCAGCGACACACTCACTTTTATCAGCGACATAACTCAATTTTATCAGCGACACTCACTTGTAGCAGTGACACTCACTTTTAGTCAGCGACACTCACTTTTATCAGGGACACCACTACGTTTATCTAGGACCACACTCACTTTTATCAGGGACAACACTCACTTTTATCAGCGACACACTCCACTGTTATCAGGGACACACTCACTTTTTATCAGGGACACACTCACTTCCTTTTATCGGCGACACACTCACTTTTTGTATCAGCGACACACTCACTTATTCAGTGAACACACTCATTTTATCAGGGACACACTCACTCTTTTTACAGGGACACCACTCCAACTTTTCTCAGCGACCACGCACTTTTATCTGACACACTCACAGATTTTCTCAGGGACACATTCTTCACTTTGAATCAGGACACACTCACTTTTATCAGGGACCACATGTTCATCTTTTATCAGGGACACACTCTACTTTTATCAGCGACCACAACTCACTTTTATCAGACGACCACACTCACTTTT
>CM065690.1:15933494-15983494 GCA_017654935.2 Phymorhynchus buccinoides | reverse complement strand
TTAGTCTCTCTGAAAGTGAAACTAAGGAAATAAACTGCGTTCACTCAAGTCTCACTTTAAAAAAAAATTCTTTTCCTCTTGGGTGTTCATTGGGTTTTTTCCAGCACGTTATTACTTTTAAGTAATAGGCCTATTGAACTTTTTGAAAATTGAATTAATAATTAGGTCAATGACTCAATGTGTGTGTGTGTGTCCTAAACGTAAACTAGCAATTACCACGGATTCTATATTTCAATGTGTAGTGTCCATGCAATTACTTACTAATATAGCTATGCACAGCTTGTGGCGGTGCCATAGCCGATGAGGTTTAACCGAGGCGTGGTTACTGCTACACCTATCTGTATTGTTATAACAAAATCGGGACTTTACTGGTGTTGCACTGCCTCGGGGCATTGCCTCCAGTATTGTTCCCACCATCTTTCAGTGTATCTACAAATGTCCCATATGTGTCTGTTCCAGACCGAGAGGACGTAAAGCACCATTTTTCGTTCGTGTGTGTCCTAAAAGTCATTTTCCTGTCCACCAGTGTTTCATTAATTGTGATTACTCGATCGATTTTCCACCCTTTCAAGCAAACTACTCTTATGCGAGCGAAAATGGTGTTTTACGTCCTCTTGGTCTGAATCGGACACATATGGGACATTTGTAAATACAAATATGGTGGGAACAATACTGGAGGCAATGCCCGGAGGCAGTACGAAACCAGTACTTTATAAATGATTTACCAACTTGTGTAGACTGTAATATGAAGATCTTTGCTGATGACACTAAGGCATACAATAATGTAGAAAACAATGATGAATCAAGAAAAAGAGTTCAAATGTGCATTGATAACTTAGTTACATGGGCTGATACTTGGCTCATGAAATTTAATAGTCCAAAGTGTAAGGTTATGCACCTTGGTAAAAATAATCCCAAGCATACATATTATATGAAAAATAATGAAGATAAACGGGTGCTGGAACCTACAGATGTTGAGAAAGATCTTGGGGTGTTTGTGGACCCGGGCTTGACTTTCGAACCTCACATAAATAATATTGTATTAAAAGCCAACAGGATGTCTGGTCTGCTTGTTAGCATTATTACTAACAAATCAAAAGTTATAATGATTCCTTTATTTAAGGCTTTGGTGAGACCTATGTTAGAGTATGGAAATCCTGTATGGTATCCACATTTGAGAAAACACATTGATATGCTAGAGGGAGTTCAGAGGAGGTTTACAAAAAAGATTGTTGGTACAAATGATATGACCTATGAGGAAAGGCTTATTTATCTGCGGATACCTAGCCTAGAGTATAGAAGGCTCAGGGGTGATATGATTGAAGTTTATAAAATATGTCACCATTTATACGATTATTCCACTACTAACAGCCTACTAACTCTTTGTGAGGGTGATAGAACCCGTGGCCATAACTTTAAGCTGTACAAAAAAGATACTAACACCAGACTAGCACAAAACTTTTTTACTAATAGAGTAATAAATGCATGGAATAACCTTCCCGATGAAGCAGTTAATGCAAAGTCATTAAATTCATTCAAAAATATCATAGACAAGTTTTTCCAAAACAAAATGTATTCAGTTAATATACAGATTTAAAGGAATAAAACACAGATGCCTTAGTAGTCATCAGTGAATGAAGCCAAACCAAATAAAAATCAAAAAACATATTTAGAGGGCAAAAGGCTAAACAAAATAGCCTATAGTGCCATTTATGCTATGCTATGCTATAGTAAATTCCCGATTTTTTATTTATTAATACAGATAGCTGTAGCGGTGACCATGCCTCGGTTAAACCTCATCGGCTATGGCACCGCCACAAGTAGTATGTGTACATACAAATAATTTTTTTATGGTGGGAACAATACTGGAGGCAATGCCCGGAGGCAGTGCAACACCAGTAAAGTCCCGATTTTGTAATAAGCTTAACAATTACTTCAGTTTTATGGGTAACTTGTGTAATGTCGCAAGTACAGTAATTGTTACTTTGTCTTGGGTTACATGTGACGGTCATGGTTCATTGTCTCATCACATCACGTGCTTCGAGTTGAGGGTCAGAGGGTAAGATCTAAGTTTTTTTTAAAAAGAAGATATTATAGGACTAGTAATGGGCGTGGCAAGTGGGTGGTGATGGGTTTTAATTTCTATTCAGGTTCTAGTATTATTTACACTAAGCAAGAAAGGATGTTTAGGATTTAAAAAAGAAAGAAAGGAAAACTGTTATTGCCATACATAAGGACTTCATGCACACAAATATTCACATGCATGTGCGCGTGCGCACACACACACACACACATGAAATACAGTGGAGACTCCCGAATGAAAATCTGTTTAACGTCCTCCGGTCTGGCACAGACACATTATGGAACATTAGCAGATAATAAAGATGGTGGGAACGATCCTGGAGGCAATGCCCGGAGGCAGTGCAACACCAGGAAAGTCCCGAATGTTTAACAATAACAGATGTGTAAACCGTAGCTACAAAACTGGAGCCTCCCTTACAAGACTTCCCATTATAAGACTCCCTCCCACATAAGACCTACTTCTCTGAAACATTGCTCTTCTTTGTAAGTATTAACATTACCTCCCTTAAAGACCTCTCCCTTATAAGACTTCATTTTGGATGTTTTTTTGAAGGTCTTGTAGGGAGGTTCCACTTCATATGTTTCCTACATTTGTTTTCAGAAATGTTGATCTGAGTTGATGTTAGTGTTATGTTTTCTACTGATCCATTTTGACGTGTATGTTGGGGGGTTTTCCTGTGTCGTTGTGTTTCTGTTATTGCACCTCATGTCGATTTGTCAGTCTTGGGATAATAAGGTATGATTGATTCACACACACACGCACGCACGCACGCACGCACGCACACACACGCACGCACACACACACACACACACACACACACACAGAGTCATACACACACACACACACACACACACACACACACACACACACACACACACACACACACACACACACACACACACACACACACACACACACACACACACACTGTTTTTCCTTGTGTGTGTTTATCATACTTTCATGTGTGTGTGCTTGCGCCCATGCACATTGTAGGCTTTCATGGTGATACACACACACAATCACACACACATACCATTGTATAAAGTCACAGTTTTCTCTCTCTCGCTTGCAGTCTCACGTGCGCTTCACACACACACACGCGCGCGCGCACGCACGCACGCACGCACGCACACACACTGTTTTTCCTTGTGTGTTTTTCCTTGTTTATCATACTTCCATGTGAGTGTGTGTGTGTGCTTGCGCCCATGCATATTGTAGGCTTGCATGGTCATGCATTATTTTCTGCCGTTTAGATGTTAGAATAACTTTGAGATATTGTGTAAGAATTGTGCTTCAAACGAAGGAATAAAAATAACTAGCAAACAAGAAGCTTTTTTTTAAAAGGGAAACTGAATGAAGTCTTTTGACACGAAAACCACACCATAGAACTGCCCAAGTTACTGTAAACGCTAGCTGACAGTGGACGAAATCAATGCCAGGCGAACGCCCCCTCACGAGACTTCAATTCCATTGGCCAGACGCCAGATAATAGTTGTTTTACATAGACAATATAACTTTTTTTTTTTTTTTTTTTTTTTTACTTAAAAGGAAAAAGGCATTGGAAAAACAACGGGCTGTAACACTTGCTATCTTAATTACTGAGCTAAATGGACTAATATAAAGTTATATCATGCCCTTTAAAAGTCGTTTACCATGAATGGAAATAGTCCCGGGCATTTTGACAGAAAGGCGATTTTCTTAGGCCAGGTTGAAAACCTTAGAAGGGTGTGTGTGTGTGTTTGTGTGTGTGTGTGGAGAGAGAGAGAGAGAGAGAGAGAGAGAGAGAGAGAGAATGAATGAATTTTATTTATAGAGGGTAATACAGTAAACAATAACATGCTTTTTAAAAAAAAATCCAGCCCTCTGGACAAAATACATATATAAAAGTAGAAAATGGAAAACGAAAATAAGCACAAAGTCATATAATTATAAAGCATGCAAAATACAACCCTATATCGTAACACATCAATAACGTTTCAATTCCAACTTAAAAGGATGGAGAGAGAGACAGAGAGAGAGATCGAGTGGAGAGAGAGAGAGAGAGAGAGAGAGAGAGAGAGAGAGAGAGAGAGTTGGTTTTAGTTTTAGTCAAAGCCTGCAGACTTTTTGACACAAATAGAAAACGCTTTGCTCATATTCTTCCATTTCAAGCAATCGTGTCTGCCAATTACCGTCGTCTAGACTGGCTGGTCAATAAGTTATTCAACATCTGACTCTTCTATTGTTCTCAGGCAACGAAGCGTACGTCGCCTAGCCAGTCACAGTGTTATGTGGCGTGTTAAATTAAACTATTGTGAAAACCGCCGCAAGGGAGGGTCCAAGGAAATATAGCAGGTAGACTGAGAAGATCGACAGGTAGACGAGCTATTATTATAGAAGCTTGAATGTAGAACAAGTAACTGGGAAAAATGGGTAGAAGACTGACTCATGAGAGAAGTAAAACTACGCCCACTAGGGTAAGACGGGGTAAAACGCCCATGGGCGGGTAAGAAGCCCATGCCAATTATCTCATGAAATAAAGCCAATTTTAGTCAAATGTTGCTCATGAGACGAGTGTTAATGTTTAGCATTCGTCTCATGGGCACATTTGACTGAAATTTGCTTTATTTCATGAGATAAATGGCATGGGCTTCTTACCCGCCCATGGGCTTTTTACCCCGTCTTCCCCATACTAAAAGTCTGCTCATTTCAGTTTCATGAAGAAAAAAACAACACTGGGCTGGTCCTAACCCTATCCCTTTTCTGAAAGTGGTAGAATGCTGCTTCTCGGTTAAAATGTTCAACGTAATGTCCCACTTAAAATGTTCAACGTAATGTCCCACTTAAAATGTTCAACGTAATGTCCCACTTAAGATGTTCAACTTAATGTCCCACTTAAAATGTTCAACGTAATGCCCCACTTAAAATGTTCAACGTAATGTCCCACTTAAAATGTTCAACGTAATGTCCCACTTAAAATGTTCAACGTAATGCCCCACTTAAAATGTTCAACGTAATGCTCCACTTAAAATGTTCAACGTAATGCCCGACTTAAAATGTTCAACGTAATGCCCCACTTAAAATGTTCAACGTAATGTCCCACTTAAAATGTTCAACGTAATGCCCCACTTAAAATGTTCAACGTAATGCCCCACTTAAAATGTTCAACGTAATGTCCCACTTAAAATGTTCAACGTAATGTCCCACTAAATATGTTCAACGTAATGCTCCACTTAAAATGTTCAACGTAATGCGCCACTTAAAATGTTCAACGTAATGCCCCACTTAAAATGTTCAACGTAATGCCCCACTTAAAATGTTCAACGTAATGCCCCACTTGGGATTTCCTTCAAAAAGTAGAATTTTCTCTCTCTATTTTACTTCTTCTTCGATCGCTCAGCCTGAGTTTCCCGTCATATGAGCGCAGATGCCTCATGCTGCCGTTATGCGCCTATAAATAAGAAGTAGTTAGGCCCAGCATGTTCGACTTCGGCTGAAAAAAAATGTTTGTAAGAGGTTTTTTAGAGAGAAAAAAAGGCAAGAGAATGGACCAGTAAGGCAAGAAAGATAGATGACAGTAAGCAAAAGAAAAGGACAGAGACAAAGAGAGTGACAGATTAGAGGAAGTTACAAGCACAGAACTTCCAGAAGGCTGGGGGAACTATTTGTACGAAAGGCACCCAAGAATCCGCCTCGGGGTGTGTGTGTGTGTGTGTGTGGGGGGGGGGGTGTCTCTATTTTACCAAGTATTTCACTTTTGGATAATGATGTTACCAGGAATTTCACCTTAGTCACGAGAAAGAAAACGCCTACCTTTTTGTATGTGTGTATGTGTATGTATGTAATTTGTGAGCGTGTGAGTGTGTGTGCGCCCACGGCCGCGCTTCCAAGCAGGTGTGTGTGTGTGAGTGTTTTGTGTGTTCTGTGTGGGTATATCTGCTTGCATGTGTATGCGTGCACAGGAGAGATTGTGTTCGGCTAGAGGGGGGGGGGGGGGAGTGTATGTGAGCATGTGTCTGTGAGTGTGAGTACACGCGAGTGTTTTTGTGTATGTGAGTGCGCGTGAGTATGTGTGTGTGTGCGCGTGTTTGTACAGTGTATGTTTGAGTAAGTTTGTGTGCGTTTCAGTGAGAATGTGTGTTTTTTGTGTGTGTTTGATGAAATGTGTGTGGGTATGTCTGTGTGCAAAAACGCGTTCACTCTCGTGCGTGCACGTACGTGCGTGTGTGTCTGTTGTGCGTGTGTGTGTGCGTGTGTGAGTTTTTTCAATGCTGATTGTAAAGCGCTTTGTGCTCGATAAAAAGCGCTATATAAATATCCGTTTATTATTATTATTATTATTATTTGTTATCTTTCTTGTACTGTTTCAATATAAGATTTCCTCCAAAAGATAGTTTTTCTTTTTTTCTCTCCGTTTTATACCACTAGGTGAGCAAAAAACACCACCTTGGTCGACATGTTACCAGGCATTTCGCCATAGTCACGAGAGGAGGGGAAGGGTGTGTGTGTGGGTGGTGGTGGTGGTGGTAGGTAACTCTTTGTTATCTTTGTACTGATAGAACAGAGACTAACACCCTAATATGTACTAATAGTGATGTGAGTCCACTCTCCCATGCCTCTGGGTTGTCCCACCTTAATTGTACTTTCGGGTTTCCCATAGTTTCAGATCTTTTCCTGGTGCTATTCGGTCACCACGTCAGTTGTCTGCACGTGTTGACAGCAGCTGTCAAATTTCACGTGACGAGGGGGGGGGAGAGAGAGAGAGAAGAGAGAGAGAGAAGAGAGAGAGAGTTAGAGAGAGAGAGAGAGAGAGAGAGAGAGAGAAAGAGAGAGAGAAAGAGAGAGAGATGTTTGAAGTGACTGTCGGTCAAGATGTCTTTGTATCTCTCCATTATTTTTCTTTCTTTTCTTCTTCTTCTTCTTCTTCTTCTTCTTCTTCTTCTTCTTCTTCTTCTTCTTCTTCTTCTTCTTCTTCGTTTTTTTCAGTAACGATTGTGATTCAATAGAAGAATTTGTTTCAATAACCTGAGCCTTCCCCCCGAAGACTGACGGAGTGTGGCTGCCCTTACACCAGTAATGTTCTCATCTGTAGCTGATGCACTTGTGCCACAGTGTTCAAGCACTTACGCTGTTGGGATGATCCCTGGAGTCTTTTAGCCAGGGTAAACACTGACGACAACAACAATGACAGCCTCGATGACAGCGAGAGAGAGAGAGAGAGAGAGAGAGAGAGAGAGAGCATCCTAACAGTACCATCCTTAATAACATACAATCAGCTCATCTGCGAGCACATGATGATGCAGCTGAGTACAGTGTTGTTCTTCTTCTTCCTGTCTCCACCCCCACCCCCTTCCCTTCCTTTATTTCCTCCTCTACTGATGAGTCATGTACCGTCGGTTGCGTTTTGCCTATCACTGACACAGTTTATGCACCACAGAAGTAGCCCCTATATGATATCGAGCACGGGAGAAAGTTGGACACAGTTCCTGTGATACGAGCAGGCCTACACAACACACTCGCCATATTGTTTGCACCATTATATTATATAAAACCTTGGGATGAGAGTGTGATCTCAGTCAACTGCTGTTCGAATGACACGGATTTGCTGTTCAGAAAATCGGTCAGAAACGCACAGGTGCACATGCATTTGCCGCACTCACACTAACATACAGAGAATACGAATGTTGAATGAGGGTAAACGGATAAGCTCAAGCTTCTTTACACTGACCATGCCATCGAGGGGAAAAAAGAAAAGCCAAATAACAAGAAAAGGAAAGCAAAAAGAAAGTATAAAATGTAAAAAAGGAATAGAAAATAACAACAGGCACAGAGAGAGAGAGAGAGAGAGAGAGAGAGAGAGAGAGACACTGGACACTGGAAAACTTTATTTGACAAGGATAAAGATTTTAGGCGATGCCTATTCTTACAATCTGTCCTAGTGTAGAGAGAGAGAGAGAGAGAGAGAGAGAGATCATGTAATGGCATGCGAATAAAACCAATAGTCATCCTTTGATATAATTTATTATCACAGACACATTGTAAAATTGTTTCTCAAAGTACACACATTAACACCATTTTTTCAAGCTTTCCAAATAGTGTTTAAAAAAAAAGCTTTCACAATGTAAAATTGTGACGTGATGAACAGTATTTCATAGTGAAGGTCATATGAAAATGGCAATAATTATTGTACAGTTCCGAATTCCAAAAACATGACGATAATAATTATAGGCTCGAACGACGTGATTCTGCATTGTACGAAATCATACTCGAAATTTCAAAAAGTGAATACATAATGTCTAAAGCATGAACCTAAATAGTTTACTGTGGTGAAGTGCCAAATTTCAACATAGCCAAAACCGATTTTGGTAGACTTCAAATGCTAACTGGCACACAAAGATTATACGTTTAACCCTTTCACCGCCAATGTCGCACTTATGCACCACAATTACTTAACACCCATGTCACTAAAAGGCATCAAATCAGGGTCTGTTATTAAAAAACACCTGTTGTCTTAACTTTGGGAGGTAAGGATAGGCCTTGCTTTAAATATGTCACAGAGGAATCCCCAATATTACAGACAGATTTGTTTTCTCTACCCAGGTAAGTTTAATGCGATTTATTTGCTGAAAAATGGCTGGCGGCGAAAGGGTTAAAAAAATAATAATGCAGACACATATACAAAGCGAAAGTCTTACGGGCGCTCAGTAGCACCACCGCATTCTGCAGAAAATAACAAATTTACCTTAAATATTGATAATTCTGGGATGAGTCAAACTGGGGTCGCCATTTTTAATGGAGGCGTCTCTGTGAAATTCGGGTTGCTCCCACCTGGAGAGCGCATCGCAGCCAGAGGCGCACCACCCAATTTTGTTTTTTGTTTTTTTTGCATGCAATTTTTGTGGGGGTGGGAGTAAATTTTGACCAAATGACAACTTTTTTGTTGCCACTGGGTTTAACGTGTGCTAAGTACATGCATGGGCACATGGGACCTCAAATTATCGTCTCATCCGAAAGACTTCATGCATAAGCCATAGGCTGCTAATAACTAGCAATTTATGTTCTTTCATACCCATATTATCTCACCTCCAGTATTATGCGCACTGCATGCACGCACATGCACAGACAGACAGGCGCGCGCACGCGCACGCACACACACACACACACACACACACACACACACACACACACACACACGCGCACACACACACACACACACACACACACACACACACACACACACACACTCACTCACTCACTCAAATGAGCTGGTATATCCGTCCTCAGGAAATAGAAACCATTCTTCTTCTCAAATCGTAATTAAAAAAAAAAAAGAATAAGAAAAAAGAAATGATTGTTTGACTCAGCAACGAAACCATAGCCACTGAAATAACAAAGGGGGAAGCACTGTCACGTGCCCGACGCAGCCATGGGATAGGCTGACGTCATGGCCTCATGTGACCCATCATATGACAGACATCCGCCTGTATATCTCCAGCTGCTGTTCCTTGTTTGCCAGCCATTGATAGCAACAACACCGGAGAAAGGTGGGTCATGTTGAATTTATCAGATAACTTTATAGTCTGAGTATCTGAATTTATCTTGAAAGTTGTCAGAATTGCCGCAGATGATGTCTGGATGCGGATCAAACTGTTGATATCGATGTTTTGTTTACCCTTTTGTTTAGGTTACACCAGAGATAGTTTATATAAGCTCTCTGAGTCTCTGGTTACACTTACACTTACAGTACACTCGACTCAAAAGTCAAAACAGTTTAGTCATGTTATGATCATCATTTCGAACGATCGAGTCGCTTGCTTGATCTTGCATAAGTCAAAAGTAAACAGTTTACTTAACATTAGATTAAAGTTTTTGTATGATTTGAAATTCTGTGTTGAAAGTTTGATAAGAAATGGTTTATATGTTCCTAAGTTAAAAACATTGATTTTGAATTGATTAGAGGTCCCTTGAATTCTTTGTTGACTTGTCCAAGAACTGTGTGACAGCGACACACTGACAGGTAATTCACAAAGATGGGACTTTGAAAGCCTAACGGCTGTGTTTGTTTTCGTCCCTATTTCTAATCTAATCTAATCTAATCTAAACACGGGGTTTGAGTTCTTGGGTAGGTAGGACAGGCTCCAACTTCAAGCCTCGCGGCTTATAAAACGTCCCATCCATTTGAAATTCATTTTTACAGGTTTGCTTATTGCATGCAGTAAAAAATACGATTTCAAATCAATCGTCAAAATCAAAAAATATTTTACTAAAATTTTTGTTACTGTCCAGGAGATTTTTTAATTGGTTAGTAGATTGTGCTCTTTTAAAGTTAGGTGGCAGTGACTGAGTGAGTTTGAGATTTTAGTGTAGTAGTGACTGATATTAGGATTAATATCAGGGACCGGGTTGTCGGCCTGGATAGCTCAGTGGATAGAGTGCCCGTCTGGTGTTCGGGAGGTCTCGGGTTCGACTCCCGGTCCGACTAACATTTTCCCCCCACAAAATTACAACATTAGCAACTTGGTTACTAAAACAATGTTTTATCCTTTTATTCAAGTATCCTTTTTTTGTTTCTAGATAGCTTTGAGTTTGAGTAGTTTGACCACCTGTCGATGGTGTGATATTATCGAAATCATATAAGTATACTAGGGTAAGCTTTGTCGCAGTCAAAAAAGTCGCTCGTTCAAATCAATCGCCCGGCTACTATGAGAGTGTGTATTTGCGACATTTTGCGACATTGAGCATGAACCACAAATTTCACTTTTTTTATAGGGTTAGGTAAATGGTTCAAGTAACGAAAGAGTGAAATTTGTGGTTGTCGCAAATACACACTCTCATAGTAGCGGGCGATTTATTTGAACAAGCGACTTTTTTGACTGCGACAAGCTTTACTTAATAAGTAACCTAGCAGTAGCAAGTATCTTTTTGTTTTTTACTCCCCTCAAACGCTTGTCACAATTTTACAAATTTTACAATTTGTTGTAAGATTGAAAGAAATCAAAGCTACCTGTGTCTTTGCCATGTGCCTACCTCAACCTGCTTTCTTCACCTCTTTAGTTAGTAGGTGGGGCATCTTTGTCCAAGTTTTCTGTAAGAAATGTCTGTTCATTTCACAACATTTAAATTTTAAGCAAGGATGATTTTGTTAGCTTTGACTTCTGTTGTACATGTATACCAAGGATGCAGTTTTGCAATGGTCATGAAACACAAAATAATTATTTGGGTTTTTCTCCAAGGAAAGCAGTGTTGCAGATTTTTAGGTGGCCCATTATAGTGGCTTCCAAATTATATTCTGGCAAGCTCACATACCATTTAAGTATTTATGGTTGCAGAAGTCTGTTGAAGACAGGAATATTGAAAACATGAGATGATGAATATGTATTATTATCTTGTCCAAGACTTTGAGGGATGACTTTATTATTAAGTTTATATTGCAAATACAATGCACGCCTCATCCCACCCATAAGTATTATGTCTCTCTAGCCTAGGCACAAACTGTTCAATGTCATGTGGCAATTAATGACTCAAAATGAGTGATGAGTGATCGAAAAGTGCTATGACAAACTCCTGGGGCAAGCAAAATCAACAAGACAATAGGCTCATACAGTCATAGATTGCAGAAATCAATGGGACAAATCCTTCCAGTGTTAAAATGTTAATAGGACATCAGGGTTCCTACTACCCTTGATAATTATTGAAACCCCAGGTTTCAGGCTGGCCGTAAAGGTGCTTAAGGTGAACTTGAATTAAAAGTTGAAACCCTTTAACATTGAAAAATTGAAATATCTCTTTATAGCAAACCCTGGAAAAAACTTTTGCATATTTTTCCATTCTAATGTGGGAACCCTGGGACATTTGTCATGATAAGGGAGAACACAATAAGACATCTTCAGTTTTAATAGGACTGTGACCGAGGCCACGGTACATCAGTGTGTGGTCATTCTCTTTTTCATTTCCACATGTATGGCACATCCCTGCTCTCCTTTCCACTGTTTAGTTTCCACATATTCTATATGTAGTATTATGGGCAGTGGATGGATGCTACATCCATACTGGGGGCTGGATAGCCCCACCCCTCCACGAGTCTCTCCCTGTCGGGATACCGGGGGGGGGGGGGGGGGGTGTCTTTTGTCAGGCATGGGAATTGTCCGAGGATTTCCTCGAAATTTTCCGCGAATTTTGTTTTTGTTTTTAGTTAACCTTTTCAGAGTTTTTCAAGGGTTGTTTTAGTTACTAAATACTTCAATTTTTATGATAATATTATATTTTAACGCTGTAAAAATGGGGGGGGGGGGGGGGGGGGCTTTTCAGAGGGTTTTTTCCGACAATTCCCATGCCTGTATTTAGTTCCCCACTTTCTGGAAGTTCTGCGCTTATAACTTCCTCTACTAATCTGTCAAGTCTCTGACTCTGCCTTAGGGTTACCCCTTTGCTTTCTGTTACCTACTGTCTTCCTAACTTAGTTACTGGCCCATTCCCCTGTCTATTTTCTAAAAAAAGTCTTCCTAATAGTTTTCTCCTTTGAGTCTTTGAGCTCCTCCGATTGGAATGTGCAACTGTCAGTTCAATGCTGTGGGGAGACCAGTGAAAACTGATAACCAGACATATGCGTATACCTCACCCATTATGAATATTATTAAAATTTATGGCCAAGTGGCCTGGGAACGCAGAAGAAGAACAATTGTGATGGTGCATGGGAAAAACCTACATAAGTCGCTCAGAAGGTTTTGAGCAAAAGCCAAAAATAGTTACAACCCCCAAAATATCAATTTTCCATTTACGGCATATTTATGTCTATTTTTATGTGTTCTACCAGTATCCACAACATGAAAGACAATTTTGAATGATTTCTTTGTTTATTTGATCGTTTTCTAAATCAAGTCAATAGAAACAAAGAGGTAAAATTGTATCTTCTATGTCTGATTTCTGCAAATGTTCTATTTCGAATGACAGACTTAAAATAACTATAAAATAAAAACTAGACAAAGATAATTCAGTTGGGTTTTCTGTGTATTAATAAGGAATCTTTGCTCCATCATAAAATATTAAAATCTCAATTTATGCCAAAATTCCATTATGTCTGTTTTTCCTATGCACCGTCACAATTTATCAATTTAATAAATGCTGTCCCATTCCAATGACTGGCTTAAGTTCTTCCCCTTCCTCATCTTTCTTCCATATTATATCATTACCCTTATTAATTTCTGCCCCCTCCCCCCACCCCCCTGCCCCACTTCCATGCCTGTCCCTTTTGTTTCAGCCTTTACTCAACACACACACACACACACTCTTACAGAAAAAGCATGATATTAAATGGATGTTTTAGCCTTGAGGTGGTGAACAAGGTATCAAATAAAAATGAAAGCATGTTGTGCTACCTTCATTATTTTGTATCTGAAATTTGAAGGTTAGGAAATAAAACTGAAAGTAGACTCCTCCCCCCCCCCCCCCCCCCCCCCCCCCTTGGTAACTTGCCCATTTCTGAGAAATAAACATGGTTAGCTATTTTTAAAACAAAATTGTGGCGTAATATGTTTACATGTCCATGTCTGGTTGTTTCGTAATAAAATAGTTACTGCCAAATGTCTCTCCTCTTAGGGGTTCATTGGCCAATATTACATTCTTATTCAATGCCAAACTTGTAGCAAACTCATTTTTAACAGTTTGGCTTGACAGAGAGTGACTGCCCGATGCAGTGTAATTATACATAATAATAGGAAGTTTTTTTGAGAGGTCATGTAAAGTAGCAGGGGGGGGGGGGGGGGGGGGGGGGGGGGGCAACCGGCTCACTTGAAGGTCACAAGTGGGTGCTTGACACACAAAAAGGGGGGAGGGGGAGGACAAATGCAAGGCCTGTGCTTCCCTGTACCAGTGTGTTCAGGGTTTCCCAGTCATGTGATTTGAGCCATGATTCATCAACTACAGTGGTACCTCCCTTATGAGACCTCCCATTATAAGACTCCCTCCCACATGTGACCTACTTCTCTGAGACATTGCCCTTCTTTGTAAGTATTCAAAAAATTATCTCCCTTATAAAACCCCTCCCTTATAAGACCTCATTTTGGATGATTTTTTGAAGGTCTTTTAAGGGAGGTTCCACTGTATCAATGCTCAGTCAGTGTTGTATAAAAAAGGGTGTTTTTTTTTTTGGCACAGTGACGTCATTGTACTAAGCATGTGACCAACTTGACTATAACATCTAACAAGGACGCCCCTTTTTTCCTTTATGTCTGCCCCCTTTATTTTTCCTTTGGTCCAAGTTGTATATGTAATTAAAGAAGAGCTGGGTGGGTGGTTCGGGTGGAGTTACAACACAAGGCTGAGTTTACATTGCATGATTGTACAATAAAAAATCCCTTAAGTCAAAATTAAAGGGACTTAAATTTTATTTTGAGACAGCCAATATTTTGAGTTAAAAAGACTTTTCAACAGAGAGATTATTATATTATTATTAATGTAATTGTTTAAATGCATTAGTGATGTATGCAAATCAGACACCATACATAAAGATTGTACCAATTATGGGACATTCTATAGGCCGCGAGGCCTAGGCCATGATGCCTGTTCCTATCTTTACTACTACTATTATACTCCCCAAAATTCTTGTGAGCTATCCAGTGTTTTTGAGTTATTACTTCTCCACTGTATTTAGATCATCAACTGTACTCTGACACAGTGACTAACATACACGTTGCTGTATGTCTAGTGGTTGGGTAAGTGTGGCGACATGAATTAGACTTTGGTTGAGGGAGCTGGCATTAGGTTTCATTGATACAGTTGAGTGCACTTGCATTGTGTTGACAAAGACATAAAAACTAACTTGATGCAAGTAGAAGTTCAAGGCATTACTTTTTTTGTATGAAAGGCAAGTTTGGGCCAAGGTTTTCATAAAGAATATTGTTTTAGATGGTTGAAAGATTTCTTTGAATTTTTTTCTCTCTTTTACATGTGTATTAATTAAATAGATACTCCTGAATTTCTTGTTAACATGACCGGGTTATAAACTTTTTCACCTAATTCTAAGTGACATAGTTGTTAAACTTAAAAAGTAAATTATTTTGAAGAGCAACATACCGATAGCTTGGAGTCAAAACGGACTATCTTTAGATAGTCCATTGACGTATTATTGGATTTATTACAAAAATTAATAACTTGTATCAAACAATGACTGCAGAAATATATAAAGGGGTTGTTGCTTTTTATATTTCTGCAGTCTTTTTTTTATACAAGTTATTAGTTTTCGTATTAAGTTCAATAATATGTCAATGGACTATCTAAAGATAGTCCGTTTTGACTCCAAGCCATCGAATTACAGTGTATTTGTTGTTATCTTATAGCAATGTAAGGGTGTGAAAAGGTTGTTTTCATCATAAGTTTACTTTTTAAAGCCTTTGTTTATTTTTTAACAGTTCTATTAAGCTTAAAACTATTATTCTTGTGTTGAAGAAACGAGATGAATGATGCTAAAGTCAGAGACTCAGAAATATTTAGGCATCTAGAATCTGTGCCTGCCCACAGAGTGAAACCATATATTTCATTACGATATATACGCCATTCTTTCATTTGCATATTGACCTGCAGGGTTGACTTATTAATAAAGAAAGGTATTACAGATCATGAGATGAGATCAAAGTTGATTCCCAATCCTAGACAGGATGCTGACTCGATTTCAAGTGATTGTTCATGAGCGGGCCATGTGTTGCTCAAAATCGTCATAGTTGGGAAGTGGAATGCACATGAATGAATGTAAGCTGTCTTTGTACTTCATGGACCTCTCCTGTACTGTAGTCACGGAAGACACTGTTTGGGCCTGAGGGCTAAAGTGCCTCAAGTGTTGACCCACAAATGCTCCTCTAATGAGTCACCGACAATTAATCATGCTTAAGTAATCATCACGATCATGCCATCAGCTCATCAAGTTAGTTGATCCAGGCCTGCTTTTCCCCAAAGAAACAAATACTCTTGTTAGAAAATGTAGAGGTCTTTAATCAAACGGTAGTGTTTCTAACTTTATTTATCATAAGGAAACAAAATTGTGTATAGCGCCTCCTGTCATGATTTTGTTGTTGACATTTGATAGTATTTAACGCAAAATTTGTCGGTGGAACGCTAGGGGGTCACCTGGATATTTTAAGAGTCTATAATTTCTTTTAGCATTTAAAACAAAAAATGCTTCAGGTGAAAATTTGCTACGTTTTGTCACAATTTGTGATGCACTTGTCTGGAACCCAGTGCGTCAGATCGCAATTCTGAGCGTCAGACACGGACATGCTGTTTGTCAAAATTGACTGTGGTACAGGTAGTAGTACCATTTGGGGCAGTGGGTGGCCTCATGCCTCCATATGGGGAGCTGGATGACCCTGCCCCCTCCACGAGCCTCTCCCTTTGTGAAAATAGTTCCCCCACCTTCTTGAAGTTCTGTGCTTGTAACTTCCTCTAATTTGTTACTCTCTTTGACTCTGCCTTTTCCCTTTGTTTTCTGTCATCTACTATCTTTCTGACTTATTGGCCCATTCTCTGCCTTTTTTCTAAATAAAGTTTCTCCTTCGAGCTCCTCCGAAATCGGAATGTGTCGGCTGTATGCAGCGGGGAGACCGGTGAATACTGAAAACCGGACACATACGTACCTTACCAAGTTACCCATTGCGACCATATGGACGAAGAAGACGAAGTGGTACCATTCAACTTCTTCCATTTCCAAAAACAATTGTCACTTGTTATTTTTTCTCTCTACTGTTTCAGAACCTTTCTCAGTTTCTGATAATCATAAGAATCGCCCCCTGTACGAAGACCGTCATCATGTACGCAGCAGTGGTAGTGCTGAGCCTGGTGGCTGCGGCCTGTGCCATGCCCAGCGCGGAGCTCAAGTGGTCCCCCACCAAGCAGTTCAATTCCTTCCGCCTGCGCTTCGACCCCTACGAAGAGACCTGGACCCAGTTCAAGGATGTCCACAGTGAGTGCGGTGCTTAAACCTTTCGCCGCCAGCCATTTTTCAGCAACAAAATTCCATTAACCCTTTCATCGCCACTGTCGTCTCTTGGCACCACAATGATTGAACATGATTTGGTTTTTTTAAGAAAGAAAGTTCTCTTAATATTTAAGCAAGTCATTTTGATATTGTTTTGGAGAAAAGAACTCTAAATATTTTCTTCCTGTATAATACTTGTGTTTTTACTCTTTTTTTTCTCTCAGGAAAACTGAATATATTCCTTGGACTGTATGATACTAAAATAAAAGTTCAGTCCCTTCAATTTTGACTTAAGCGATTTTCCTGGTATTCTTTGGACAAGAACTCTTGAGATATATGTATATTCATTAGGTTTTTTTGCTTGAATTTTTTTTTTTCAGAGAAGAGCTATGGGGAGGTTGAGGAGAAGGTGCGCCACGACATCTTCATGAAGAACCTGAAGACCATCGAGGAGCACAACTGGCTCTACTACCAGAAGCAGAAGTCCTACTACCTGGGCGTCAACCAGTTCACTGACTTGGTGAGTCTTTAACTTTAACATGACATAAATGTATCGACAATCGTATCAAAGTTTCAGCACAACTGGCTCTACTACCAGAAGCAGAAGTCCTACTACCTGGGCGTCAACCAGGGCCTGTATTCACGTTGAGATAGCATGAGACTTAGCATCATGCTAACTTAGAAGCTCTTCCAAAAGTCCTATTAAATCCTATAGAACATTGGAAGAGCTTCTAAGTTAGCATCATGCTAAGTCTCATGCTATCTCAACATGAATACAGGCCCAGTTCACCGACATGGTGAGTCTTTAACTTGACATAAATGTATCGACAATCGTATCAAAGTTTCAGCACAACTGGCTCTACTACCAGAAGCAGAAGTCCTACTACCTGGGCGTCAACCAGTTCACTGACTTGGTGAGTCTTTAACATGACATAAATGTATCGACAATCGTATCAAAGTTTCAGCACAACTGGCTGTACGTACTACCAGAAGCAGAAGTCCTACTACCTGGGCATCAACCAGTTCACCGACTTGGTGAGTCTTTAATATGACATAAATGTGTCGATAATCGTATCAAAGTTTCAGCACAACTGACTGTACATACTACCAGAAGCAGAAGTCCTACTACCTGGGCATCAACCAGTTCACCGACTTGGTGAGTCTTTAATATGACATAAATGTGTCGACAATCGTATCAAAGTTTCAGCACAACTGTGCATACTACCAGAAGCAGAAGTCCTACTACCTGGGCATCAACCAGTTCACCGACTTGGTGAGTCTTTAATATGACATAAATGTGTCGACAATCGTATCAAAGTTTCAGCACAACTGTGCATACTACCAGAAGCAGAAGTCCTACTACCTGGGCATCAACCAGTTCACCGACTTGGTGAGTCTTTAATATGACATAAATGTGTCGACAATCGTATCAAAGTTTCAGCACAACTGTGCATACTACCAGAAGCAGAAGTCCTACTACCTGGGCATCAACCAGTTCACCGACTTGGTGAGTCTTTAATATGACATAAATGTGTCGACAATCGTATCAAAGTTTCAGCACAACTGTGCATACTACCAGAAGCAGAAGTCCTACTACCTGGGCGTCAACCAGTTTACTGACATGGTAAGTCCCTCTAAATGAAACCAATATTTTTTAAAATTTCTAAACCTCTTCACTGCCCTATGACGGATATTTCCGTCATTATTTCTTGTAGGATTGTACCACTGAAAGCCTCCATACAGGGATGTACCATTGAATTCATATCTTTAATACTTTTGAATGGTTAGTAGGGTGTTCACTTATCTTTAAAACTAATAAAAGTAGCATAGATGAGGCAAATTTTAATTATTCAACTGCTAGATTTATTTATTTATTTTAGAAGTACCCCCTCTATGAATTCAAAATGACCGTGGTAGTGAGTGGGTTAATTAAAAGGTTAGATAAATGTGTGAAAGTTTCAGTGTAACTGGCTCTACTTCCAGAAGCAGAAGTCCTACTTCCTGGGCTTCAACCAGTTCACTATTTTGACAGAACGAAAGTAAACTCAGCATTTCTCATGTCTTTAACCGTTTGCGCCCTGACAATAGGAATTGTTTGGAAATAATTAAGGGGAGTAATTTCAAGGTGTGTGGGGAGTGGGGACAAACAGGGGAGGTTACGCTGGCTTCATTAGCCGTCGCCTCGTGTGTTTGAGTTGACACACATGACGAATACTACAATGCGTCATTCTAATCTAATGTTTACGTCGTTTATATTTATGACACATTTTGCAAGTTCGATTAGTTTGTGGCCACTTCTAACCACCCCTCATTTCTCAAAAAAAAAAATGTTTGCAAGTCGCTCACTCGGTGTTACCCCCACTTGCATCCTGGTTTATCTCTTCGATGCCATGGTTGCTATGGTTTGACCCTCTCGGTCGAGGTAAGCAACTATAATTTTCACGAAGTTCTCTCCCCTAGTTTTTGTCCGAAAATCGTGTATTTTATCTGAGACGCACTTGCGCATCCTGGGAAGGGAAAAACAAGTTCTGCCTGATAATTTGTCCAACGCAAGGCAGAATGAATGTAAAATTTGAAGATTAAAAATAATAAAATCTAAATCCCAAATGAACTGGGAATCTGGTGTTTAAAAAAAAAAAGATAGGATTGTACAATTTGTAGCAGTTAGCAGTTACACTGAAGAATCAAAGATACAGAATCTCCTCTTCTCTTTTCAATGGGACATGTCTAACTGAAAAAGATCAGAATATAAGGTACTGAATTTATATTCTTTCTCTTTAGGGCACAGATCAGACTGAATCAGATAACAAAAAAATCTAACATACTGAATCAATACTCCTCTTTTTGAGGGCACAAGTCTGTAGACATTTCTCTTGTTGACTTTTGAATAAGCTGAAAGCAATGTGTGATGAATTTATTACTAGAAGAGGATGATGATTGTTGTTGTGTGATCGACAGACCTCGGATGAGTACAAGCAGTACAACAAGCTGCTGAAGCAGCGGGCCTCCAACCGCACCATCCACTGCACCCAGTTCATGCCCCCCCTCAACTGGAACCTCCCTGCCTCCGTGGACTGGAGGGAGAAAGGATACGTCACCCCCATCAAGAACCAGGGGCAGTGCGGATCTTGTTGGTCGTTCTCCACCGTGAGTAGACAGAGAAAGAGAGAGAGAGAGAGATTGGTTAAGCGATAGAGCGATGTATGTGGCCCCCATCAACTGGAACCTCCCTACCTCTGTGGACTGGTGGAAGAAAGGATACGTCACCCCCATCAAGAACTAAGGGGCAGTGCGGATCTTGCTGGTCATTCTCCACCGTGAGTAGACAGAGAAAGAGAGAGAGAGACTGATTAAGTGAGAGAGTGATGTAGCAAGTCCGTTTTCGGCTGGAGAAAATCTTTGTAGGTGTTGCTGGAAAAAAGGCAGGAGAATGAACCAATAAGGCAGAAAAGATAGTAGATGACAGTAAGCAAATGGAAATGGCTGAGTCAAAGAGAGTGACAGATTAGAGGAAGTTACAAGCACAGAACTTCCAGAAGGTGAGGGAACTATTTGTACAAAAGACACACGCACACACCCAAACAATCCTTATGCCCACGTTTTTTGTTTCTTTTTCCAGTCATTTACAATCTAACTTTTGCGTTGCTGTTTTCAGACGGGCTCCCTGGAGGGGCAGCACTTCCGCAAGTCGGGGAAGCTGGTGTCGCTGTCTGAGCAGCAGCTGGTGGACTGTTCCTCCGCCTTCGGCAACCAGGGCTGCGACGGGGGGCTCATGGACCAAGCCTTCGAGTACATCAACAGCGTAGGAGGGCTGGAGTCTGAGGCCGAGTACCCCTATGACGCCCAGGTGAGCAGTCGTAATATTTGTAGGGTCGTCGTAGTATTTGTAGGGTCATCATAATATTTGTAGGGTCGTCATAATATTTGTAGGGTTGCTTTTGGGTTTTTTCCTGGCATACATCAGACGTCCGTTTTTTGGTGTGTTTTTTCTGTAAACAAAAAAAGTGGTTTCTGCTGGTCTGGTTTAGAATGCCGAAACATGACTAGAACTGGTTTAGGAGTGGTAAAAAAACTGGCATGAATTCTTGAATGTTTTAAACAAAACAAATTTTTAATATTGGGGTAAAAAATCTGCCATGAACTATTCTTGAATGTTTTTGTTGTTTTCGTTTCTCTGGGCTGTCCTATCTTCTGGGCCGTGCAGTGGCGTGTTCTCCCACTCTGCTCATTCAGAGTCCCAAATCGCGGCCACACGCCAGGTTTTATCAGGTCGTAGAATCCAAAAATCAGCAGCAGTCCAAGGGCCGTCAGGAGGCTACCAACCGAGGAGACACTGCACTGCTGCTGAGTCACTTTGGTGGAGTTCAGTGGAGCTTGCTCTGTTGAATGAGAGACTTGGTCAAAATGGTGATTGTAGACGTTAACAGTAAGATGTGAAAGTTTTTAATCAACTGAGCTTTGGAAGATTGGAAATCGCTGATGCAAGTTTGTTCCGCTTGGCAAGTTTTGACACAAGACCCTCTCCCACTTAACTCATTCCAGACGAATTCCGAGTATACTCGGAACAGGAGTATGCCAATCAGGGCCTAATTCCAAGTATTCTTGTAACAGTGATTTTTTTAAAATCTGAAACTTGGGTGGGTTTTTTTTCAATCCAAACCACAAGTCACTTATGTACATCACTGTTCCAGCTTTTGTTTCACATGTTTGGCACTTCTAATTCTATCTCAATTTTTAATGTTAAAAATGTCCCCAAAAATCGGCCCTAGACAAGCCTCAGAAAGTACTCCAATATGTTTTCATTAACTGTGATAGTAATAAGGGGACTAATGGTTCCGATTGTGATGCAAATAACCACGATTTCAAAGCGAAAAATAAACTTGGATCAACCAATAATGTTGTCAAAACTGAATCATTGACAATGTGAGTTTTGTTGTGCTTCTTATTTGCTGTAATTTTTTTTCTAGGCAGCCCCAGGCCAGTAATGAAATTTGTAGTTTACAGGCAGCTATGTCCTGAAGGGGGTAACAAAAGTTATGGTGTTGAGGATGTTCCAGTTTTGCAGTTTTGAAACTCTCCGGAACAGCCTTTATTGTTTACTTAATATTCTTTGCTGTCAATAGTATCGATATCCGTGTGATATTACAGTGGAGCGTCCCTAATAAGACCTCCCATTATAAGACTCCCTCCCATATAAGACCTACTTGTCTTTGTAAGTATCAAAATTGCCTCCTTACAAGACCTGATTTTGGGTGATTTTTGAAGGTCTTATAAGGGAGGTACCACTGTACCGTAAAGCGAACGTGCGCATAAAAAAATATATAATAAAAGATCGATTCTGCGTATGTTCAGGACGAGCGGTGCAAGTTCATCAAGCGTGACATCATCTCGGACACGGACCCCATGGGTTGCCAGGACATCCCCTCCGGGTCAGAGAATATGCTGGCTAACGCTGCGGCCAGCATAGGGCCCATCTCCGTGGCCATTGACGCCAGCCACTCCTCCTTCCAGATGTACTCCGGAGGTAGGTCGCCTTTGTAGCTCTCCTTCTCACTTTGCTATTGGTCAAGGCTGCGGCCAGCATAGGGCCCATCTCCGTGGCCATTGACGCCAGCCACTCCTCCTTCCAGATGTACTCCGGAGGTAGGTCGCCTTTGTAGCTCTCCTTCTCACTTTGCTATTGGTCAAGGCTGCGGCCAGCATAGGGCCCATCTCCGTGGCCATTGACGCCAGCCACTCCTCCTTCCAGATGTACTCCGGAGGTAGGTCGCCTTTGTAGCTCTCCTTCTCACTTTGCTATTGGCCAAGGCTGCGGCCAGCATAGGGCCCATCTCCGTGGCCATTGACGCCAGCCACTCCTCCTTCCAGAATTCGATGGCTTGGAGTCAAAACGGACTATCTTTAGATAGTCCATTGACATATTCTTGAACTTAGTATGACAACTAATAACTTGTATGAAAAAAGACTGCAGACATATAAAAAGCAAAAACCCCTTGATATATTTCTGCAGTCATTGTTTGATACAAGTTATTAGTTTTTGTAATAGGTTCAATAATACGTCAATGGACTATCTGAAGATAGTCCGTTTTGACTCCAAGCCATCGCTGATGTACTCCGGAGGTAGGTCGCCTTTGTAGCTCTCCTTCTCACTTTGCTATTGGCCAAGGTTGCGGCCAGCATAGGGCCCATCTCCGTGGACATTGACGCCAGCCACTCCTCCTTCCAGATGTACTCCGGAGGTAGGTCGCCTTTGTGGCTCTCCTTCTCACTTTACTATTGACCAAGGCTGTGAAGAAAATCATTGTACAAGCTTAGTCTTTTTGTGAGTGACTGCAAGTCTCGAACTATGCTAATAGGAAGCCTATTGCTTAGCCATAGTAATCGGTGGCCGTTGGGGACTTTTACCCAATGCCGACTGTCCAGAAGTCCGCTTGGCTGAGAGAGTGGGGATGTCCCCCAGGACTAGGCATTTCCAATGTAAACCAAGTCCAGCTGAGCTTTTCGAAATAGCCACTGGCTACTTCTTGGACAACTACGCTGACTTGGCTAGAAATAGAATGACTATATGATGAGCCCCAGTGCAGCTGGACCATGCCATTCTTCTTCGATTGCTCAGACAGTTTCCTGTCAATTATGAGCGCAGATGCGTCATGCTGCCGTTATGCGCCTAACTAAGATATAGTTGGGCCCAGCAAGACCGACTTCGGCTGGAGGACATTTTTTTGAAAGTGTTTCTTGAAAAAAGGGCAGGAGAATGGACCGGTAAGGCAGAAAGATAGTAGCTGACAGTAAGCAAAGGGAAAAGGCAAGAGTCAAATAGAGTGACGGGTTAGAGGAAGTTACAAGCACAGAACTTCCAGAATGTGAGGGAACTATTTATATTTTTTTAAAAATGGTACCCCCACAGGGGGGGGGGGGGGGGCATGGCATTCTAGTACAGTGGGCTGTGGGAGCAAGGAAGGCTAGGAGTTCTGCCATATTTTTCAGACTGTAAGGCGATGCTTTTTTCCCAGACTCAGACCCCTGCGCCTTATAATGCGACTGATAAAATAGTAAAAAAATATAGTAACAACATCTGAAATTTGGGGGATACGTCTTATACAAAGGTGCGCCTTATAGTCAGAAAAATACGGTATATCGTCAGGCATCAGAATTGTCAGAGGATTAAGAATTTCTGACAGAGGATTGGCTTCTCTCGTCAGAGGTTTTGCCTTTTTTATTGAGTGTTATCCTTTGTGTTAAGTAGCATTTTAAAGTAATTTTTCACTATATTAATTAAGCCTTTTTGGTGGTGTTAGGAACTGATTTCAGTGTTGTCCCTCTTTAGTCTGGGGCCTTGATGGCCCTTTTACTGCGGTTTTCAGAGGATTGGACTTCAGACCATTCTGATGCCTGATCATGCTGAACAGCTGTGTTAGTAAATTATTATTTTCTCCTCCCATGTGTGTTTTCCAGGCGTGTACTACGAGCCCGAGTGCAGCAGCACCCAGCTGGACCACGGCGTGCTGGTGGTGGGCTACGGCAGCGAGGAGGGCAAGGAGTTCTGGATCGTGAAGAACAGCTGGGGCACCTCCTGGGGCGACCAGGGCTACATCAAGATGGCCCGCAACAGGGACAACATGTGCGGCATCGCCACCTCCGCCAGCTTCCCCCAGCTGTAGAATAGTGCCTGGTGAGTTTGTGGACTGTTAGTTTGGTGTTTTTCTCCCTTGTTTCATTTTCTCTGTGGATTAACAGGCATCTGAATTGTCAGAGGGGAAAAAACACAACTGAAACAGAATGCAACGTCACTAGAACATACAACAAACAACTGCACGACAAGTGTAAAGTGACGTGTGTGTTTTTTATTAACAAGAGACAAAACAAAAACTACTGGATATTTCGGCGAATGCGCCTTTATCGACACAGGCAAACAAGAATATAGCAAAAGGAGCAAAAAGTAGGCCACAAAAGGAGCAAATAAACATCAAGATCAAAATGAAAAAACAATACTTCCCCTCTACAGTCGAATGCGTAAAAATGAGGATCAGAGGATTAGGAATTTGTGACAGAGGATTGGCTTCTCTTGTCAGAGGTTTTGCCTTTTTATTGAGTGTTATCCTTTGTGTTGAATAGCATTTTTGAAGTGATTTATCACCATATTAAGCCTTTTGGGTGGGGTTTTTGAAGTGATTTATCACCATATTAAGCCTTTTGGGTGGGGTTTTTGAAGTGATTTATCACCATATTAAGCCTTTTGGGTGGTGTTTTTGAAGTGATTTATCACCATATTAAGCCTTTTGGGTGGTGTTCCGAACTCATATCAATCATCGTATCCTGTGGTCACCAAGCTGGGAGTAGCTTGTATACTTTAATGGAATGTCCCACGCGTGCCCGCTCCCCAGTAACACATGGTCTTCCAGGGCTGGAGCAGGGCTGCTCTCGTGTTGATAGGGCAGGTGTGACTGGTGCATCTCTTGGTCCCATCAGCACCTTCGGGCGTTTCTTTTTCCTAGCTTTGTCTCTCAAATATAGCGTACATTGCAAAGCTGATGTTACTAGTCTTTGGCAGAGAGGGCATGTATGTAAAGCAATGACCTAAGATGTGACGACATACATCATCATGGATGCTCCTGCTTTCAGGATGTCCTGAAGTTCAGGATTTTTTTTTTAATTGCCTGGAGCCGGCGTCGCCGGGTTATGAGAATTTGAGAAGATGCATTTTGCTGGTTATAGAGGTCATGAAGTTCAACCAGAAGTGAAAGTGCAACGAGAGCCTGTCAATTACATTGGAAACTGTTGTTTCCTTTCAGCTTCCAGGGGGCATTGCCCCCCCCCCCCCCCCCCCCCCCCCCCCCCGGAACCCCCAGGAGGGGCGCTGTCCCTGCTCTCCGCCGGGGTTTGCAGGATTTTTTTAATTTCCCAGGAGCACCCATGCATCATACATGTTATAAGTTGGGGTTGTTTTGTTTGTTTCAGAACACCTTGTCTTTCACCAACCGGCAGTTTCATCAACTCAGCTGCTGTCGATGTCTCTGTGGCCTTAGCCCCGTCACCAATCTTCCGTCTTTGCTCGTGTCTTTTTTTATGTTTTTGTTATTGGTTGTTGTTGTTGTTGTTGTTTCACGTTAGTGTGTTTGTAGTGTTTTCTACTTTTTTCACTTTTTTTTTTTTACCTTGAGTAGTTAGGTGGTTTTTTTCTTTCTCTAGACTTCAAATAGTTGTTGGGTTACAGTGTATTTTTAAGTACTTATGCATGTTGACGTCCTTCAGTTTGTTTATCAAAGTGTGGAAAACAATCACTATTAACAAGAAAAGAAGGTGAAAAAAGATAAAAACAGGGTCTGAAATTGAAGATCTGATGGTCCGTTATGTTGTTGAGATCTGTTTGTTGACTAAATCTTGGTAAATGTTTTGTCCGTCAAAAGATCTATGGCCTTACTAATTTTGAAATCTTATTGTACCAGGTTTTTTTGTGTTCTGTAAATCTGATAACTTGTATGATTTAGTCCTTTAAAGGCTTATAGAAAAAAAAGTTTTGTTGTAGATTTTGTTGTTAACATCTTTTTTCGCACTGTTGAAAAATCAAGGTCCATATCACTATTTTTTGTTTTTGTGTGCTAAATCCAAATATGCAGTCTTCAGGATGTTTTCTAATATGGAAAGATTTGTATTTTGTTTAGCTTTAATCCCTTGCTGTCTTTGTTGCTGTATTTTTTTCTTCCAAGGATCTGTCTGTCTGTTGCTTAATTGTAATCTAGTTACTTTAAAAAAAAAAAAAATCAAAACCATTCCAGTGTTCTGTGCTTCTGTAAATCCGTAGAATTTTTTCTCTCAGCATTATGCAAAAAACGACAATGCTAATTTTCACTGTCTCCATAACCCTGTTAACTCCCTTTAATCGTTTTCGTGTGATATCACTTCTCTCTGTGTGTCTCACCTTTACTGATATCGAAGATGGCTTTCGTAGATGCTGCTGCTTTTTTTTGCTTTTTTTTCATGGAAAGAGATTGTGTTCATGGATTCATATTACTCTTGATATTCATGTATGCAGACAAAAAACTGAAGAAAAAGGGTTTTAGGGTTATTGGATAAAGGTTGCAGGAGTTAGGAAAAGACTCTCCCCAATATGTGCATTGACAAGCGCTTTAACTTGGAATGTAGCTCTTTCAGTGAGTGCGTTTCACCAAGGAAAGTGTATAGTAATGTGACATGTGCAACGATCATTCATGATCATGGATATTTTTTGTTTTGGTTTTGATACTGATGCTTTTGTGGTTTTCGTTAACAGTTAAACAGATGTGTGTAGGTATGTTTGTGCCAGTGGTTTCATTGATAATCTTTTTTTCATAATTTTTTTTCAATTTAAGTGAATTTACGGGCTTGATTTTGATTTTCAGCGGTCCTCTAGAAATATTGGAACGCTGCATTGTTCATTATTTCTTAATGCATATTAGTTTTTGACAAACGAGAACAGAAGATCTAATTTGTTTTTTTAGATAGTTTTTTGTTTTGAATGTATGACATATAATTATTATACAGTACAATTTTATTGCTGACCAATGTAAATTTGCAACCCCTTTATCTAGTGTGGGTGGGTAGGAAGTTTTCATTGGCCACCAATGATATATGATTGTGTTGTGGATATTTCTTCTTTTTTTTAATATACATCTGAAGGCGTGAGTGGGTAAAAAGATTGAATGAAGGGTGAAAGACGAAGGAATGGTTTGAGTTTGATATTATCAGGTAATCTCTTTTATCATGTATGTTTGTAGTGCGAGGATTTATTGATAATAAACTTTTTCCAAAAAAATGACTTGTGGATTGTTTTGTGTCGTTGATGGTGAAGAAAGAACAGAGTTTTATTTGTAATGTCTTGGTTGTTATCAACATTCTGAATGTTGAGAGAATTTGTTTGATATCAGCAGCAAATGGTTGCACATTGACCTGCAACAAAACAGTTTGGAATTGGAGCCTTTGCAGTTTATAGTTTCCTTTCAAAGCAAATTCAAAATAAAAAGTACACAATCTAATTTAATCATACTGTACCAACACTCAAAACAACTACAGCATTAGCCTAAAACAACCTGGAACCTTACCCTAGCACATAGCTAAAACGAAACTAGCCCAAGGGCATGCACGCATACCGCAGGGAGTAGAGGGAGTGACTCCCCTTACATCCGGGTATGATGCGCACCCTTGTGGCGCCGGATATGACATTCTTAAATTTTCCAGCCTAACTGACACACCTGTCAATAAAAATTACACAATCTATTCTATCATTTTACCGTTTCACTACGAATTAGTTATCTCTTCCAATTTGGAGCTAATGCCAATTACCAAAGACCAAAAGTCTTAGTCTTCACAAGACTAACTTACTTCCCTTGGTCTGGTCTAGCAATACCACTGAGCTGCTGTGGATCCCCTTCCTGACGTCACTTCCGGGGAGCCAACCTTGAATCATAATAATTTTTTTCCAATTGGAGCTGCCATGTTTTTTCTTGCTATAGTTTCCTTTCAAAGCAAATTCAAAATAAAAATTACACATGAATTACTAGCTGCAAAAACACAACATCAAACAGCAAAACTACGCTTTAGATTTTAATAATAATGTCCCAATGAGTAATCTAACTAACAGAAAGAATGCTTATAAAATTGAGGATACTAATGGAAAATTGCAATCTTTCCATTCAAAGTTTCGCCTGTTGAACACATTGTTTGGTACAAAAGAAGCTCAGTCGCCTCCTTTTCTATCTAAAAGTCATGGTCGGATTTGAACGACTGGCACACTTATGTCACGAAAATACACAAATGCACACATAGAGAACAGCAATACGCTGCATGATTATGCTTGGAATATGACCTTTCTTCAAAGAATGGATGCTTGAGGGGTCATTCAAAAGTTTGTGATAGTATTTTAAATTAAGTTTTATATTTTGATTTTATCAACTAAATATCCACATGGATGAAAGCACCCATCAGGGAAAGCAGGAATCATGATTTTGTCTTTTGTTGTTTTTTCAGGAAATCCTGAAATCGCATGGTTGAAAATGCTTTAATGACGAGCAAACGAGCAATTTTGCTGGAAGGAGTAATAACGGTTGTTTTACTGTTTGAAAAAAGAAAGAAAAGTGTATCCAAATGCTCTGATTTTACTAATAAAAGTGAAAAATAATCTTCAGCTTTATGGGGAGCCCCTTAATTCCCATAAGGGGCTCGATCCCATTAGCCTGTAGTAGGGGCCAACAGTAACATGAGAGCTGTACAATAGATGATTTTCTACAGAAATGGAAAATCATTGTACAGCTTAGTCTCTTGTGGAAGACTGACTCACGACTATGGCCTTTGGGCACCTTCCTCAACGCCAGCTGTGTCCTCAAATCCCTTTGGCCGAGAGAGTGGGGATGTACCCTGGGCAACGCATCTCCACTCTAAACAAATTCTCGCCCAGCACGCCAGAATAGTATCTGCCTCCTCTGCTTTCTGGCAGTCATTGTCGGAAACGACAGACTAGCATGCATGTACATAATACATGGGTGCAACTTTTTCTGCTATACAAGGATTTCCTGTTTTTTAATTTTACCAGAAAAGGAATTTCCTGTTTTTTACATTTGTCAAACGATACCTTTGTGTATTTTTCAAACACTTTAAAATTAGGATTTGTATAAATTGTGGAAAAAGCCAACTAAAATACTTTCATAAAATAAAAAAAAATTCAGCTGCAGGGGGGACGTTACCTCTACTGGCTCTAGACCCCGGCCTTTCAGGGTTTTTTCATTTCAAGTTATGTAGTTGCACTCATGATGATGTGATTTGCAGTACAGAACATTACTGTGCACAGAGAGCTTCATACCATAAATCGAGGGTTGCCAGGGGGCCGTTTCACAAGGGCTAACGTTACGTAGCGTGAGCGCAAATCGGCAAAAACGGTACTAAGAAACACCTCTTTCGCCGACGTTTGCCAACGACGTTTTGTGCCTACTCCGAAAGTATCTCATGGCGAACTATCACGTGTCTAGCATGGAGTGAATACATTTCTTGTTGTCGATTGGTCCATTAAAGTTTGCTTAAAAAAATAAAAAATTGACCAATCAGACAAGAGCTTGTAATATTCTTCCGCAAACGTGTTCTAAAGGCCCCGTTTGCCGTAAGCGTTATTCGCGCGGCGACCGTTATCTAGAGAAACCGCAAGACCCTGCAAGAACTGAACTCTTCTGCACCAGAAGTACAATGCTGTGGAGGATGAGATCTTTTGTCTGAAAGTGAGCTACAGCACCTAACATACTCCTTGGATAGCGTGCATGCATGTACACACACACTAACTGCTGCATAGCACTTTTAAGGAATGGAAAAGCCTGTGTAAAAAACAAAATGCTTGAATAGGGGAAGACGGGGTAAAAAGCGCATGGGCGGGTAAGAAGCCCACCCCAATTATCTCATGAAATGAAGCAAATTTCAGCCTCATTTTGCCCATGAGACGAGCGTTAACGTTATTCGTCTCATGGGCAAATTGCGCTTTTTACCCCGTCTTCCCCTACATATTTCAAAATTAAGATAGCGCTTCATTACTCGGCTTAGCCGTCCGTCACTATTATTGTCTGTGCACTTTTTTTCTTTAAGATAGGGCTTTATATAAGTTTTCTTGTTGCCCTATCTAATGATCATTGTTGATTTTCACTTGTGACTTTGAGAAATAAAATCATTTAAACCAAATGCTTGAAAAATTCTTTCTAGAATTTCTTGCTAAAACTGCAGAGGCAGTGTTGATCCTGTTGCCTTCTGATGCATAGGCCTACCACAGACTTGTAAATATCTCCCCGAGTTTCCTATTTCTTTCTTTGAAAAAAAGAAAGAAGACGCTTTGTTTGGATTTCACAGATTGTTACATGATTCTGACAAATTAGATTTCCTTCACCGTAGAAGTTGCTTAATCTTAAATGAAGCTAACACGATTTTCTTAAAACGCAGTCATGCACGCACACACGCGCGCGCACACATGGCACACACACACACACACACACACACACACACACACACACACACACACACACACACACACACACACACACACACACACACTACTACTACTACTACTACTACTACTACTACTACTACTACTACTACTTTCTACTACTACATATTAACCATCAACTTGATGATGGTGGTTGGGAAGAGAAAGAAGAAGAAGATCACCACCACCACACAAATACACAAACTGATAGACACGCACAAACTTGGATATACAAACAAGTTAAACGTGCACCCACTAATCAGTATATAAACACATAGGCCTACAGTAATACTTTTAAGGAAACAGGTTTAAATCTAGCTAATATATAAACACATACAGTAATACTTTTAAGGAAACAGGTTTAAATAATAAAATAAAATAAATCTTTAGAATAAAAAAACACCTTTATTATCTGGAAACAATGTTGAGATGCAGAGATATGACATGCCGCGCCCCCTCATGGGTAAAAGTAGTTCAGGAGCCCGCTCCTGAACTCAGGACTGGAAAAGCTGATGCACATGATGCGTGCTATGTGAATTCGTGTAATCCATCCCACTGGCACACACGGCCTACTCGTACTGAACCGAATAGTGGGATGGGCATTAATGTGTGCGCAAGATCTTGTGCATGCGTTCGCACACGGGACCTCGGTTTTTTTAACAGTCTCATCCGAAGGACTTTTCCCCCCCACTGACGTCAGGTACCCATTTACATCTGGGTGGAGTGAGGAAAATAGGAGTAAAGTGCCTTTCCCAAGGACACTGACACCACTGTGAACCGAGCTGGGTTCGAACCCGCGCACTCACAGACCTGACGGATTACGAGCTAGCGACTCGAACTTACCAACTGAGCTACAGCGGCGCCCACGCATCTTGTTCGTTTGATCTTCCACCTTCATCGTAGGCTACTGAAGATTAACTTGGAAAAAGGTTTCTGCGCTCGGGTTAGGCTTCTGGTTTAAAGTCTTGGCTTGGATGGGGGGGGGGGTGGGGGGGGTAAGGAGATGAGGAAGAAGGGAAGGGGGGTGGGGGGGGGGGGAGATCTGGCTTTTGAAGGCTCCCACCGTGGCTGATGACACTGCCACAGACGGGAGCAGGTTCTACTCGGCAATGGTCCGAGGGAAGAAGGATTGCTGACGGGGTAAAAAGCGCATGGGCGGGTAAGAAGCCCACCCCAATTATCTCATGAAATGAAAATTTCAGTCTCATTTGGCCCATGAGACGAGCGTTAATGTCTAGCATTCGTCTCATGGGCAAATTTGACTGAAATTTTCTTTATTTCATGAGATAATTGGGGTGGGGCTTTTTACCCCATCTTCCCCTAGAGTCCTGCATGCTGGCAGTTGGTACGCCTCAGCATGCAGGAAACGAGTAGATCTTGTTGGAGGGCTGGGGGCTGGCTTTCTGGAGGAGTTGCCGGATCGCCAATTCTCTATGATAAAACTTGAAGAAGTTGGTGAGCCGTGCCTTTCTTCTTCCATTCTGATAGCGGGGACCAGTTCAGCTGCTCATATACGGAGTCTACGCTGGACGTCTGGCGGTGATGGTTGGTGACGACCCAGCGCGCCCCCCTCCTCTGTACAGCTTCTATTTTCTTGATGTTTTTGCTGGTGTAGGGGTCCCACACACTACTTGCATACTCTAGTGTTGGTCGTAGGGGAAGACGGGGTAAAAAGCTCATGGGCGGGTAAGAAGCCCACCCCAATTATCTCATGAAATAAAGAAAATTTCAGTCACATTTGCCCATGAGACGAATGCTAGACATTAACGCTTGTCTCATGGGCAAAATGAGACTGAAATTTGCTTCATTTCATGAGATAATTGGGGTGGGCTTCTTACCCGCCCATGCGCTTTTTACCCCGTCTTCCCCTAATTACTAGGAAGGCCCTTTCTTTGATTTTAATACTCCAGACCTTCACAGTTCTTCTAATAAAGCCCAGAGTTTTGTTGGCTCCATTGACGATGTTGGAGTCCCATCGCAGATCATTGGAGATGGTGACTCCTAGGTACTTTATCTCCTCGGTGTTAGAGAGGGTGTGGCCATGAAGGTTGTACTGGTTCACTGTGGGGTTTCTTGTGAACTGGATGGACTGGCACTTGTCAGGATGGAATTCCATGTGCCATTTTGTCTGCCAGTCTGTCGGAGGTCGTATGCACACGCATACACATGCACACGCTGCCGCGCCAGGAAGACACTGCAATCTTGTAAGGTTAACCAATGTTTATAAATTGGCAAGTCATATAAATGTACTCTTTGAATTTGTTTTTTAAGAAAGAGAGAGCTGAGCAGATTAAGAGAAAGAGGGAACAAAAGTCTGCTTTATAAAATATGCTTTAACATACAACAAAGTACACAAGTCAGTGAAGTAACGTTTTTTTATGACACGAAACACAACACAAACAACTGGATATTTCGGCGAAACATACAAAAAAGAAAAAAAGAAAGACCCCCCCCACACAAAAAACACAAAAAACAACAAACACACATAGCAAAACCGCATTTTGGATTAATAGAGGGGAAGCATTGTTTTGCTCTCTCTCTCTCTCTCTCTCTCTCTCTCTCTCTCTCTCTCTCTCTCTCTCTCTCTCTCTCTCTCTCTCTCTCTCTCTCTCTCTCTCTCTCTCTCTCTCTCTCTCTCTCTCTCTCTCTCTCTCTCTCTCTCTCTCTCTCTGTGTGTCTGTGTGTCTGTGTGTGTGTGTGTGTGTGTGTGTGTGTGTGTGTGTGTGTGTGTGTTGTGTGTAAGTTGACAAAGGAGAATTCCCCGAAATACTCAGTTGTTTTGTTGCGTCTCATGTAAATTCTAAAATAATGTCACTTCACACTTGTTTGTTAGTTTGTTGCATGTGCCAGTAACATTGTGCTTGCAATCTCGTTTATTTTTCCTGTGTTCTTTTATTTTATTTTCTGTGTTCTTTTATTTTAAGATATGCTTGGATCTTAAACTGGCATAACAGGCATTTTTGCAGGGGTATCAGGGACAATTCTGCAACCATTTTTACGATTGTTTCAGTAAGTTATGACAGAGAACACCCCCCTCTCTCTCTCACACACGCGCTACGCGCGCCCGCGCGCGCACACACACACACACACACACGGATACGGACAGAAACCTTGCAGGTAGAAAGAGCGACAACTCTTGCCTTTATGAAAATGAGGCAGTTATCTATCCATCGATCAAATATGGCGGCATAAACAAGTACCCGCAGTTCTGACATCGATATGCAGTGCAAAGAGACGCTATCCAACATTAGCGTGCTTGTTTCTTTAATGGTAAGGATGTTCTTTGTTATGCAGCAATTACTGAAAATGCATTTAACATGAGAAAATTGCTTTCATTTTCGTTCATTTATTAACTTCCGGTGAGGTCAAAATCAAAATCTTGAAAATGTGCTCAGCGACCATTCAATGGTCCATTCACGGTGATTCACAATTGGCAATGTCGCAGCCAAAATAGTCGCTCGTTCAAATAATTCGCCCTCCATGAGAGTGTGTATTTGCGACATTTTGCGACATGAACCACACATTTCACTTTTTTCTAGGGTTAGGGATAGGGTTAGGGTTAGGTAAATGGTTCAAGTAAAGAAAGAGTTAAATTTGTGGTTATCGCAAAGGTCGACCTTATGGCCACGACAGTCATGGGGATAATGAAAACTAGTGAAAAACCTTATGGCCACGACAGTCGTGGGGATAATGAAAACGGGTGAAAAACCTTATCGCCACGACAGTCGTTGGGATAATGAAAACCTTATGGCCACGACAGTCGTGGGGATAATGAAAACTGGTGAAAAACCTTATCGCCACGAAAGACGTTTAATACCTGCACGCCATTTTTTTTTTTTTTTTTTTGGCTTCCGTTATTATTTCATTTCCGGTAGGCCTATTTTCTTGCCGTTTTTGTCCTTTGCCCAGTTTTTCAAAGGCCGTGGCTAAATAGCCGCCAGTGGCTCTATAGAATGCAGGCTACAGAGCCGCTACTTTCCATTTCCGGTGAAAAACGAAGCTTAAAATAGAAAAGTCTTTTGCCCACGCGCAAACGGTCGTGCCCATAATGTCCACAGCCCCTTTCCATTATCGGCACGACAGTCGTGGGAATAAGGAAAACGGAAGGAAAAGCTTATGGGCACGACTGTCGTGGGGATAAGCACTTCCTATCGCAAATACACACTCTCATAGTAGCGGGCAAATTATTTGAACGAGCGACTATTTTGACTGCGACAGGCAATCATTGAATCAAATCGTCGATTTCTTCTTCTTCTTCGCCCCAGGCAGCCAACTTCATCAGGTTGAAAATTTGGTAAAAGAATCTGCTGCACTTTTTGGGGGTGTTTTTTTTTTGGGGGGGGATTTACTTATTTAGTGAATCCCTTACTCGCACCCCCCCCCCCCCCCCCCACCTTCCCACCCCAACCCCGCTTCTATTTACCTACCCCTACATCCTCACCTCGTCTCGTCGTCGTCGTCCCACCTCGTCACTCTGCTCTCCTGTTGGTCCCCATCGCCCGGTCCGTCGTTCCCGCTCGACTCTTACACACACCGACTCCTCTCTCCTGCGTCTCACTCTCTCTCGTTTCATTCTCACATTTCACGCGCTAATCACACACAACTGCCATCTACATTTCCCCTTTGACCCTCGCCACACTCTCCCCCCTTAACTTTTGAAGTCCCCCCTCCTGTCCAAATAATGTATTAACCTAAACTTTCTGTTGCAGTTGCACCCTGCATTTTTACCACAAAAACATTACATTTCTGAACAGCCATTAAACTCAATTTCTGTAGCTGGCTAAACATTAATCAACATCAACTCAACTTGCAACTAAAAAACTCCAACAAGTTCATTAAAAAACAAAAAAAACGCCAACTTTTTCCTTCAAATAGTCTTTCAGCCACCGATTCCAAACCAAAAACTTGATACAAAAACAAACCAACTTTCCTCCCTTCTCACTCCCCTTCCATATTTTTTGGTTCCCCTCCCCCTTTTCCTCCTTCCCAGGCTCACTCGTTCTTTTTTTTCTTTCCTCTGTTTTCTGTCCTTCCCTCTCTCCTCCTCTTCTCTCTTCCAGTTCCACACTCATTCCGGGTACTCTTCTTTGAAACCAGTTACCATCAAATGTAAATAACATCAAGTAACATAAAAAAATTAAAAGCAAACAACTCAACATAAACTTCAAAGCATCATACATGTATGTAACACAAAGACTCCCCATTCTATAACACCCTGCATCAGTCCCCTACATAACCCCATAAATGGCATAATGTCCCTTCCAAATTATAGCTACCCAAACTACAAGTAAAATCCACCTGAGGAAACCCTCTACAAAGGATTCCCTCAAGCCCCCCATCTACAAGTTGTGGACCCCTTTATAAAGGAATCCACCTTAATAACACCTCAAAATATTTTACCCTACCCTTCTAAATAATACTAGTACCTACACAAAAACTAACCCAAGGGAACTCTAAAGGATTCCCTTAATTACCCATCTTCAAGTTGTGGACCCCTATACAAAGGAATCCACACTAATATTAATGAAACCCAATTATCCCCTTATATTACAAGTTAAAGTACAAAAGGAAAATTTCCGAACAAACTTTTTAACAAGAACATCAACAATCAAATTTAATAATTATAAACATCAACTTTTGAAAACTTCAAATTACACCCTTCCCTCCTTCCATCATCCCAATTCCGACTTTCCACCCCTCACTCCATCTGATCCTCCACAATCCCTGACCCATCCTTCCTCTCCTCACTCCATCTGATCCTCCACAATCCCTGACCCGTCCTTCCCTCACTCCATCTCCGACCCATCCTTCCTCCCTTCACTCCATCTGATCCTCCACAATCCCCCATTCATCCTTCCTCCTCTCACTCCATCTGATCCTCCAATCCTCCCACCTCCGTCCTTCCTCTTTCCCAATCCAGACCCTCCCCTCCCTCTGCTACTCCATATCACCCCCAAAACACAACCCCAAATCTATGTTAAAACTAGGCTTGAATAAAGTCTGTTGCAAGCAATCTTAAGTTCCTGCATACCATGATATTACGCTCCCTGATTTGTCAGCGACGCCATTTTAGTGAATCCTTTACTTGCACCCTCCCCCCCACCTTCCCACCCCAACCCCGCTTCTATTTACCTACTTGTATTCTCACCTCGTCTCGTCGTCGTCGTCGTCCCACCTCGTCAATCTGCTCTCCTGTTGGTCCCCATCTTGCCCGGTCCTTCGTTCCCGCTCGACTCTTACACACACCGACTCCTCTCTCCCGCATCTCACTCTCTCTCGTCTCATTCTCACATTCACGCGCTAATCACACACACAACTGCCATCTGCATTTCCCCTTTGAGTCAAAGTTTGACCCTCACCACAGGATGGAGGGTGGGTGAGTTTTATACATATCAGAATCTTCAGCAAGCTGAAGCCTGAAGGAGGATGTAGGAAAGAAGGTTGTACTTGTAAGAAGACATGAGGAGGCTTTGCAGATTAGAAACTAAGAAAGTGGGGAAGATCTAGGAGTAATTTAAGTGATGCAAACCAAAAAGAAAAGTAAAAATGAATGAAGTAGTGGTAGTACTAGTAGTGAGGACTTGGTATGGGCTTCACGGCCCTTGTATGCCCTATCATTTCTTATTAAATCTTGATTTTTGATTGTGGTTTTATTGGTGGCTTGCTCATTGCTCTGCTCTCCTCTCCCCACCTCCCACCCCTGCATCCCCACACCTAAAACATGCCCCCCCCCCCTCTTTTGCATGCAAGTCCCCTAAATACCAAATACTCCTGTGCGTGCATCATGTGGGGCCCGTGTTTCTCCGGCTGATCTGGGGGGACTAAAGGGTCATGCAGGAAACTGCATGCATCATGTGGGGCCCGGGTGTCCCTGGCCAGACTAGGGACATTTAACGGTCGGGCATGACTTTAAGCTCGTCTTTCCCTCTATCACACCCACCCACCCCAACCCCCTCCATCTCCTCCCCCTCCCAAATCAAATCTTCACACATCTAACAAACTTTTTGTTTTTGTTTTTGAATCTCATTAATATTTTTCTACTGATAGTAATCTGTGTATCTGTAAATACTTCAGTTATTTCCTGACTATCTTGCAATCATTTGTTTCTTTCTATTTTCCCATAATGTTATCATTTCGCTTGTACAGTACTCATCTTTTGCTATTTCTCTCTTTTTCGTACTACCCCCTAAAGTGCAGCAGAGTCTTTCAACGTTTTGAAGTTGGCTGCTTAAGGAGAAGAAGGAGAAGAAGAATGTTCCGAGTTCGATTCTCGGCAAGAGCACTTTTTCTTTAGTTGTATCCATTAATGATAGTTTCATTTCACACACACGCACGCACACTTTTTTAAAATTGTTTTTTATGCTAACGCACAATTCCTATTCTTCCAAAAATTATAAGCCTACATGGTTATGACGTCACAAAGAAATGATGTCATCTTTGTGACATAAAAAAAGAATAATATCATAACAAATATACTGATTAATAGGGGAAATGCGACACATCCTTATATCTTTTTTCTTCTGACTATTTCCGCGTGGGACACAGTCACACACACACGCGCACACACACACACACACATACGCACACGCATGCACGCGTGCACATTCACACACACACAGACACACACACATGTCCCACATGTGCCTGTTCGAGTGAGCCTTGAAGGTTTTGCCTCTTGTTTGTTTGTGGGAACATTATTGGCACACGCGTTAGCTTTCAGGGCTCCCAATCGTCCTGCAAAACAAGGGGTCCCAGGGACTCCTTCACTTACAGTATAGTGGGTCCTAGAGGCGGGATAGAGGGTCCCAGTGGCATTGCAAATGCTAAAAATAATTTTTCTAGTGCATCCCTGGGACCTTTAGACCTTTAATGCTTCATAGACCCCCAAATGGGGGTCCCTGGGAGCCCTGGCTTTTATGCGCATCAATATGGAATGTTGATATGGATTATGGGTTAATAATTATAAAATGGAATCTTGAACTATCAAACAGAAAAAAACATGAAAACTAAAACTAAAATCTGTGCAATGGAAATTGTTGTGTGTGTGTGTGTGTATGTTTTTTGTGTGTCTGTCTTCATGTGTTGTTAAATATGCATTTTTTGGGTTGATGTTAAAAATGTAAGCAATGGGTACAGCTCTTCTTTAAATCGAAAAAATCCTCCTCCTTCAGCATGCTGATGATTGATTCTGATGTGTAAGCAATAGGGTTTATGGTATAAGATTTGTTCTGAGGGAAGTGGATGGTGCCCAGATGATCAGCTCAAGAGAGAGGGAAGTGTGGAGGGGGGGTGTAGAGAAGGCCAGGGGCAGGGACTTTTTGGGAGTTGGAAACAGGGAAGAGGGGTCGAGGAGGGGGGAAGGAGGGAGGGGAAAGCAGTTTGTTAGCTTTATTATTGACCGTCTACATTAGAAAGAAAAGGGTGAACATGGTCCCTAGTAGCCAACCCGATCAATGCACTAAATGATAATTTAAAAAAAACCCACTTCAGCCGCTGTTACTTACCCGGTAATTGAAATCCTTACTTTTGTTGTTGCCTTTGTTGATCAGATGTGCGTCTTGACCGAGTTTTTCTCTCTTTCATCGTTGATCATAAGATGGGTGACATCTGGCGCACAGTTCAAGTTCAGCAGCAGGGGGGTTTTGTTCAGCCACACTTGCAGCAATAGAGTGTAACTGTAAGACTCGGTGCGCGGTGATTCAGTTTTAATTGATTGAATGGAAACCTGAGTAAAGCCAGGCCCATAAAAGCGAACCCAGATGGTGCACCCCCCCCCCCCCCCCCCCCCCCCCACCCCCAAGCTACAAACATTTAACAAGCAGCCGAAGCTAATAACATTGTTACTATGTTAGGATAGCTTATTGAATTTTGAGGATCATCTTTTGCAGAGGAATGTCTCGCTGTGCAAGTGGCTGGAAGTGGTAAGACTGGATGGGATTAATGTGTAACTGTTAACAAACGTTTTATTATTGCTTTTATTCAAAAGTAAATTTGAAGGAGAAGGGAAGAAACAAGGTAAATGACATTAGCAGATTGCAATGTTGTCTTTGGTTGATTGCCTGTCTTATTGTCTATCTTTTGGGCTCCTTTTTATAAAATGTAAAAATGTACATCTAAAAAAAAAAAATTGGGTTGGGCTCGAAACGATGTGACTGTTTTTTGTATTTTTCGGATCATTAGACGCTGCTGTGTTTAAGGCGAATAAGGCAGTTTTCAAGAAAAATCAGAAAAAATTAAAGCATAAGGCGCCCTCGCAAAAGAAAGTCAAACTTTGAAGCCTGTACGCGTCCTGTAAACGCTTACCGACTGCCATTACTGCTGTCATAAACGAGAGTTGGCTCCCCTTTCAAAGAATCAAACTTCCGTTTGTGCTGCTTCCTGTTGATGTGTTTGGACAATTCTTTGCGAAAACTGATAGAATTATGGCATTTTAAGCCCTACAACGATGCTTTTTACATGAAGGGTTATGGCATCTGTTTGGACGGTATCTCGGACGATACTAGGGATTTTGAAGCATTTTAATGTGAATATTCGTCGTATCGGCGACTCATGACCACTTTCGATGTCTGACTCACAGTAGACAAAACTGAGCACGGCAATCGTTGCCTCTCTTCTCTTGATTTTGTTCACTAATAGGGCGTCATCGTTTATTAGGCGCATAGGTCAAAATTGGAGAATAAAGTATCGCCTTATAACCTGAAAATTACGGTAAGTCATCGTTTTGGGGTTTTAAATTTGACTTTTTATTTTTTGTGTAAAAATTAAATCTAGATTCGTCAGATCTACAGACAGGACTCTTAATTCCTTTCCATGAACAATATAGTTGGCCGGCTTTAAAATCGAGTTGTCCTTTTTGTGGAGGTTAGCACTGTATTAGCGCTTTCTATTCTTGTAATTCGTTTATGTGGCTAATGCCCATAAGGTGCAGATTTTATTGGTTTTCCTGTAGACCAAAGGAAATAGTTTGGGGTTCATACTAAAAATGTGTATCATTTTCTTTACGGAACATGAGAATTATGTGTGTTTGTGTTCTGTCTCTCTCTCTCTCTCTCTCTCTCTCTGTCTCTCTCTCTCTCTCTCTCTCTCTCTCTCTCTCTCTCTCTCTCTCTCTCTCTCTCTCTCTCTCTCTCTCTCTCTCTCTCTCTCTCTCTCTCTCTCTCTCTCTCTCTATCTCTCTCTCTCTCTCTTGTTCTTTCTTTCTCTCTCTCTCTCTTTCTCTCTCACTCTCTCTCACTCTCTCTCTTTCTGAGTTTCTCCCCACCCTCTCCTTCCCTCTATCCCACTCTCCCCCAGTCTTTGCCTGTTTGTCTGTCTGTCTCTATGTGCATGAGGGGGGAGGGGGAGAGTGTAGCGGGGGTGCTTGCTGTCTGCGTGTGCTTGAGTTTTGCATGAATCTGATATTTTAATATTGGAACTGTGATCTTTTATTACATACTGTTTAACTTTTATGTGCCACCACACACACATTTCCATTTTATTGGATGAATAAATATTGTGAATTGTGAAGTGTGTGAATTAGGTACACTGTATGATTTTTGTTATAAAATATGTTTGTGCTTTTCACTTTCAGACTTCCGTGGAAATCAAGATTAACAATAACATGTGAAGTGTGAGGGAAGGGAGGAAAACACTTAACAATTTCTCCAGTCATGGCGAAGCAAGATGGTACAGGTTGTTACTAAAATTTCTATTTATTTTTAATTTTAACAATGTATGTTGATTAGTCACAGTGCATGATTCTTGTTATGCTTGTGCATTTCAGTGACTTCTGTGGAAAACAACACTGACTTGAAAAGTGTGTGATAAAGAAGGGGAGGAAAAACCAACAGTTGACATTCGATTCCTCCACCAATCATGGCGAAAGAAAGCGGGGGCATGGACGACGACTCGTGCAGCAAGTTCATCGGGTCGCTGACCAAGTACCTGCAGTCGCTGTGCCACAGCTACGTGGATTTCGCCACCGACGTGGAGCTGGTGGGACACATCTACCTCCACGTGGACCGCGGCAAGAAAATCGACTACGTCCTCAACGAATCCGTCTGCAAGAACGGTTCCAACGTGGTCAAGTTCACCAGCAACAGCTACCACGCCCAGCCGATCGGCGGCGGGGGTGGGAAGGACAAAAAAGATGCGTCGAAAAAGGGTTCCGACTCTTCCAGGCCGGGCGAGGAGGGGAGAAAAAGAGACGACAACGACGTGATTATTGTGGGTTCGGAGGCGGCGAAAAGACGGAGGGCGATGAGCATTGGCTCTGCGTCTCAGTCGCAGGGTTCGTCGAATTCCTCGCAGAGTGGAGGGATGTCGGGGTCGTCGGGCGGGACTCTGTCTTCGTCGTTGTCGTCTTCGTCAGGGGCGGGTATGTTCCGCCATCCTCGAGGGCCCAACCCGCGAATGGCGTCGCCCATGTTGCCCCCCGGGGCCAGACCAGGCCCCTTCCACTATCAGGCCAGGTAAGATGGGTTGTGGTGTCTTCTTTCCTTTTCTTCTTCTTCTTCTTCTTTTTGATTTACGCATTGGACTGTAGAGAGGAAGTATTGCAGTATTGTTCCCGATTACGCAGATCTGTACGTAAATTACGTACAAAGTTTCAAGTTTGACGTATACATTTTTCAGTCAATACGTCATTGTGACGTACAGTTTTTGTTTCAGCCGATTGCTTCCTCAAACGTGTTCGCCGCAATCAGAATGTCGAAGCCATTTCGGCTTGCGGGATACGATCAACAAAATATACTGGGCCTCTTCTTTCACTACTATGCCATGCTTGAAGCAGACGACAAAAACTATCATGAACCACAGAGTAATTTCCCTTTGTTTCTCGCCACCCATGCTGCTCGCACGTGCACTGCTGCCAAGCCTGGCCTTGGAAGCAAAAAAATGGAGCTGCTTCGCTGGATTGCGAAAACTTTGACGCAAAGTTCTTCCAAAGACTGAAGTTTTAACTTAAGTGAGGTGACAAAAACCCTCGAACCAGTTCCAGGCCCTTCAAGTTCTACTTCAACTGTCAGTAGTGATGAAAAGAAGAAAGTAACTCGCAAATTCAAGTCAAGTTGGTGTGAAGAATTTGACTGGCTTCAGCATCGTGATGGCAAGCTCTTCTGCAGTCTGTGCACTGCCGCTTCCAAGGCCATTTATTATGGCTTTTATTTTGACCCTCAAAAATTTTCAAATGACCCTTAAAATTTTGGGGCAAAGGGTCATGATGACCCTTACTACTACTTGTGGCGGTGCCATAGCTGATGAGGTTTAACCGAGGCGTGGTCACCGCTACAGCTATCTGTATTAATTTTTACCGAAAAATCGGGACTTTACTGGTTTCGTACTGCCTCCGGGCATTGCCTCCAGTATTGTTCCCACCATATTTGTATTTACAAATGTCCCATATGTGTCTGATTCGGACCAAGAGGACGTAAAACTCCATTTTCTCTCTCTCATGATGACCCTTAAAAATTTGGAAGCATGGGGAACATTGTATTGTTTTTTTAATTTTGATCTTGTTGGGTTTTGTGCTCCTTTTGTTGCCTGCTTTTTGCTCCTTTTGCTATATTTGCTGTTTCCTTGTTTGTCTTAGTGTTGATAAAGGCGCATTCGCCGAAATATCCAGTAGTTTTGTTTTGTCTCTTGTGAATAAAATAACGTCACTTTACACTTGTCGTGTAGACAGTAGTTGTTTGTTTGTTGTATGTTCCAGTGACGTTGCAGTCTGTTTCAGGGTTTTTTTCTTCTTTGATCGCTCAGACAGTTTCCTGTCATGAGCGCAGATGTGTCATGCTGCTGTTAAGTGTTATGTGCATAGCGAAATGGTTAGGCCCAGCATGTCCGACTGCTGTCACTGAAGAAAATCTGTGTAAGAGGGTGGTTTTTTTTTTTATAGAAGAAAGGCAGGAGAATGGACCAGTAAGGCAGAAAGATAGTAGATGACCGTAAGCAAAGGGGAAAGACAAACGTCAATGAGAGTGACAGATTAGATGTCTGAGGAAGTTACAAGCACAGAACTTCCAGAAGGTGGGGGAATTATTGGTAACGGTAAAGATGTGCCATCCCCCCTGCATTTCTCGGTTAATTGTATTTTTCCGTTGTTGCCTTTCTTACCATACATAAAGCTGTATTTTAGGAACATTTTCAGCTAATTCTCTTTTTGGAATACTAAGAGAGAGAGAGAGATCCACACACATACACCCTACACCCTAAGCCTAACCCTACCCCCCACTATGTACTGCAGTACACCGCAATTTGTCACAGTTGTGGTTCGTTGCGTTTTTCCGTCTTATAGGGTGGGGGGTAGGGTTAGGGAAATAATTAAGGGGAGTAATTTCATGGTGTGTGGGAGTGATCTTGCCTAATAGATGATATTTGGAAATAACTCTTCCTGGCTTATTTGGCGTTGGTAAGACTAAGAGTGATCTCCCTTGAAGTTCATAACACTTTTTAACATTTCCTTTCCTTCATATTTTTACTTGCACACACAGACACTTCTTACTTGCAGTGTGTGTGTGTATGTGTGTGCGTGCGTGTGCGTGCGTGCGTGTGCGTGCGTGAATGTAGACAAAATAATGCGTTGCACACACAGACTTGTGTGGTCACTGTGTGTGTGTGTGTGTGCAAGCATGCACGCACGCACACACACACACGACACACACACACACACACACACACACACACACACACACACACACACCCCACAAAACACAGCACAAACCTCTTATTCAATCTTCCTCTTATTCAAGTTATTCAAGATTGAGAGAGAGAGAGAGAGAGAGAGAACCGTCTCCATCTCCCGCCATATTTAGTGTTAACAAGTCCAAGGAAGATCACTGCCTGATTTGCCTGATTTGATTTACGCAGTAGGTCTATTCAATCGGTCAAACAGGGGAAGTTACTCTGGATCCCCAGCTCTCGCTTCGTGTGTTTGAGTAGACATATAGCACTTAGAAGTAGAACACCTTGTGTCATTCTAAAATTGATGTCATTTATATTTTCACATTTTGCAAGTTCTATCAGTTTATGGGTACTGGCCACCCCTCATTTTTCTAAAAAAAAAATGTTTGCAAGTCGCTGACTCGCATCCTGCGGTTTCGAGCTTCGATGCCATGCCGCCATGGTTGCTATGGTTTTGATCGAGTAAGTCGAGGTAATCAACTCTAATTTTCACGAAGTGTTCTCCCCTATTTTTTTGGGGAAAATCGTCTATTGCTTTATTGTCTGTGGCATCTCCGTGATTTTTTGTATATAGTATTTTACGAAGCATTTTCCATCTTTTGTTCCTGTCAGTTCACTGACGAGCTCTAGCTTAAAACTGGTTTTAACCCTTTCAACGCCAGCCATTCTTCAGCCGAAATTTACCATTAAACTTACCCGGGTAGAGAAAAGATTCTGTCTGCAATATTGGGGGTTCCTCTGTGACATGCATAACGTAGGGCCTGTCCTTACCTCCCAAAATTAAGAACATAAGGTCACTGGATACCAGACCCTCATTAGATGCCTTTTAGTGACACGGGTGTCAAAGTATTGTGGTGCCAAGAGGCGACAGTGGCGATGAAAGGGTTAAGCATTTAATTCGTGCCTGGTCTTTGTCCCCAGGAGAAGGATGCCTCCTCCTCCTCCAGGCCAGCAGCCCAGGGACTACCCTCCCATGGCATCCAGTGCTTACGCCCCCCGGGGGGTGGGGATGAGGCAGCAGCAGCCCCCGTACCACCAGCCTGCCGGGGTTCAGCCCATCGGGGGCAGGGGGACCTTCCCCGTGCCCTCTGATGTGGCCTCCATCCGGGGTCAGTACCCCCCCGCCTCAGGCAAGTTTCTTTTCTGTATCATTTTTGTGGGTTATGTGTGCACGCATGTGTATGTGTGTGTCTGTATGCATGTGTGTGTGTGTCTGTGTGCGCAAGTTGTGTGTGAGAGTGTATTTGTGTGTGTATCCTCTAACGTTTGTGTATGTGTGTTGGTGTATGTGGTCAGTCCGTGCAGCTCAGTTGCTATGGCTTACTGAATGAAAGATGAATAATGAGTCGGTGTCGATAAATGTGTGTGTGTGTATGTGTGTGTGTGCGTGTGCGTGCGTGCGTGCGTGCGTGCGTGCATGCGTGCGTGCATGCTTACTGAATGAAAGATGAATAATGAGTCGGTGTCGATAAGTGCGTGCGTGCGTGCAGGAGGGGAGGGAGGGAGAGAGAGAGAGAGAGAGAGAGAGAGAGAGAGAGAGAGAGAGAGAGAGTGAGTGAGTGAGTGAGTGAGTGAGTGAGTGAGTGAGTGAGTGAGAGTGAGTGAGTGAGTGAGTGAGTGAGTGAGAGTGAGTGAGTGAGTGAGTGAGTGAGTGAGTGAGTGAGTGAGTGAGTGAGTGAGTGAGTGAGTGAGAGAGAGAGAGAGAGAGAGAGAGAGAGAGAGAGAGAGAGAGAGAGAGAGTGAGTGAGTGAGTGAGTGAGTGAGTGAGTGAGTGAGAGAGAGAGAGAGAGAGAGAGAGAGAGAGAGAGAGAGAGTGAGTATGAGTGAGTGAGTGAGTGAGTGAGTTGCTTTGTATACATGTACATGCGTTGTTGCTGGTTTGTGTCATTCTTAAATACTTTTTTTTGTTATCTACTTGATGAATAATTGATTGTAAAACGCTTTGAGCTCATTTGAGGTAAAGCGCTACATAAATGTACTACTATTATTATTATTGTTTTATAAAAAAAAGTTTATTACATACCTTTGCTTTTGAGTGTTTTCAGGAAGTTGGTTTAGGTTGGATTAGGTGAGTGTCTTTCTATTTCTATCTGTCTGTTTGTCTGTTTTGTCTTTCTCTCTCTCTCTCTCTCTCTCTCTCTCTCTCTCTCTCTCTCTCTCTCTCTCTCTCTCTCTCTCTCTCTCTCTCTCTCTCTCTCTCTCCCTCCCTCCCTCCCTCCCTCCCTCCCTCCCTCCTCTCTCTCCTCCCCCCCTCTCTCTCCCTCTCTCCTCTCCTCTCTTTGTGGAACAGATCAGGAATCAACATATCGGTAGACTTGTAAAATGTGTGTTGGATCAGCGGAAACAATGTATTGGGGGATAAATAATTGTTGTCATCAAAATTAGGTTATTTTTTTTTCTCAAGTCCTTTTATTAACATATTTGTTCAGCCCCCAATTTCCCTAATGACTGACATATTTGGGCTGAGCACAGCATAACATGCACTTAACCCTTTCACCGCCAAAGTCGCATTTTAGCACCACAGTGTCTTAACACCAATGCCACTAAAAGGCATCAAATTGGGGTCTATTATCCAAAGACCCTAATGTCTCAGTTTTGGGAAGTAAGGATAGACCTTATTTTATATTTGTCACAGAAGAATCCCCAATACTGCAGATGGATTTTGTTCTCTACCCAGGTACATTTAATGGACATTTTTGGCTGAAATATGGCTGGCGGTGAAAGGGTTAATAAGCTTCTTTTATAGAGTTATGCATATAAAGTACCAGATTGTTTTTTTCTTATCCATCTCTCTTATCTATTCTTATGGACATTCCACAATCAACAGGGACTTATTTGTTTCAGTAGTACATACATGTACATTTTCACCTTGTTTCAGTACAATATTATATATATAAAAATTATGGGCAATTTGTATTTATGGAATGCAATCAAGTATCCAGTCATGGACTTGAGAAAACCTGACCTCTTTCGACCCTTGGTAAAAGACCAGTAAAACTAAAAGATAAAGCACAGCAAATAGAATGGTTACGTCATCGGCTATTGTGGGGGTGTAGTGGTATTGTCACAGGCTGTCAGCTAGGATTTTTTTTAATGGGGTTTAATCCCCACGAGTGGCTCATTTATTTGGCCTTTTTTTTATATAAACCCTTTCGCCGCCAGGGGTTTTTGGGCCAAAAAATACCATTAAACTTTAACCTACCTGGGTAGAGAAAAAAATATCTGCAGTGTGGGGGATTCCTAAATGATAAATAGCATAAGGCCTATCCTTACCTCCCAAACTTAAGAAAAGGGGTGTCTTTGTATTAACAGACCCTTGTTTGAGGCCTTTTGGTAACATGGGTATTAAATCATTGTGGTGCTAAAATGCGACATTGGCGGTGAAAGGGTTAAATCGAACGCTTCCTCAAGTTTTAATTTGGATTTGAGCATGTGTTGGTTTCAATGCAACTTAAACATTAAAACCCCAACCAGTAATCCAGACAATGTTGCTGGTACAGTGGAACCTCCCTTATTTTTAAGACTCCCTCCTACTTAACCTACAATTGGCGGTGCCATTCCGATGAGGTTTAACCGAGGCGTGGTCACCGCTACAGCTATCTGTATTAATTTAAAAAATCGGGACTTTACTGGTTTCGTACTGCCTCCGGGCATTGCCTCCAGTATTGTTCCCACCATATTTGTATTTACAAATGTCCCATATGTCCCTGATTCAGACCAAGAGGACGTAAAACTCAATTTTCGTCGCCACTTAGACCCTACTTCTCTGAGACATTGCCCTTCTTTGTAAGTATTAAAATGTCCTCCTTTATATAACTCCCTCCCTTGTAAGAGCTTAGTTTGGATGATTTTTCGAGGTCTTAATATAGGGAGGTTCCACTGTATGTTTGATAATGCCCACACAAACAAACATGCGCACACACATCCTCTCCTCCGCCCCCCCCCCCTCCACCCATACCCCCCCCCCCCCCACACACACACTTCAGCTGCCCTTCCCCATCTGATTTCACTTTTACTTTTTAAAAAGTTTAAATAATAAAAAAAATGCATTGCCTTTTTTTGCGTACAGGTCAAGGTCAACTGGGAATGAGAGGTAAGCCAGTGGACCCCCGCTACCAGCACCCTTACCCCCACCTCTCTCCTCTCCCCCTTGCCCCACCCACAAGGCCCCCCTGTTGCCCCAGGGGGGGCACAACCACCGCCTCATCTGCTGACCTCCATGGGTCAGCAGCTTCCGACCCGCCTGGGTCTCCCCGCCAACATGGGTGCCCCGATGATGCCCGCATCATCGCCGTCGTCGTCGTGCTTGGCCCCGCACCATCGGTTCATCCCGCCGTACCCGCTGAGCGCTGCTCCTCAGAGAGCGCCCAGCATGAGTCTGCCCGTCACGACCCAGCTGACGGCCTCGTTGTCCTCGCAGCCTACCTCAACCTCCAGGCCCACCGTGCCTGCCTCGACGGTCGCTCCTGTTCCTCCTGTTCCTGCCGTAGCTCCTCGCTCCTCCTCCTCCGCGCATCATCCGGCGTCTTCCACGTCGAATGCCGCCTCCGCGTCGGTTCCTGCCAGCTCCGCAGCAGCTCCTGCTACGGTGATGATCAAGGGGCGGCCCGTCCCCATCCCGGCTTCCCTGACCTCTACCACGGGGCAGCAGAACAAGACGCCCGGTCCGGAGAGTAGTAGCAGCAGCAGCGCCGGCAGACCCTCGTCCGTTTCTCAATCTTCTTCCACATCGGGGAACTCGTCGTCGTCGTCGTCGTCGTCTTCATTGGCCCGCTCGCAGCAGGTGATCAAGATGGCCAAGTCGTCTTCGGCCTGCGCAGTGGCCGACTCTCTGGCCATGGCCATGTCCCTGGCTGGGATGTCCACAGCACCGTCCGCCTTGACTGCCGGTGTCTCCCCGAAAGGCCGACCCAGCACCCCGGCCTTGGAGCCGTGCGCTGCCAGAAAGGAGCTGCCGTCTCCTTCCCAGGGCGGCGCGTTCCCGTTCCCTCCCACCTCGTCCGGCTCCAGCAGCGGTGGTGTCGGTGGTACCCCGTTTGTCCCCGGAGTTCACTCTTCCCCGGGAACCTCCTCCCTCAAGTCGTCCTCCTCCTCCTCCGTCCCTGTGGACCGCAGCCCATCCAAGAACGCCCTCTCCCCGAGAGCCGGGGGCTCCAGTGGCTATTTCCGCTACCCTGGAAACGAGAGCGGTCAGCCGGGAGGAGGTGCTAGCAACGCCCACCCGCTTTCCTCCCTCAACATCAGCATCCCTCCTTTCCCGTCCCCGGGCAGCGGAAGCCAGGGTAGTGGGGGGAGTAGCTACCACTCCCCTCGCTTCAGAGACAGGA
>CM065690.1:15792994-15932994 GCA_017654935.2 Phymorhynchus buccinoides | reverse complement strand
GTGAAAGTTTGGCGGCGATAAAACTACGCTAAATATGGTTTTATCCCGAAAAAAACAACCCCCCCACACACACACAGCTCGGTTATATATATATATAGATACAGGTGTTATTTTTAGCTTGCTGGCTTTCTCTGTGATTTCTGTATTAAATACACAACGGCCCGTAACACTTACTTCCGACACCTTGGATAAAATTAAATATGCACAAGATTCTTCTTCTGTAGCATTTACATGCTAGGTTTTAACAACAATGCTTCAAATCTGAATAAAATATCTGTCATCAGTCAGTGTCATCCTAGGACATTATAAAAAAAGCAGCAAAATGCTGAAAATGATATAAGTAACATATTAATATACAATGATTCTTCTTCTTCTTCTTCGTTCGCTCAGACAGTTTCCTGTCATATGAGTGTAGATGCGTCACGCTGCTGTTATGTACCTAACTAAGAAATAGTTAGGCCCAGCATGTCCGACTTCGGCTGAAGAAATCTCTGTAAGAATTTATAGAAAAAAGGCAACAGAATGGACCAGTGAGATAGAAAGACAGCAGATGACAGTAAGCAAAGGGAAAAGGCAGAGTCAAAGAGAGTGATGGATTAGAGGAAGCTATAAGCACAAAACTTCCAGAAGGTGAGGGAACTATTTATATGAAAGACCCCCCCAGCATCCCCACGTGGGGGGATATACAATGATAATAAGTTTCTTTAGTACTTTAGTAAAATTCATTCTGTCTGTCTGTCTGTCTGTGTGTGTCTGCAAGGAAATTAGCGAGACAGATGGGCGGCCATGTTATGACAGTAGCGAGCCTGCAGAGCACTGGTATAAAATAATAATGATGACGAAGATTTTTTATTTTTTATTTTGTTTTTATTTTCTTTCCTTTGTTCTTATATTATAGATAAAACCCTTCTGAAGCTGGTTTTATAATAAACTAGTGGATTCTTTAGATTTATTTTCAATTGCTGCTAATGTATATGCTGACTTGTTTATTGGATAATGATGGCTATTCAGCATGATTGAGTTAATCATTGTGTTATTTAGTTCTTTAAAAGAATATCGTCTTGTTGTAACATGTATTATGGAAGAAGAGAACCTCCTTTGCAAGGGGCATAACAAAAAATAAAAAATAAATCAATAAATGTTTTTAAAATGCTGCAGCTTAGTAAAACAAAACCCCACCAAATGTTTCCACTTTTTCTGTTAATAAATACTGGAATGAATAATACTTAATGTACAAAACAAGCAAGCAAGTAAATATTACCATAAATAAAATGGACGCACCCGGTCCATTACAAAAAGCTAGTAATGCTAAAATAAAGAAAAAAGCAGATGCATCTTTTTACGTCAATAAATACCATCACAAAGCACATTACATGCATTCTTATTGGACACATTTGTAGCCAATTTGTTTAAAGTGATATGTGTTAGTTTGCATAATGAAACGGATAAACATCAACCATGCCTTTCATTAATAGCGCACACAGTCACACTGAAACACGCGCGCACACACACCAAAGACTGTATAGGGGAAGATAAGCATCCGGTCTCTTTTCCCTATATATGAGTAGTGAGGACAGAAACACTGGTTATGTCCCTTTGAAACAGTACACATTTTGCACGTCGATAGGCCAGTTGAATTCTCCGTTCAAGTTCCAGTCTGAGTTTTTGGATAGCCTCCACTGTGAAAAGTGTACTGGCCCCACTAACGATAACTCTATCAGCCCGGTTCGCCGAGCTCTTAAGTAGTCCATCTTACCCTTTTAGAATATCTTTGCACACACTAACGCTTCTTGTAAATCATCACAGAAAAAACACACGCCTTGGCATGAGGCTGCGTCAGACCAGTTGACATAAGCTAGACCGCCAAGGCTACATCAAAATGTTGTTATGCTCTGCATGGTTGTGCGGGAATTGTCTTAAGCCATGACAAGCTCCTAGCATAACATCATCAGTCTAAAATCCTCCGAAGTCGGAGTGTGGCTGCCCACGAAGCGGGGTAATCAAAAACGGTCACACTCGTAATGTTCTCATCCCTAGCTGGTGCATTTGTACCATAGTGTTCAAGTGTTTCGGCTGTTGGGATGATCCCTGGAGTCTTTAAGCCAGGGTAAGACAAACAAAATTACAGAAAAAACAACCAACCAACCAATTATGTACACACACACACAAACTGTTACTTTTGGCAAATCATTACAACAAACCAACACCACCAGTTGACTCAAAACCCTCCAAAGATTTAAATTATGCAACAAAATGCAAAACCATGATTCTGGTTCAAAACGCTCCTACGCAACATCACCAATTCAGCTGTATCCCAAAAATGCATCCTCTACCTATTACAAAGCAAGCTAAATGAATGAACCAAAATAACCAAAAACAAAAACTTTACAGTTTACTGGGTTTTTTTTTTAAAGAAGCATACTTCAAAAACTGTGGTTATTCAACATAAACACTGACCATTATCCAAATGTGAAATTTAAAATGAACCTACCAAAATGTTTATTTGCACCCTCTTAAATGATCAAAAAGGCAATATAACCCCCCCCCCCCCCCCCCCACACACACACACACGAAAGTCACATCTATTGACAAATATTTCTCCTCAATATATGCATAAAAGCAGTACGTACATACACATACATATACAGTTTATAATACACACTATGCACACACACACACACTCACACCAGCACACATACTCACACCAGCACACATACACACACACGCGCACGCACACACACACTCTCTCTCCATGCATCCACATACAATCATTGGAAATTCTTTTCATCAGTATGGTAAAACGTTCTTTGGCACCCACCCACTATCTCCCTTTTCTCTTCACCCCACCCCCCCTCTCTCACAGCCCCTACCCTCCACCCACCCCACCCATCAATTGCCCCCCCCCCCCCCCCCTCCCTCCACGACTTAACAATCAGTGGAAAGTCTCATCTTCAGAGTCGTCAGACAGCAGAGGCACTTTGGCACCCCCATTGGCCGGAGGCAAGGAGTACCTCACTCCCCCCTCCATGGCGATCACACGGCTGCGCTGCATGCGCTTCAGGTAACGGTGCTGCCTGCACGCCGCCACCGCAAACACCCCGCCCACACTGCCTACCACCAGCAGAATGAAGAAATCTGCACACACACAACCATATATTCTCTGAAGCCCTCTGAGCAGCTGCGACATCAGCTGCTAGACTGGAGTCCCCCGTTTCTACAAACAGAGCCATCAACAGGATGATGGCGGTTGTCGAATGAAAGAAGAAGAAGAACAAACACAGCATGGATAATACACACTCCCCCCCCACCCCCCCCCACGAACTTAGACACAAAGAATTTCAGTGAACATGGTAAAATGCCTTTCTGACGCAATAAATACTTCTAGACAAGTCCTTCACCTTCAACGTCCCCCACCACCACACACACACCCTCCTCAACCCTTTCTTCTTCATCAAAGGATGTCAATATTAATTAGCATGCGTGCCTAAAATAATGATTCATGATGTACTTCTAAACAGTCCCAGGGCTCCCGATCATCCCGCAAAACAAGGGGTCCCAGGGACTCCTTCACTTACAGTATAGAGGGTCATAGAGGAGGGATAGAGGGTCCCAATGACATTGTGAATGCTAAAAAGAATTTTCATAGTGCAGCCCTGGGACCCCCTGCACATTCTTTTAGAGGGTCCTTTAGAATTCTAGTGCTTCATAGACCCCCAAATGGGGGTCCCTGGGAGCCCTGAGACCATTACCGATTCAAACCTATAAAAAAAAACCCACCCAGGTAGCTACTTTTGTTGCACCGTTTCATGTCAGAACAATTATTCCAATAAGGGCACGATGACAATATGGAAATGCAAATGTAATCCATGCGTTAATCAATTCAGCAATAAAAAATGTTAATGCGCGACTACATTCTTCTTCTCCTCCTTCTTCCCCTTAGGCAGCCAACTTCACCGCGCCAAAGATGTTGCTGCACTTTGTGAACTAGCACAAAGATGGAGGGGAAAAAGACATAGAAGTCAGAGAAGGTACAAGTAGTAATGAATAAAAAATGAAAGTAGAATTAAGTGGAAAAACTGCAAGGGATTGTGAAGATCTTGATCTTGCGCTTGCATAATAATAATAATAATAAAGAAAACTTATATAGCGCACATTCCAGGCTCATGGCGCTTTACAAAAAATACATTTAACCAAATCACATCAATACCCATGCTCGCACGCACACAAGCACACACACTGACGAACACAGCATATCATTTACATGCGCATGCACACATACATACAGTAGGCTACATACATACATACGTACGTTCGTACATACATCATACACACCGACACAAACATGCATAAGCACATGCCAGCGTCTGCATGCACACACACACTTTCTGTCTCCCACCTTTCCCATGCCATTCCTCATCCGCACACGCTTTCATTCTCACAATCCGATCATGGTGGACAGTAGTGTTCAGAGAATAGATGGGTTTTCAGGTTGGTTTTGAAAACTGACAGGGAGTTGGAATGTGAGTTTCCGCACACATCTGTAAGCATGTCCTGACCTTGTAGCTGAGTTGGTTTTCAAAACTGACAGGGAGTTGGAATGTGTGTTTCCACACACATCTGTAAGCATGTCCTGACCTTGTAGCTGAGTTGGTTTTGAAAACTGACAGGGAGTTGGAATGTGTGTTTCCGCACACATCTGTAATCATGTCCTGACCTTGTAGCTGAGTCATGCCCAACTTGACCCTCACAAAGAGCATGTAGAAGAAGCATGATCGCTAGTGATATTACTGGGGCAATGTACTGCAAGCTATTGATCAGAGCATGAACATCTGTTGTCACCAGCTGACAAGCCAATATGTCACATAGCAAGTGAAATTGCCCGAACGAGGGTTTTTTATGTTTCAACTCACACGCACACAGACAGACACGCAATACATGCAGACACATTCACACACACATGGTGACATACGCACACACATTCTAACTAATTAAATACTAATAACTCACCACCACCCCTCCCTCCTCCCACTCACACCCCTCTTTTTTCTCTCCCATGTTGAGTAGTGTGTGTGTGTGTGTGTGTGTGTGCTGTTTGTGTGTGTGTGTGTGTGTGTGTGTGTGTGTGTGTGTGTGTGTGTGTGTGTGTGTGTGTGTGTGTGTGTGTGTGTGTGTGTGTGTGTGTGTGTGTTCACACCCTGCTTCCTCAAACCACTACCACCATATCATCCCCTTCCCCTTAAATCTGTCTTTTTACTTTTATTGTCTGATTTATTCATGATTTATACTAACACTACCTAACCTCAATGTTCAACCTATGGCGATATTTTTCACGCCAGAGGGCAGTCAATGCACTAGGGGCTTATCACGCGGTTTTCTTACTTGGGCGTAGTGAGAGAGAGAGTGATGGTAGGACCCTCACTCTCTCTCTCTCTGTTTTTACTTTTAACTAATAATATAGAGAGGATTATTCACACGAGCGTCATGCCCTCTGGCGTGAGAACAATCGCACTAAGTCTCTCATTAACCCTCTCTTTTCATTCTGAGCTCTATTCAGTTTTCGCGAAATAAGGCTTTACGCCCTCTTCGGCCACGTGGGGCTATTCAGTTCTTTGTTGTCATCTTGCTTTTAAACCCCCAGCCTGATGAAAGCACTACGAGCGGAAAGCTTGCATTTTCTATTTTCTACCTTGATCACCAAAACCAAACCCTGGTGAGATTACCCCATTCTATCATTTTCGTCCCTAATTAATAATAATAATAATAAACGGATATTTATATAGCGCTTTTTATCAAGCACAAAGCGCTTTACAATCAGTATTGAAACACTCACACACGCACACACACGCAAAACAGACACACACGCACGAACGCACGAACGCGTTCTTGCACACAGACATACACACACATACCCACACACATTTCATCAAACACACAGAGAACACATTATCACTGAAACGCACACAAACTTACTCAAGCATACACTTGTACAAACACGCGCACACGCACACACACACACACACACGCGCACTCACATACACAAAGGACTCACGTGTACTCACACTCACAGACACATACTCACACACACTCCTCTCCCCCCCCCCCCTCCCTCTAGTGAACACAATCTCTCCTGCGCACGCATACACTCATACACATGCAAGCAGATATACCCACACAGAACACACACAACACACTCACACACACCAATTAAATACTAACTTGGTGATTAAAATAAAAATGTCAGACCGAATAAGTTTTTTTATGTTTAAACTCACACACACAGACAATATTTGATCAAAGAAACCACAAACACCACAGTTAGTGGTGTTTGTGGTTTCCTTTGATCAAATATTATCTCCATTATGGGTAGAACCACTGGCATCCTTTATGGATCCACCACTATTAACAGTGGCATTTTAAGCTATAAAGCCTTTTCAAGCCACATTTGTACAGTGCATGGAGGGTTGGTAGTGTTTTGTGGTATAATTTGTTCATAACACACAGACAGACACACATACATGCACACACACAGTGACATACGCACACACATTCCGACTAATTAAATACTAACTTGATGATTAAAATAAATTTGTATCCCTTATTTTTACATATGATTTGCTGTACATAATTGTAATGAGAAGCTACAGTGTCCTTTGAAACACATTGCCAATTTCATTTTCGCAGTCGTTTATAATCAACCCTTTGAAAGTTTGATTACTCTTTCTTGATGAAGAAAATACAGTGGAACCTCCCTATTAAGACCTTCAAAAAATCATTCAAAATGAGGTCTTATAAGGGAGGGGTCTTACAAGGGAGGTAATTTTAGTAATAATAATAAACATGAACCTACCCACCAATTTTCATTACGATCACTGCAAAACTAAAAAATAACCGTTTTTAACCGACAAAATGTTAAGTCATACTTTCCAAACTTGGGGGTTATGTTTGTTCAGAAAAAAAAGTATCTACTTCAAAATTCTACGACATTCTCTGAAATAGTTTGGATGAAATTGGCGGAAAGGTGTTAAAAACAGAAAATAACTGCCATTTAACGATTATTTTGTTAAGCTTTATTTATGCAAAATAGTTTAAAACCATCACGGTGACTTAACGGACCTAACATCCAAATATCATTAAAATCGGTTAAGGCTTTCTTGACTTTAACGTGGGACGGACTGACAGACACACAGACAGACACGGTCCTTCTTTGGCTCACTGTGCTGTGGGATACCAAGTCGCTTCGCTCCTGATAATAATTGATAGTATTTCTATAGTGCCTTTCTATAATTATTTTACACTCAAAGCGCTTCCATTCACTGATACACCCGCAGTCACACAAGACATTATTACCCAATCATTCAGTGATTCACCCAGGTACAAGATCAAGCAGTTTTTGAGTCTGTATCTGAGTCGTCCGTGTCAGAAATTGTTTCCAAATCTGCCCCCAAAGGCTCTGACCTCGACCCGATCCCCACACACCTTACCAAACAGTATCTCTCAGACCTTGTTCCAGTCCTCACCAGAATCATAAACCACTCTCTGAAAACTGGCACTGTTCCACCCTGCTTGAAACATGCGCTAGTCATTCCTCTCCTCAAGTAAAACGGTCTCAGCCCAGACGAACTGAAAAACTTCAAACCTATCTCTCATCTAGTGATCTACCGTTTCTCTCCAAAATCCTCGAAAAAGATGTCCTTGTACAGCTTGAACGCCACTTAACTCAAAACGATCTGTATGAAGTCCATCAATCCGCGTACAGATACAATCATAGCACAGAAACAGCACTACTCAATGTCACAGACAGTCTCCTTCGCTCAGCTGACAACAAACTAACATCACTTCTCACTTTACTCGATCTCAGTGCCGCGTTCGACACTATAGATCACAGCATTCTGCTCCAGAGGTTGTCAGTGTCCTTTGGTGTCACTGGGACTGCTCTAGAATGATTCAGGTCTTACCTGACTGGCAGAACGCAGTCTGTGTCCATTGGCAGCAATGTCTCCTCACCAATGCCCCTAAAATTTGGTGTCCCTCAGGGCTCCGTTTTAGGCCCCCTTCTCTTCTCCATGTACATTCAACCCTTGTCCGAAGTTATAGAACAGTACAGAATCCTTCACGAGAAATTCGCGGATGACATTCAACTACTTGACGCAACCGAGGCTGTCGCTTTCCAAAATCTGATCTCCACTTTTGAGTCTTGCTTTCAATCCATAAAATCTTGGATGCTCAGTAACAAACTCAAATGACGAGAAGACTGAGGCTGTAGCTGTTGGCTCGCGCTCAGTATTGGACCACGTTAGTTGCGCCTGTGCAGGTTGGCACAAATACCATTCCCTTCAAAAACAGCTTGAAGGATCTGGGTGTCCATTTGGACAGTTCTTTGTCCATGGACACCCAGATCAGCCACTTGTGTCATTCTGTCTACCACACTCTGAGGCAGATTGCTTCAATCCGTCCTTCACTCTCTGAAAAAGCCGCCACTCAACTAGTATCTTTGTTGGTCTTTTCTAAAAACTGACTATTGCAATGTAACTCTTGCCGGACTCCCAGCAGTTCAAATCAATTGTCTCCAAAGAATACAAAACATTACAGCCAGACTCGTCCTGAGGAAATCTAAAAGAACGCATGTCACACCCCTTCTGATCAAACTACACTGGCTACCCATTCATGCTCGCATTGAGTACAAGCTAGCAATCCTCGCTTTCTGCCATTTTCAAAACACTTTGCCAACATACATGTCAAACCATCTCATCACCTATCAACCACCCCGCACTCTCCGTTCTAACCGCGAGAAACTCCTCAAAGTCCCCAACATGAAACTCAAATCCTTTGGTCACTGCTCTTTCAGCTATCAAGTACCCACCATCTGGAACTCGCTCCCTTTCTACCTCCGGTCCGCTTTGTCCCTTCTGCATTCAAGTCTGGCCTTAAAACTCATCTGTTCAAAAAGTTCCTTCCCCCTTCATAATTTCAATTTTAATCTCTCACACAAACCCTGTGTAAAGTGTGCCTCTGTGTGTGTGTGTGTGTGTGTGTGTGTTTGTGTTCTCTCTCTCTGTCTTTCTCTATCTCCCTCTCTCTTTCTCTCCCCCCCCCCCCCCCCCCCCCCCATGCCATTTTCTCTCTCCCCCTCTGTCCCTCCTTCCCCACCTGTCCTTCTCTCTTTCTGCCTTTCTTGTAATATCGTTTTACACCCATATATTGTTTAGGAATTTGTGAGCTCGTATGATTTTTTTTCCACGAGAAATTGTAAGTGCGTAAATGGCGTGCGTGTGGAAAAGGTGAGGTGGGTAGGGGTCTGTTTGTTCATGCCTTGATTTTTTTTTCCTCCCCGGATGCTATGTTATGAGTGTTCATGAGTGTCTACAGTGTGTGTGTGAAGAAAAGGGAAGGTGGGTGGGGGGTTGAAAGACTGGCTGGATTAACAAATTATGCTAAATAGTTATTTGTTATGCTTCTTTTAAAATGTTTTTTGAAATGGTGTCTATAATGCGTATGTGAAAAAGGGTGTCGGGTGGTGGTGGTGGTGGTGGTGGTGGTGGTGGTGGTGGTGGTGATGAACGGTGTGAGCATTTAAAAAAATTTTTTTTTTAATACTTTTTCATGTTTTCTAATAATGTTTTTCTTCTTGATCGTTTTCTCTCGTAATATTTGTAAAGCGCTCTGAGGATGATTTTTGATTTTCATCGAAAAGCGCTATAGAAGCTTTTATTTATTATTATCATTATTATCAGCCCTCTACGATTGCAATTTTGACTCAATCGCCAATGGCTAGTAAACCAAATAATTTAGTCGCCAGCACGTATTTTGGGAACAAACTTTTTTTTTCCTTTCTTCTTTTTCTTTTTGATCTTGTTTGTTAAAACCAACAGCAGCTGTTGACGCTTCCTCGTCAGTGTTGGCACCAAGCACACTATCACGACACACATATCGTCTGCTTTTTGAGTGTGCAGTCAGATATTCCCTCTTGAGAGTTACACATCCGGAAACAAAGTCTGTGTTACTGTGAGCCTTAGCTTTGCAATGTTTGCACGTTGTTACATTTATCTCTACATCATACAGCAACCACTCAAAATCGTTTAGCCATTTGTTGGAATTTTCGTGTTGGCTGCATTTTGCCTTGCAAAGCTTCTGCATCGTTGGGGTGTGAGTTTTTTTGTTAGAGGTAGATGGCTGTTCAGAATCTGATGAAACCCTACCTGGATCATTTTGCTTATCATCGTGTTTGGCTGACTAATTACTGGTAGTTCTGCCTTGTTGGTTTATTGCAACAGCGAAAAAAACGCAGATTTCTATTCAGGTTGGTTTCTCTTTCAACTCGCCATTTTCCAAGAAAATGTATTTTGTGTGTGTGTGTGTTGCTTGTGTGTGTATGTTGTCACGAATAGATACCTTTATTTCATGCTTGTGAATTGTGTGACAATGCATACTTGTATTAGGCCTATTATAAGTAGTAGTCGTAGTCGTAGTAGTAGTAGTAGTAGCAGTAGTAATAGTGGTAGTAGTCACTGTGCCTGCCTGTGTAAGGCAGGTATCATTTTTGGCCACCTCTTGGTAAAATTATTGTGTGACGTCACATGTTTGTCTTGTCTTGTGTTCTGTGTATGTCTTGTGTATTTTCTGTGTGTATGATGTCTTGTATGTTATTTGTGTTTTCTGGTGTTTTTCTTGTTTGTTGCGTGCCTTTTTTGTTATTTCCATGTTTGTTGGCTGACTTGACTGGTTTGACTGTTTATTTTCTCTCTTTGGCCATCTTTCCTTTGACCTAACCTGACGTGACTTGACTTGATGTTTGTGCCTATTGTTTGTTATTAATGCCTGTGGTTGTGTTTTGTGAATATTCTGCTTTGTGTCTATGTTTGGTTTTATTGCGTGTGTTGTATTTGAATAGGTGTTTCCTCCTCTTGTAGCGTGCGTTGTCCATGTCTTTTGTTCATTGTTCTTTTTATGCTGAGATCGTGTTTTTGGTATGGTCTCGTGCATTTTGTCTATTGTCATGAATTCTTTTCCGTTTACGAAATTCACGAGGTTCTTATCCTTAGCATTGCTCGGTTGTCGCTCGTAAGTTAAGTGAACGAGTTGTCATTGATTAAATCGTGTGTTTTGCGTCCCTTTCACGAATATTTGTATTTTTCTGCATGCCAAGCTTTGCTGAGATTGAAGTCACGCGCGCTTCCTGCGTGAGGCTCGTGGTGAATTATCTCCCTTGCCCTTTTTGTGAGTACTGAATATCGTAACATTATAAGCTGAGTTTTGAATGCCTTCTTCAGTTGGCTTTTCTGAGATGGCAGAATGAAGACGTTTTTTTGTATGCTGGAACAGTTGATGAGTTTTGAGGCCCCAAGTTGAGTCCGCTGTAAGACTTGTATTCCCTGTGAAAACCTAGTGGAGTCAAAGGTATGTTGTGGACTGTCGTTTTTCATCGATTGTGAGATCAGTGTTTGAACGTTTTTCTTTGCTTTACTTTCAAGGACAGTTATATTTTTACGATGATCTTTGATGATACATGCGAGATCTGAGTTCACTATTGAATTCAAATTGTTTTCCAAACTTGCCAAGTTTGTTTTTTCGATCATGATAATTTGAGGGTTTTTTGGCTGATGTTTTCGTAACCCTTTTATCTAAAAGGGGCCTAATTGTAACTGTTGTTATTCGGCCGATTGGTTACGTTTTGGTAAAGTCTTTTCGTTTGGCGTTATAGCTGTAAAGTAAATATGGTTTCGTAATTCGTGGGATTTTGTGGGCCTTTTGTCCCTATATGGTTTCTTATGTTTTGTTGTTGTTTATTTGCAGTTTTTTCACCTTGTCCCGAGTCGAGTGGCTGTACCTTGCCTCATTGCGATGAAGATGTATGAAGTGTAATGGAATAAATGAACTCTGCTCACTCCTCCTTCAAGATTCCTCGTTTTGAGTCTGCTGTACGAGAGCCTAGTTTCCGAATGCATCCACCCACTTCATTCCATTCGACTCTAGACACGAGTATCATTAGTCTACCTCCGACGATCGTTTAGCACAGAAAGTCTTGCACGGGCGCCCACAGTCACAGCAGTTGTTGCTGATTGCTATGTGAATTTTCTGCTGTTTATAATATTGGATTTTTATGTAAAGCGCCATGTAGCCTACATAGTACTATTAGTAGGATGGGCGCTAAATAAATTTGCCTCATTATCATTATTAGACCTAGATCAAGTTGTACATGTACGCCTAGTGTCTGCTAAACGTGCTGCTAGTGCGTGCAACCATTCAATTATGGCGCTTACTACTACGGCACTACATACCTTGGCTTGAAACAGCAGCAATAATGTACTTTTATTCAAAAGGTGTGGGAAGTTCAAAAACATTTAGAATGCTAACAACTTCTCAAACTTTCAGACCTCTTCGCTAAACTGACTTAAGACATCCCAAAAGCTGAGAAAAATACAGAAAATGCAACATATCAAAAGTTCTGTTCGCAGCTTCCGGTTAAGTTTCATTGAGTGGGAGCTGAAACTTGATGCTTGTAATCATCAATGTTTAACTACTTCTAAACCGCACCGATGAAACCCCCCGACATCATCACCTTTTATTTGTGCCATCTTTGTTATAAATTGCAAACATAAACTTACAGACTTGCATACTTCGCCTAATATTACGTTTCAAACTGGATCAAACACATCGCTTTGTAGGCAAGCACCGATGGAACGTGATGTCGCGATGGCGCACATGTGTCAAGCAGTTGACATGCTATAAATAGATCCACAGTTGGCCTGATTGCATAGAGAGAAGATTTTGTTACTTATCGATATGCGCCAGAATGATGAGATCTGTATGGATTTCGCTCAGTATCAGAAAGTTTGAAACTGAAAGTAGTTTTTTTAAGACCGTTTTTTTTTTCTGACAGTTATAAATAAATCACTGGTTTACATCAACGGAATCTTCAGTTTGAGCTGAAGAAGTCAATACCAATTATAGCCGTGTACGGTGCATGCACTAGTGCGCAAGGCTGAGAAAGGGAAGCGCCGAATAAGCTTGTTTTGGAAACATGATGTCGACGCGGCACAAACTTGCAAAAGCAGTGTAATGCTTTGTGGTTATTTTTCATTTGGTTTGATTTGTAGCTATTCAACACACACAAACATACATTTCGTTAAAAAGTTGAAAGAACAAACTTTATTTCACAACAAATTTGACAACAGTCCGTGCGCAAATAGCTGAGAACCGAGCAGTTGAAAATGATGAACATCAGGTGTGTGTTTTCAAGCGTGCACTCAGCCGCTAGCTACTGTTAGTCATACTCACAGGTGCCAAATGTCATAATGGTGGTCTTCTCACCCTCCTCCAGCAGGAGGGGTGTGAGGTTGTGGAGCGACCCATTTTTGGGGGCGAGGGGTGTGCATGCACAATTTATGTGTGTTCTCGCATGCTCTCATACTCACAGGTCCCAAACGTCATGACGGTGGTCTTCTCACCCGCCTCCAGCAGGAGGGGTGTCAGGTTGTGGAGCGACCCATTGTTGGGCGCGGGGTGCAGGCCCAGGATGTGGCACATCAGGGGGTAGACGTCCACGTTGTTGAAAGTGGGCACCTCCGCCCCGCGGCGGAAGGCCGGGCCCTTGGCCAGGAAGAACGGGTGCATGTCCTGCAGGCTGTTGTTGTACCCGTGGGTGCCTTCTGCAACAATTGAAGACCCACCAGACCACGTGTCAAAATCACGGGCTTCGCATGTTTTCCCTCTTACAGCTGTTAAGAAATCTTGTTTTGACCAGGTTTCACTCCCATACAAATGCCCCCAAATTGAAAACGAAAGATCATTTTAAAGAGCAGCCTCAATTTCAAATTTGGGGGCATTTGTATGTGGGTCACAGCTACCCAGAAAAAACCCAAAGGATTTAAACGTGGTGGGTCAGTGTATGTTTAAAACAGTAGGTAGCTGATTGTTAACTGCTACTGTGCTAGTACTGTCTTAAGCCACCATCAAAATGTGCACATTTCAGTTGTCATTTTTAATGAAAGAAAAAAAACAAGCAACATCAATCAAACAACAACAAAAGCAACACACACACATGCGTATGTCACACACACTACAACACCAACCAACCAAACAAAAGAACTTAAGAAGAGCAGCATCTTTCGGAACATCCCATTTCAATCAATCTCTCACTCTCAGTTTCTTCTTCTTCTTCGATCGCTCAGTTTCCTGTCAATTATGAGCGCAGATGCGTCATGCTGCCGTTATGTGCCTAACCAGCAAGTCCAACTTTGGCTGGAGGAAATCTTTTTGAAAGTGTGTCTTGAAACAAGCGCGAAATCGCAATAGTTTGTGGCACGCGGTCTATTTTTACCACTCCAATCATGAGTTACCTCCAATGGCTTTTCAATAATATTAATCTGTAAACCAGAATGTTATCTCTGCACCATTTCGTAACTTTTTATATCTTTTGGAAAACATTTAAAACTATGTATCCTACTTATACTCATCAAAAGAAGCACCCTCGTCGTGTCTGTTGTAGTGTCTGTATTACGTATGTTTATTATTTTGTACGCTTTTAAAATACATCATTTAAAAGAGCGGCCTCAATTAATTTTGAAGCGTAGCCTCGATTTGAAGTGCGACAATTTTGTCAAAATGTGCGACAATTTTGGACCGACAGACCGACCGACCGACAAAGTGAGTTATAGGTTTGTGGCTTGAGCCACAAACAAAAAGGCAGGAGAATGGACCAGAAAGGCAGACAGATAGCGGATGACAGCAAGCAAAGGGAAAAGACAGTCAAAGAGAGTGACAGATTAGAGGAAGTTACAAGCACAGAACTTCCAGAAGGTGGAGGAACTATTATTTATACAAGACCCCCCGGTATCCCCACGGGGGAATCAGTTTCTTCTGAACTTTGACTTGAAAAAGAAATACATTATTTTTGTCAGCGTGCTGTGTTAAGGCCCCCCCCCCCCCCCCCCCCCTTCATCAATTTCAATTATTTCTAAATACTTTAAAAATATTTATGTCATTTACTTTAGAGCTGCCGGTACGCGGAAATTGCCTTAAATTGGTCTGAGTAGTCTTCCCTGATTTACTCATTTAGTTAATTTCCCCTGATTTACTCACTTAGTTAATTTCCCACTCTTTCAGTTTCAGTACTTCCTAGATTAAATTTTAACACCCAACCCCACCCCACCCCAACTACTGCCCCCCCCCCCCCCCCCCCCCCCCCCCCCCCCCCCACAAATCCACCCCTTATTTTAAAAAATGCTTTTACTTACTGTTGCCAACAACTGAGTGATGGTGGACGATGGTGAAGTTCTCCTTGGCGACCACGATGATGGGCATGATGCGGCGATGGTGGGTGTAGTGGTACTCCTCTGGGATCTCCTCCTTCTTGTACACTTTGAAATTCCCATTGTTCTTGGCTCCGGTGGACAGGTTGGCGTAGATTTCATCTTCTAGCCCTAGAAATGTAGGCAAAATAATTGAACGAGCTATCAATTTCAAAGGTTAATAAGTTGGGTTTTGGGGGCAAAGATAACACTATAAAACAAACAGGTAAGAAATCTGGTTGAATCCAATTCAAATTTTCCATTTTTATTACAAACTGAAATGCATTGCGCCTAATGTATTAAGACATTTCTTTGAATAATAATTTGACTTGCTAAACAATCATTCATCTCTTACAGTACTTATCATTATTATTGTACATTTGCTTAACAGACTTTCTTAAATCCCAAATCAAAGCGTAAGGAATTGTGTCTTCGCTACTTGGCGTTTTTATTTTGAAATTTAAAACTATCAAACGATATAATTAAAATCATTATTACTATATAATATTAGCAAGATTACCTTCATTGGGTAAAATGCCAGCCACAGGATTGGTGGAGGTAAGTTTATAGGTGTCAGGGCTGATGTAGTCATCCAGATTCACAAAGAGATCAGGCCTGGTCGCAGCAAACCCGTGATCACTGGTCAGAATCAGATTCACGTCGTGAAGACCCTCCTCTTCCAGCCTATCTAAAAGGTATCCCACCACGGTGTCCAGACCTCCAATCATGTCCGTCACTTGCTGCGAGTCAGGACCATACTTATGGCCAGAAGCATCCGGCTCTGAGAAATAAATCAGACCAAGGTTGATTGGAAACGCACTTCTGAACCACGAAACTGTTTCATCGACGCGAGTTTTGTTCAGCATGCTGCGGTCGTACGCCACATGATGTGTCGGCACGACTCCTTTGACCGGGGCTTCACAACCCACCCACTGTATGCACCCGGAGCGCCCGTCTTTCTTCTGGATCTGATTCGTCACCCAGATGGGTTCGGCTCCGACGTCAAACCAACGTGATGCTGCCGCCTGCGATCGGTGGCTAATAGAGAAAAATTCTTTCAAATCAGGGTCGTACATTGAGTTCCCAACAATTCCGTGACTTTCTTCATATAGTCCAGTCACCAGCGTGTAGTGGTTGGGTGATGTTTTGGTAATGAAAGCGTTTTTGAGTCCGTAACGAGCCCGAACTCCCTCACGAATGACTCGATCAAAATTTGGGGTGTCTGTTCGAGAAAGGTAGTCCCACCTGAACCCGTCAAAAGACACGATAATAAGTTTGGGGCTTTTTCCATGTTCATCTCCGACGTGATCATCATCATTATCATCTTCGTCATCATGTCCACCGTGTGCATTAGCGGGTAGAAAAAGAAGAGAGAAAATACACAATGTCACTAACAAAACTCGGAAATCAACTGGACGAAGCTTTGCAAAGCCCATCAGCAGATTTGATATTTTCCCAACAAACGGGACCATTTTTGTGTGTCTCAAGTTTGATCACAATGAGCAACAGTCATGAATCACGGATCCCGAAATACTTCTTTTGAAAAGTTTCGTCACTTTAATCCTTGGACACGTTCTTGCTTGATCAAGTGTGTGTTGTGCCTGTGGCACAAGTGACAATCATGCGACGAAGGAAAACAACTTAGGTGTGGTCTTTTTACCACAATCTTTGCAATCATCGTCTTTTTATGCTACTCTTACGGGAAGTCCTGTGTGTGTGTGTGTGTGTGTGTGTGTGTGTGTGTGTGTGTGTGTGTGTGTGTGTGTGTGTGTGTGTGTGTGTTCATGTGCGTACGTGCGCGCGTGTGCGCACAAGCAAGTGTGTTTCTGTTTTTGTTTTCGTTTTCACAACTTTAAAACACAGTTGCTATGGTTATAACAATGCGTCATATTTTATATATATCATTTTATTGTCCTCCACAGCATTCTGTGGCAACTAAGATTATGTTTTCATTGGCATTTTTTAACAGTGGAACCTCCCTTATACCCCCCCCCCCCCCCTTATAAAACTCCCTCCCACTTAAGACCTACTTCTCTAAGACATTGCCCTTCTGTGTAAGTATTAAAATTACCTCCCTTACACAACTCCCTCCCACTTAAGACCTGATTGGTCAAGGTCTTAAAAGGGAGGTTCCACTGTCCACATGCTACTGTAATACATTGCGAACCGCAGAACAGAATCACTTCACATTCTGTATCGTGGTATCACACCTGAAGCTGATCTGTTCCAATGTTGTCGAGTACAGCAAAAAGTCCTACTCCGCCAGCCCACTTTCTGTGTGTCCCTCGAAGTAACTATAACCTTGAATGGAAGGCAAAAGCCCCTTCCCCTCTCATTCCTCCCTCCCCCTCCCCCCTTCCTGTTGTCTCAATGGGGTCAACTCCATACCCCCTGTCCGGGCCTCTCCCCCAAATCATGCCCACCCCCTCTCCCATTCAATCCCGCATTGAGCTGATCATCCAGGCAGCAAGTCCTTCACACAAGTCTACTGATTAGTTGGAAACCCCCCACGTCGTAAGCGTCATAATAATCAAATTGTTGATGGAGGATGATATGCAAGAAGAAGGGTAGTTATAGAGGGAAAGATTATGAAATACAGGGTGAAACGGGACAGCGAGAGGGGGGAAATGGCACCGAGGAAATTGTGCCGTGTTTGTATGGCATAACGTACGTGCCAATTACCTCATTTGTTATTAATTTTACAAAATAATTTTTATTACTTACACTTAATCCTTTTCGTTCCCGGTAGTCTGGCTGGATTTGCACTGGTAGTCATGGTGTTCAGTTCTTTTTGTGACAGTTTCGTCTGTCTGGGTTTTACCTGACATGTGAACAGTGACACAGAGAGAGAGAAGCTAGGGTTATGGGTTGGAATGAGTGCAGATGACGAGGAGATATTGTGGTGAGATGAGGTGACGAAGGGGTAAACTTGGGTGAGTGGTACCAAAGACACAGCTTATGCAAAGACTTCTTCTTTAGCGTTCCAGGATACCAAAGACTGATCACAACCTAACCTGCTTACACTACTCATATATATAAGTGCGACTGTGAGTGAAGACAAATGTTACCCCCCCCCCCCCCCCCCCCCCCCATGGGCAAGCTAAAGGGTGAGTGGTGTCTATTTGATTGCCCTTCTGAACCTGCTACCCCGCCATGGATGTAGGAAGACTAAAGGGTGAGTGGTAGGAACGGCTTGTGAAACGTGGCTTCATGCCGAGAGCCAAGTGGCCTGTCTTTGCTTAAGTTTTGTCTCTGGTGGTAATTCTCTATATGATGTGTTAGGTATTAGGTATTAGCTTCTTTATAGTCACAGATGCATCTCTGTGGAATTCGGGTTGCTCCCACCTGGAGAGCGCGTCACAGCCAGAGGCATTTTTATTGTGTTTTTGTGTGTGTGAATGTACCAGTGATGACAGCCTGGAATATGAACTGAATGGTATCTTTAGATGTGGTCTTTGTGTGTGTGTGTGTGTGTGTGTGTGTGCATGTGCGTGTGCGCGTGTGTGTGTGTAAGGGACTGAGAGAGAGAAGTTAGGGTCAGGAATAGGGAGGGGGGGGGGGGGGGGGGGGGGGGGGGGGGGGGGGGGGGGGGGGGGGTGGGGGAGAAGAGCAATAACTTTATGAAGTCTTAGGACTTTCAGATTTTGTGCAAAATACTTTTATTGCAAGCTATAACGCATTATGTGTACATTTGTACTGGGGTTTTTTTACTCCCAGTTTGGGGCAGTGGGTTGATGCCTTGAGCCTCTGTATGGTGAGCTGGATGAAAACTGACAACCAGAGACATACGTACCTCACCCACAATGGACATGCATGGGAACGCAGAAGAAGTACTCCACATTTGATAAGAACGCGAACACGTTGGCATGGGAATAAGGACTAAATGCGTTTCTCTGTGTCTATGTGTTTGAAAGAGAGAGAGAGAGAGAGAGAGAGAGAGAGAGAGAGAGAGAGAGAGAGAGAGAGAGAGAGAGAGAGAGAGATAGTTCAAACTTCAAACACTTTATTTTACAAGGATAAGAATTTTAGGCTGGGCCTAGTCTTCCATTCTGTCCTTGGTCCTAAACATGCAATACATAACTGATACTATAATTAAAAAGTATAAATGAACATTGAGACACAGGAACAACAACAGTAATATAGCAACGACATGGTAGGCAGAGCATCAGCATCAGCAATAAAAACAAACAAAACAGATAAAACCAAGCAACTGAATAAACTAGCAAACAAAGAAATAAATGAAAAACACTTCTTTCACAACAATTTACTTCTACTACCATGTACAATAACTTGCTATTTCATATACAAACACAAATAGGAAATGTTCGGAAATAATGAAGGGGAGTAATTTCATGGTGTGAAGGAGTGATCTTGCCTAATTCATTCGGTCAAACAGGGGAAGTTACTCTACCATCATTCCAAAATTGATGTCATTTATATTTGTACGTCACATTTTGCAAGTTCTTTAATCAGTTTGTGGCTACTGGCCACCCCTCATTTTTCTAAAAAAGATGTTTGCAAGTTGCGGCTTCAAGCTTGGACGCCATGGTTACTATGGTTTTGACTGAGTAAGTCGAGGTAATGAACTCAAATTTGTACGAAATGCTTTCCCCTAGATTTTTTTTCATAAAATCGTCTATTTGACTGTCTTTTGTGTGTCTTATGTTGATGCAATAGTCTGCATTATGGTACTTGTGACACTGTGGAAGATTGAGTATGAACAGCTAAGAAATTGAACTCAGTCACTTAAAGACACACTGACGCACCACGATTAAGTCCCTTGTTTTTTTCTAGGTAGCTGTGACCCACATACAAATGTCCCCAACTTCAAACTGAGGCTGCTCTTTAAAATTATGTTTCGTTTTCAATTTGGGGACATTTGTATGGGAGTCAAATCTGGTCAAAACAAGATTTCTTACCAGCTCTAAGAGGGAAAACATGTGAAACCCGTGATTTTGACACGTGACCTGGTGGGTCTTTAACATTCCTCTCATTTTCATGTCTTTTCCATTCTGACTTTTTATTTCACTTTTGTTTCACTCACATCTCTCTCTCTCTCTCTCTCTCTCTCTGGACAAATACATACATAATGTCAAAACAACTTTAATAATAAAGACATTTGGCATAAGCATCATTACAATTGTACAGCTTGACATTGGTAAAAATACAGATATTTGTATATATCACAGCTTCGGTAAAAACAAAATATTTTTTTGTTTGTTTTTTTGTTCTGTCTAAACGACAGATTTAGATAATTAAAATTTTAAAGATCTACAAAACACACTGAAATTCAAATATCAAAAAAAAAAATCTGTCAAACCTAGCTATTCTTTGACAAGGAGGGAGTATACAAGAGAGAGGATAAAAGAGGGAGGCACTTAAAAATGGCCGTGAAACAGACTGTAAAAAATATATACAAAGAAACCATTATCCAATTATAAAAAAAAATCCTACTTTAAAGGTAAAAATGGTCACAAAGGTTAAACATCTAAAAAAAAAAAGGTTAAAGGGTAAACATATACAAATAATGTAAACTTAATGTTTGTATTTATTGCTGAAAATTACAATTTATGCTGCTTTGGTAATTTATTTGTTGTTCTATACAAAGAAGTTTGGCATATCTCCTCTGAATTAAAAGAGACAGTGATTCGCAATTTTTGGCCAGTTTTCCGTTTGTGTCAAATTAAGTAAGCTGGGTGAAAGTGTATAATACATTCAGATATAGAACTTGGAAATTTATAAGAGAGCAACTCAATTTTGAACTTGTAATGTTTTGTGTTGGAAAATCCTACGCCCCCCAAAAAAAAATTCACTAACACTATGAAGTGTTCCTGTACACTTTTTATTTACATATTATTTTTTTAAGTTAAAAACAACAACAATCAAACATATTTTACAAAGAGCTAAAGAGACCTAATTTACCAATAAGAATATTTTTTAAAGAAGATTTATGCTTAAGTAGATCAGTTATACATTAGAAAAATGATATAAGTTACAAGAGATTATCAACACAATAAACTTTGTTGTTGTTTTAAGCAGTAGACAAAATATTATAAAAGCACAAAAACTATCAATTGCAGCCCGAACGTATCTCGTTCAATATAACCACTTGTAAAATCTTTGGAGAGATATAATCAGCAGTATTTAATTTCCTCATCACAGAATGGAACACACATTTCCTGATCAAATGTAATTCTCACACACTCAGACATGCATGCACGCACACATATGTACACACAAAACTCCTTCAGGGAACAGCAACTCTAAAAAAATAAATGTGTAGGAATAACATCAATTCAAGAGCTGTACATATGCACACCAATTTCCATCATTTCACTGTTAAGAGTACCGGTAAGTTATGAGAAAGAGAAGGGGAGAAACTAACTTTTCTCTATTTACAAAAATATGAAATTAATGCATTACAAGTGCATGGATTTTTTAGAATATATTTCTTGTATGCCTCATGTACCTGTCCAAGTCTCAATTTACCGAAGCTTCACTTGCTTCCCGTTGATTTGATGATTAAAATGTTCCCCTTTCTAACCTTAAATACAAATTCCAACTTCAGTTATTCGCTCAGCTTTCGCAGTATAGTCAATGACGTCGAATGCCATCAGAAAGTCAAATCATAAACCCACAATGAAAGTAAACCAGTCACTGGTACACAAGTCAGTGGTCACGAAAACAAAAACCTTCCACAATGGATATGATACACCAGCCTCGGACTCAAGAGATCCAGGTGGCGGTGGGTTCGATTCCCTTCAGCGCGAAGAAGACCTCCATCTTGGAGTCAAAGTCGGACGGTCGGTCGTTGGGGTTGCGGTAGCGCACGGTCATGTTGTCGCCGAGGTAACGGATCAGGTTGCACGTCTCCTCAAACTTCTGCAGCTTCTGTTTGTACTTCTTGCGCACGTAGTCCGAGCTCTTGGGGTTGTAGGCTGAAAAAACATGTCAGTTACTTCTTTTATTATCAATAATGATCTCAGACCTTCTTTCTATCCAATTCTGTTAGTACTAATAGCAGTCAGATCTACCCACTGCTGCCAGCAGCCCTGTCTTATTTCACATCCGGTTGATGCCTTAAAAAATACATAATACAGTTTTTGTAAATCAAATTATTTTAAAAAACCAACTCCTAAGCCATTGATGTAACAGTAAAACGTTTGAAATCATTATTTACTCTTACAAAGGAAGTGGACTTAGACTTTCCAATAATGCCAACCCCCTGCTTCTCTCCCCCCCCCCCCCCCCCCCCCCCCCCCCCCCAAAAAAAAAGAAGCATTTTTAAAAGAAAAACAACAACAAAAGCAGTGCACACAGTAAACTCACGCATAAAATGGAGAATAAAGACCAGTTGCATAAGCAAGATAGACATTTGAAATAATCTGTATTTGTATAATAACATTCCCATTCTGTTGATCTGTCTGTCTGCCTGTCAGCTGAATGGCTGCGTTCCGTGCGAGGGCAGAGTAGTATGAGTCTGATGCAACGATCGAGCTTACTATACTACTGCTTTTCCCTTTGCTTTCTGTCATCTACTATCTCTCTGCCTAACTAACTGGCACATTTTCCAGCCTTTTTTCAAGAAACTCTTACAAAGATTTTCTCCAGCCGAAGAAGGACATGCTGGGCCCGACTATTCCCGAGTTATGCATTATGTTTAGTTAATTACAAATGTGGACGGATGGTTTCGTATACATGTGGGAGGGGGGAGGGGGGGGGTGAAGGGAAAGAGCAAGTGAAAAGAGAGGAGGAGGCGTTACAAGAAAGATTGTCCACTAAATAATTCTATTTCTAAATAGTTGACTTCATTGCATTATTGTTTCTTTCATCAAGAGCAGACTGATTTTCTTTATTTGCCTACTAAAATCATCTACGTTATTTGACAGTATCCCCTTGCCATAAAGGCTTATGTATGCTAATGGCAATACAAAATCTATTTGAATTTCTTCTTCTTTTTTGATCGCTCAGGCAGTTTCCTGTCCATTATGAGCGCAGATGCATCATGCTGCCGTTATGCGCCTAACTAAGAAATAGTTAGGCCCAGCAAGTCCGACTTCGGCCGGAGGAGGAAATGTTTTTGAAAGTGTTTTTCGTGAAAAAAGGCAGGAGAATCGACCGGTAAGGCAGAAGGATAGTAGATGACAGAAAGCAAAGGGAAAAGGCAGAGTCAAAGAGAGCGACAGATTAGAGGAAGTTAAGAAGCACAGAACTTCCAGAAGGTGGGGGAACTATTATACAAAAGACCCCCCAGTATCCCCACGGGGGTGTGTGTGTGTGTGTGTAAACGAACCTTTCAAATGGTACGCCACGTAGAGCAGCGCAGAGCGCGAGGAGGACACGAAGGGGTACTTGGGCTTGAAGTTGCCCGCGGCGTTGAGGGCGGCTATGAGGGCGGAGGCCACGCCCTGCTCCATGTAGCCCAGCATGGGCAGCCCGCCCACAGGCAGAGCGTCCTTGCGGGGAGGCAGCTTGTGGGGCAGCTCCAGCTTCCAGTACTTCTCGGGAAGGCTGAGAGTTTTAACAGAATATACATTATTATCCTTGCTGTGAGATAAAAGAATACAATGTTTTATTGATATTTGTATGGTATTGCCCACAGGCAGAGCGTCCTTGCGGGAAGGCAGCTTGTGGGGCAGCTCCAGCTTCCAGTACTTCTCGGGGAGGCTGAGAGTTTTAACAGAATATACATTATTATCCTTGCTGTGAGATAAAAGAATACAATGTTTTATTGATATTTGTATGGTACTGCCCACAGGCAGAGCGTCCTTGCAGGGAGGCAGCTTGTGGGGCAGCTCCAGCTTCCAGTACTTCTCGGGGAGGCTGAGAGTTTTAACAGAATATACATTATTATCCTTGCTGTGAGATAAAAGAATACAATGTTTTATTGATATTTGTATGGTATTGCCCACAGGCAGAGCGTCCTTGCGGGAAGGCAGCTTGTGGGGCAGCTCCAGCTTCCAGTACTTCTCGGGGAGGCTGAGAGTTTTAACAGAATATACATTATTATCCTTGCTGTGAGATAAAAGAATACAATGTTTTATTGATATTTGTATGGTATTGCCCACAGGCAGAGCGTCCTTGCGGGAAGGCAGCTTGTGGGGCAGCTCCAGCTTCCAGTACTTCTCGGGGAGGCTGAGAGTTTTAACAGAATATACATTATTATCCTTGCTGTGAGATAAAAGAATACAATGTTTTATTGATATTTGTATGGTATTGCCCACAGGCAGAGCGTCCTTGCGGGAAGGCAGCTTGTGGGGCAGCTCCAGCTTCCAGTACTTCTCGGGAAGGCTGAGAGTTTTAACAGAACATACATTATTGTCCTTGTGGGAAATCCATAGGTTCCAGTACTTCTCTTGAAGGCTGAGAGTTTTAACAGAATATACATTATTGTCCTTGTGGGGAATCCATAGGTTCCAGTACTTCTCTTGAAGGCTGAAAGTTTTGACAAAATAAACAATATTTTCCTTGTTGGGAGGCAACTCCAGCTTCCAGTACTTCTCAGGAAGGCTGAAGAAAAAAATTTGCCCCACTCTATTGGTACCGTATTTTTGGGACTATAAGGCGATACTTTTTCCCTAGTCTAGTGAGACCCCTCAGCCTTATAAAATGACAACTAAAATAGTAAGGATATATGATACAAAAATCTTAATCCTGTGTAAAATTTGGTGTGTGCATATAATAAGGTGTGCCTTGTAGTCGGAAAAATATGGTAGTCTGTCGGCTCCCAACCGACAAGCAGCAAGCGCGCAATGCTGCGCATTTGCGGTGCAAGCGCAAATACAATGACATGAGCTCTAAGAACGGAAAAGCACATAGGCAAGGGTGTGTGTCGACAAGTACCGACAGAGGTGTGAGCGAGTAGGTTATATCGTCGGCAGGGATCTACCGACAGCGCAGAGACGAGTTAGGTGTGAGCGAGTAGGTTATATCGTCGGCAGGGATCTACCGACAGCGCAGAGACGAGTTAATGCACACCATAAAAGAAAAGAATTTCCTATACACACAATACAGATCAAGATTGATCTTGCTCAGCACATGTTTGTCTTCTGGTACCGAATGCTGTCGATAAGACAGATGTGGTGACATGACATCACTCACACTGGCTCCATGACTAAGACATTATTGTCATCAGTAGGGGGCTTAGTAGGTGGTGTCCTGTATTATGTGTTAACAGTTTCACAACAGGACTGGCGGGCTTGATCCACTCTCAGCAGCAAGTGCAGAGTCTCCTCTGCTGGTTGCCTCCTGACGACCTAACATAGATACGCTACCCTGGGACTGCTGACGTCGGTACCGAATGCTTACCTCATAAATTTGAGGAGTTTCTTCTCAGATTCCATGCTGAAGTACTTTTCACGGTACTCCACGATCATCTCAGGGTCACCCGGAACAATGGCCTCGTATCTGGATACACACGCAAAGAGAACATGAGATTACAGTGATGAATCTGTAGTCTAATACAAAACAAAATTAAACGAAAGTTTTTCATTCTTGAACTTGCACCTGGTTGAATGAATGGGTGAAAATGTTATAGTGTGTATCAGTGAATGGAAGCGCCTCGATTGTAAATTAATTATAGAAATGCATCCTTATTTTTGTGATTATTAAAGAGTAATGATGAGCAACACTTCTGGTGTCAATCAGAGCTGAAAGTGGGTAGGGAGAGGCTGTTTGAGGGTAGAATCCTGTCACGTTTGCTCTCAAAGGCAAACATAAGCCCTCTAGTTAGGATTCTCCCCTTTAGGGAGAATACTATTGCATTTGTCAACAACAAAAAATTTCTTCCCCTTTTTTTGTCCGATTTGGCTGACATTTTTCAGAAAAGTTGCAGGACCTTATGGGTATGTGATATTTGAACTATTAAATGATTTCGCCAAATCTTCGGCAAAATATGGCAATACTTTTGTTATGAATTCGAACCGGAAGTGCCAACCGGAAGTGGTGACGAAAATGGCCAAATTGTAATATTGAATAACTTGCAAATGGCTGTTTAGGGGGAGAATCCTGTCATGTTTGCTCTCAAAGGCAAACATAAGCCCTCTAGTCGTCATTATTATTATTAATACTACCATTCCCCACCCACCTGCACAGTCCGTCCAGGAAGGTGACGGGGCAGTAGCCTTGCAGCTCCACCACCTTGGGGGGCTTGACATCCTCCTTCTTGCATCGCCGGGGCAGCAGTTCGGCGGCCGGCAGCTTGTTGGGCGCCAGAGGGGGGACGTACTTCTCCGGCTCTGCCAGAAACTGCTCCAGTTCTTTCGGCCCGGCCATTTTGTAGTAGTGACCTGAGGGGACATTTTGGAAGGAGTTCATTAGAAAGAGAGTATTCTGACATAGCTGCCAACTTTTCCCAAAGAAAATCCTGGAGGGGGGTGGGTTTGGGAGGGGGCACAGCCCCCTGAAGCTGAGAAACGTTTTTCTTTTAAATGTGAAAACTAGCCCTCAGGAGGCTCACTGAAGTCATTCTAAGTTAAAGTTTACCAGCAGCAAAAATGCAAAGACGGTCTTCCATTTCTTCGTCTTCTCCTTTGCCTTTGGCATCGTGGCGAGGTTACTTCAATGGCGGCGCGAGACTGGCCTAAAGACCGCCAAACAAAGGATTGCAGGAGGAAGTATTCAAGTAGCCCCCGCTTCCGACATGTGCAGTACGAACTCTGCTCCGCGAAGCTTCCTGAAACCCCGTTTCAGCTTTTGGGTTTCATAACACATGTTTCTGAGGTAATCTAAGCTGGAAATTTCGAAATCCGGGAGTTTCACGTGAATTCCGGGAAGACCGGGAGAGGTGACAAAATCTGGGAAGCTTCCGGATTTACCGGGAGGGTTGGCAGGTATGTATTCACCCTTTGTTTAATTTCGTTATCTCCTCTCTTGGCCTCACTATTTCATTCCTTGAAAAGTGTAGTGACTAAAATTGACTGCACTGTCGATAAATTGACTGCATTATTTATTATCCGATGAGGCTTTATGCCGAAAATTCTCTGCCCCTGTCTTGTGACCTCAGATGCGAACGCCATCTACTTAAGATGATCGCCCTTGCCTGTCAGGAACTAGTAGTATATAGCCATAGAAAATTATCTGCTCCTGACTCATTACCAGGGGGCATCGGCAGTTCGGGCCTATAATTATCGCCCTTTTGTGTCGGCAAGGAGCAGTATAAAGCCTCATTGACTATAATGACCGACACATACAGATATGCACACACACACACATATACAAAGTAATTTAACTACTGAACTAATAAACAAACAAACACACTAAAACAAACCAAGGAATGAACTAATTAACTAACTACACTAGTTACAAAAACTGAAACAGACTGCAACGTCACTGGAACGTACAACAAAAAAACAACTACATGACAAATGTAAAGTGATGTTATTTTATTCACAAGAGACAAAACAAAACTACAGGATATTTCGGCGAATATGCCTTTATCAACACAGACACACAAGAAACAGCAAACAGCAAATACAGACAAACCCCTATTTTACGACCCTCTGTTAAACGACCACCTCTCATTTGAGACCGAATTTGTTGGCACAGATGCATTTTACTATGTAAACGACCTCTCTTAAACGACTTCCTTTAAAACGCGACTTACGACCGCCATTTTGTTGGTTTTTACGACCGTTGCTGTCGTCTGCATAGACTTCGAGCAAAGGGAAACAACCACGGTCAAGGGCCTGAAAGCGGAGTCGCTTCCCTTGTTGTAGAAAAGATGGCGGAGAGCGTAGGAAAAGTACGAAAACCACTGACTTTGAAAAAGAAAACCACTGACTTTGGACGAGAGTGGAGGTGATTAAAAGAAGTCGGCAAAGTGAAACTGTAATATCGATTGCACAATCCTATGGAGTTGGAAAGACCCAAATCCAGTTTTAATATGTCATTGTATGTGTGCATGAAGAAGAGAGTATGAACTGTGCTGAACTTTTTCTTTCTACGGCTGCCAGTGAAAACCTCCGTCATACGACCCCTCCAATTTACGACCAATTTTTCCGGACATTTTGGAAGTCTTAAAATAGAGGTTTGTCTGTATAGCAAAAAACAACAAGATAAAAAAACAATACATCCCCTCGACAGTCCAATCCGTGAATGATACAGCCAACTTGAAACCAAAGAGCAAGGCATGCATTTGTGAGCTCACCTCTGAATTCTGCAGCGTATTTGAGGGAGCGTGTGGTGGAACAGTCCACCAGCTCCCCTCTGGAGAGAGACATGGGGTAGTACTCCCCAAAGCCTTTTTTACACACACACACACACACACAGACTCACCTCTGAATTCTGCAGCGTATTTGAGGGAGTGTGTGGTAGAACAGTCCACCAGCTCCCCTCTGGAGAGAGACACGGGTCAGTACTCCCCAAAGCCTTTTTTATACACACACACACACACACACACACACACACAGACACTCACCTCTGAATTCTGCAGCGTATTTGAGGGAGCGTGTGGTGGAACAGTCCACCAGCTCCCCCCTGGAGAGGGACACGGGGCAGTACTCCCCAAAGTCTCCCTTGCGGCCCTGGAACTCCTTGGGGGTGATGCACATGTCAGCCACCGACGCTGCTTTGCCTGAACAGCAGTAAAAAAAAAAAAGAAGAGTAAAACTAGAGTACTAACACAGGTCTGCGCCATTGGTTGAGTACGCACATCCCCCCCCCCCACACAAAATCGTAGAGAAATCACATCATGCGTGCAACATCATGCGTCCAACTCTAATGACTTTTAGGACCCCAGAACCAATCAAACTCTGAGGGAAGACTCTTCCTACACGTACAACTAAATCAGTTCAAGGCTTGAACTAGAATATCACAAAACATTGCAAGTGATTGTCCTATATTCTAGCTACTTAGTACTCATGAGTATGTCCAATTAACTCATTCGCATCGCAACGATTTTGAATTGTTAAAAAAACTCACAAATCACTCCAGCCATACACACAAACAAAACATTCATAAACAAAAGGAGAAATTAAAGAAGATTACAGGTTTTTACTTCAGGTTTAGACGTAGGGAAGTGGTAGATCAGACTGTTTTATATATAGATTTTAGATAGAAAAACTCTCTACACCGATTGGTCCCCACAACAAACCACTACAAAAGCAAAGCCTGAGGCAAAATTGTGGTATAAGGGAGCGAAGCGAGTTTAGAAGTGACCAAGGTATGGTGTGCGCATAGATTTACTTCCCTTGAAGCAAATGCATCAAATTGACAGCTATCTATTAATTCCAGACATATAGGGCTGGAACAACTTGAATGAGTTCAAGTCCACTAGATCGTACAATTTGCATCCAACTGTCCAATATTCTAGCCTTAGATTTTTAGCTCTTGTGAGTATGGGCACAGGATCACTAAAATTGTATCCAAATGTCCAATATTCTAGCCTCAGATCTCTAGCAGTTGTGAGTAAGTGCACTTAGAAGTCCAATTTACCCGGCTCAATTTGCTGCAGATAGGATTAGGGTTAGGGTCAGGTAGCCTAACCCCTAACCCATGATGAGAATGTTTTATTCATTTATTCATGCACGTCATTAATACAGTATGATTTAACAAAAAGAAAGGTTGAAAACTGATGACTCTGTAGTTTAATATAAACCTGTGTGTGCCAATAAATAAAGACCAGTTTATCCCAGTTTCGATTTCCAATCCAGTGTATGCCTTGATGCGTTCGGGTCAAAACCATGGGGATCAGTATGCTCTGGGGAGCTGTCGATAAGACAGATGTGGTGACATGACCTCACTCACACTGGCTCCGCGACTAAGACATTGTTGTTGTGAGTAGGGGGCTTAGTAGGTGGTGTCCTGCGTATGTCAGCTCACAACAGGCCCCACTAAACTCCATTAAAGTGACTCAGCAGCAAGTACAGCGTCTCCTCTGCTGGTTGCCTCCTGACGACCTAACATAGATACGCTACCCTGGGACTGCTGACGTCGGATTCCGCGACCTGACAATAGAACCAGGGTGTGGCTGCGAGTTGGGACTCGGAGTGGGCATCGGGGGAGCAATAAGTAGTAGTAGTAGTAATTAGGGCTAGAAGTGGGCCTTGCGGCCCTTTTACGCCCTTTCTCGTTGGTGACTGATTTTTTTTCAGGGTGGCTTGCAGCTAAACTATAAAATGTAACAAAAATATGGAATGGACTTTTTCTTCTTTTTATCGAAAGTAGTATAAAAATTTGACATAATTGTGTCTTTGCCCAGAAGATTTTTTAATGTATTTATGTTAGGTGCAGCCTTAATGTTAGTTGACAAATTATTCCCGTATTGAACAACTCGGTTAAAAAAGTAAAACTTGCGAATGTTAGTAGCTGATCGTCTTAAAAAACAACTTCTCTGTACTATTTCGTGTCATGTTTGTGATACTTTTAACAAAAAGGTTGTTAAAGTCTAAATGTCATCAATATTATTTATTATTTTATATACTTGTATAAGGTCTCCCCTGACTCTTCTTCCCTTCAGAGAATAAAAGCCACCGTACAGCCAAGAAGATGAGACAAAAAAAGAAAACCCAGAAAATAATAAAAAAAGTGCAGTTAACCTTGCTCGATGCGCTGCAGGTAGGTCTGTATCTGCATGATGGCGGCGCTGGTGGCCTCCATGGTCCTGTCCCAGACCCACCACTTGCTCTCGGTGGCATCCACGTTGACCACGTTCATGTGCTCCCAGTCGTACCACTCCAGGATGGGGGGCACGTTCTTCTTGAAGGCCACCAGCTTCATCTGCAGGATCTGGGCGCTGTCGTGCAGCGGGAGGGTTCTAAAGAAAGGAACCAGCCAGTCGTTTGACATTGTTATACAGTTAAACCTCCCTTATAAGACCTCCCATAATAAGACTCCCTCCCATATAAGACCTACTTCTCTGAGACATTACCCTTATGTTCATATTCTGATCGCTTCTCAGCCTCTTGGCTAAGACAGTGATTCAGGAACATAAATTTTTGTTATACCCTGGTTGGTTTGTTCAGCCCATCGTACATGGTGAAAGTCGATACGCGACGTTAAACTGAACTTCCACATTACCCTTCTTTCTAAGTATTAAAATGACCTCCCTTATAAGACCCCTCCCATATAAGACCTCATTTGGGATGAGTTTTGAACGTCTTATAAGAGAGATTCCACTGTATTCCTAATCCCTGAAATTTATGTTTATTAAGCCGGAACCTGTCAGGTTATCAAATTTTCGCACGCATGGGTGATGGGAGTGAAGCAGTTTCTCCCACCCCATTCCCATTGGTAGGGGGACTCCCCAATAAACCCTTCCCCCATGTGCTGACCTGGTGGGTGCCAGCCTGTCCTTGATGCCTCGCACCATCACGTCCTTGCTGTCCAGCTCCAGGTGGATGATCCTGACGGGGATGATGCTGCGCGCGTCCATCAGCTCCATCTGCTTCTTGGTCATGGGGAACCCGTCCAGCACGTAGCTGTAAAGAGAGAGAGAGAGAGAGAAGAGAGTGTATTGTCACTGAGCATCAGGTACCGTGATCGTGAGGGCGTCTCAAAACAGTTGACACGGGGTAGTAAAATGTAAATCAGAAGAAACAACCAGTCGTATGTGCAGTTTCTTGCTAATTTGCATGTTACTACCTGTGTTGTCTGTTTAAGACGCACTCATGATCAATCACAGGGCCAGGGCCCAATCTGGCAATATTTACATGGTTTTTTTATGATTAATAATTCTGTAGTTTTTACAGTAAGGAGTGGAGTTCAGTTTTGTTCTCACATACACCCTTACTCCACTCACACACACACAGACTTAGAAAAGCACAGATGAATGTTCCAGTTGAATGTCCTTTTAGTCAAATGTCCTTGATGGAGAAATTGACGCAGTAAAATGCCTGTCATTATATCGACCAAAATAATGAACAAAAAGTATTCAGCAGAAGTTATTTTCAAGGCCCTGTACTCTGATCTGGCAGCACACTTATGTGCAGCACAACCGTCTCCGGAACTGCTAAAATCATCGTGTAATGATGACGATGATGATAACGATGACGATTATGATGACTGACTGACGATGATGATGATGATGATGATGAAGATAAGATTGGCGATGATCATGGTGATGGAGATGATGACGACGATGATAAGATTGACAAGGATCATGATGATGATGATGATGATGGAGATGATGATGAGGAGGAGGAGGTTGACAATGATGATGTGCTGTGCGTCTGTGCTGTGTGTTTGCGCGCACGTGTGTGCGCACGCATGCGTAGTATTTGTATTTGATTTAAAACAAAAAATTGTTTTGTGTTTGTTACTCTTGTTATTGTCATTCTCTAAAATTAACTTTGTAAGCGCTCTGAGCTTTTCGGAGAAAGAGCGCAACAAATATCAATTATTATGATATGATGATCATAATGATGACAATGATGCCCACAATGAGGACGACATTAACCCTTTCACCGCCAATTTCGCATTTTTGCACCACAATGATTTAACACCCATGTCATTAAAAGTCTTGAAATCAGGGTCTGTTATTCAACGATATCGTGTTCCTAAATTTGGGTAGTAAGGATTGGCCGTATTCTGAATGCATCACAGAGAAATCCCACAATATTGCACACAAAATATTTTCTGTAGCCAAGTAAGTTTAATGGAAGTTGTTGGCTCAAGGATTGCTGGCGGTGAAAGGGTTAAAGGTGGCGATGATGACGACAATCATGACGAAAATGAGCTGACACCGACATGACAATAATGATTAAACGACAACACCGACGGTAATGGCTTTTTTTTCTTCTTTCTCCAGGCCACCCACCCTCTGGTCTGGCAGCGCATGTCCAGCATGACAGTCTCCAGGCACTGGACCTGCAGCTCCTCGGACACGGTCATCCCCATCAGGAGGGCGCGGTTCATGGCGCGGGCCAGCTCCGTGTGGGGCTGGCTGGTCAGCACTGACCGCATGGCCTCGCCCACCGACAGCCGCATCACCCCATAGTCCTGCTCGAATCGCTTGGCCACTGTGAGAGAGAGAGAGAGAGAGAGAGAGAGAGAGAGAGAGAGAGCAGAATATGAAGAGAAAGAAGTGTTTTGCTTCATATGTATAGGACGACAATAACCAACAGTGTAAGAAAGATGGAGTAATAGAAACATAACTCTTCTATGTGAAAGATGGATTAATATAAACATAACTCTTCTATATGTCAAAGACATGGCCTCGATAGTTTGTAGTGGCCAGATGTGCAATGCAAACATCATCATGCCTACAGCGCAATTGCACATGTCCAGACCTAGCCAGTTTTGTGATAACGTGTGCAACAAATCTCCTGAATAGGTCTTCACCTACTGTCGAAAGATAGAAAAAATAAAAGCTATGATAAAAAACAACAACATTGCTGACAATTTGTTTTAACAATATTCAAGGCTTAGTATGAGTGACGCCATGGCAGTTTTTTCTCACCTTTCTCAAAGTGTCGAAAAGTGAGATACACAGTTAATGCTATGAGCTTGACAAACTGGAAAATACAGGAGTACACTTAACACAAAGCTGGATAACACAAAATATTGGTTAACACACAAAAATCTGTTTGAACGGACGAAACCCCTCTTTATTATTGCTTTAAAAAAATTGTTTTACACACAAATATTCTTCTCAGCACAACATAAAATATGTTTAACGCACAAAGAAAAACTTGGTCCGATTGTTATTTATCGTACTACAGTTCACATTGATAGCACCAAATGAAGCTGGAGCCACCAAATATTACCTTACAAACTTTGCAAAAGCCATCACAAAGCTCAAATGTTCATCTACTGTCATCCATGTGGTAGTCAGGAAGTTGGAAGTCGGAAAGCATAATCTGCGCAAGCGTGTTCTCGAGTCCTGCACGAGGTGTGCTGTCTGTCAGCAGCACTACTGCTTGTTCAGTAGCAGAACTTCAGCTTCACAATTTTGACTGCGATTTTGCCGAAAATGCTTAAACACAAATAATGGTTAACACACACAAAAAATATTTGTCCCCTGAATTTCATGTTAAGAGTACTCCACTGTATGAAATATAAAAAGCTCTCACATGTGGTTTTTCACCAGGGTGGAAAAAACAAGAATGACTTTGACAGGTCAAATGACCGCGCCACCGGAAGTAAGAAGATAACTCCTACTTCCGGATGGTGAGAGTAGCGGCCCTTTGCTACTTTGTTTTTCTATATACTATGGTATGGGTTCCAGATTGAGAAAAGAATATGCTATTGTTTTGAGTGTTGGTCAGTATGGTTGGAATAGATATAAAAAGCTCTCACATGTGGTTTTTCCCGATTTGGGCGGGCCGATGATGGCCAGACGGACAGGCACGACGGGTTTGGGGCTGGGCTGGGTGAGGTAGGTCATGGGGTCCTGCAGGAAGCTGTCCTTGGCTGTCGCCGAGCTCAGGTAGTACATGTGCTGCCGGTAGATGCAGGGGTAGGTGGGGTAACCAGGACCGCTCATCGGCTGGATGCACTCCCCTTCCTTCAGCTGGAAAAATATGAGCAAAATCAAGAGTTTTAGCAGTAGTAGTAGTGCTGCCGGTAGATGCAGGGGTAGGTGGGGTAACCAGGACCGCTCACCAGCTGGACGCACAAACATCCACAGGACACCATCGTCCGAAGCGGCTGGGCTGCTTGTACCCAGTCTGCACCATGCAGTGGGCCAGCCTCTCTTCCTGTTTCTCTCACACACACTGAGACACACACACACACTCTCTCTCTCTCACACATTACCAACCTTAACAGGACACCATCGTCCGAAGCGGCTGGGCTGCTTGTACCCAGTCTGCACCGTGCGGTGGGCCAGCCTCTGTCCCTGTCTCTCTCACACACACACTGAGACACACACACACATTCTCTCTCTCTCTCTCTCTCTCTCTCTCTCTCTCTCTCTCTCTCTCACACATTACCAACCTTAACAGGACACCATCGTCCGAAGCGGCTAGGCTGCTTGTACCCAGTCTGCACCATGGGCCAGCTCTCCCCCTGTCTTTATCTCACACACATTCTCTCTCTCTCTCTCTCACACACACATTACCAACCTTCACAGGACACCATCTGCCGAAGCGACTGGGCTGCTTGTACCCAGTCTGCACCATGCGATGTGCCAGCCTCTCTTCCTGTCTCTCTCACACACACACACATTGAGACACACACACACATTCTCTCTTTTTCTCTCCCCGTCTCTATCCCAGTACCAACCTTCACAGGACACCATCGTCCAAAGCGGCTAGGCTGCTTGTACCCAGTCTGCACCATGCGATGTGCCAGCCTCTCGCTGACGGTGTACACCCGCTCGAAGATGCTGTGCCTGAACTGCACGTAGGGCCGCAGACGCTTGTTGACGATGTAGCGCACGATGTGCGGCTTGCGGCCCGCGTCCACCTCCAGCTTGGGGATGAGGATCTCTTCCAAGGTTTCCTGGTGGGGGGGGAAAACAAGGTGTTCGCAGTCGACTGGACCGTCTACAAGAATGGTTAATAGCTCAGCAACTTTTAACTATTGGTTGTGGAACTTGATATTTTTTTCTCCAATTTTGACCTAAGCGCCTAATAAACGAGAGCGCCCTATTAGTGAACAAAATCGTGAGAAGAGAGGCAACGATTGCCGTGCTCAGTACAGTCTACTGTGAGTCACAACATCGAAAGTGGTAACGAGTTGCCGATACAACGAATACTCACGTTAAAATGCTTCAAAATCCCTATTATCATCCGAGATACCATCCAACAGATGCCATAAGCATCGTTGTAGAGCTTAAAATGCCATAATTCTACCAGTTTTTGCGAAGAAAAGTCCAAACACAGCAACCGGAAGTCGCAAAAACGGAAGTACGATTATTTGAGAAGGGAGCCAACTCTCATTTATGACGGCAGTAATGGCAGTCGGTAAGCGTTTACAGGATGTGTACGGGCTTCAAACTTCGACTTTCTTTTGCGAGGTGTGTATCGTGTATCGCCTTATAAACGAGGGCGCCTTTTAATTTAATCTTTTCAGATTTTTTCTTGAAAATTTCCCTATTCGCCTTATACACAGCAGCGTCTAATGATCCGAAAAATACATTAATAGCTCGTCTACTTCCGTAAAATAGCTGATTACACTTTTTATGATTGAACAGTCTACAAACTCAACCATTTCTGATTGTTGCTTTTTGACTTACTTGACTTCAATCTCCCTAACATGAATGTAAAAAAACTTTGTGCTTCAGCCTCTTGAATCTGTTATACCTTGTATGCAGGTATGCTTTCTTAATGTTTTATTATTTTAATCCTTTTAATTTTTTATCCTGCAATATAAAGTGTGCCTCATAAAAGCAAGCCCCTTAAATTTAGAAGATTTATTATGTGTAAATAATAATAATAATAATAATAATATGGCTACTTATATAGCGCCCTTCTAGGTAAAACCTACTCAGGACGCTTTACAAATTAAACATTCAATATACCGCCATTCACACATGGAACGTACACAACAAACCAACCAAACAAACTGCATCGCTCCATCCCTCACGCACACACACACACGCACAAGCATGATGCACACGCGCATTCGCGCGCATGCACCCCCCCACAGTAGACACACATAGACACAGACATGCACGCACATGCGCGCGCATGCACACACACACACAGCCATTTCGATACAGTGCTACAGTTTAGAAAAGAGGTGCGTTTTCAAGTTGGATTTGAATGAAACACATTTTATGCTTAGATTCTTTTACCCTTATTTCTTCACTTTTACATGCCAGGATGCCTCATGCAAATCTTTATCTCTATTTTCAAAAAATATAACATGAAATGCCCCAAATAAAAGCAATCCCATTATATCTCTTAATAGACAATTTTCTGGAAAAAAATAAGGGAGAGCACTCCATGAAAATTAGAGTTAGTTACCTCGACTTACTCGGTCAAAACCATAGGAACCATGGCAGCGAAACTTGAAACCGCAGGATGTGAGTCAGCGACTTGCATACAATTATTTTTTAGAAAAATGAAGGGCGGCCAGTATCCACAAACTGAGAGAACTTGCAAAATGTGACGTAAAAATATAAACTACATCAAATTTAGAATGACGCACAGTGTTCTAAGTGATGTAAGTCTACTCAGGACGCTTTATAAATCAAACATTCAATAGACCGCCATTCACACATGGAACGTACACAACAAACTAACCAAACACACGAGGCGAGAGCTGGGGATCTACCTGAAGGTCGATTAACTTCCCCTGTTTGACTGATTGAATTAGGGGCGAGATCACTCCCACACACCATGAAATTACTCCTCCTTGATTATTTCTGAACAACTCCTATTGCTGCACACGTTGTCACAAAGTTGTTAATTCACCAACCTGGACAGACTCCAGCCTGTTGGTGTCGTCGTCGTACACTTCATTCAGGTCGTTCCTCATCCTCTCCACCGCATCCTCCTCCAGCTCATCCTCCTCTTCCTCCTCCTCCTCCTCTTCCTGCCCACAGCATGCGGATTTGGTTCAACAACAACAACAACAAAAATATATAACAAAGGAAAATCGTAACTTAGTGCTCTCCTATTTTGCCTTGTTAAGAAATAACATTGAATTTGTACTCACCCCTGTTTTTTCTTCTGTTTTGTTTCTTAAAGGGGCACCCTGACGGATGAGTTTTTGCAAGAAACACGTCGAGATCACCAGGAAAACACCCTCTAAAGAGATCGCAACACTCGCTTTGCTCTGGTTTCCTAGAAATCAAACTGTCAAATCGGCGATTCCTCCTTGGCGGAGGTGCTGGAAGTCAAATTCTTTCATTGAAAGAGAAGGCATGTGCCTTCTCTTTTCTAAAGGCTGCCTGAGTTGCTTAGACTAAATCACGAAATTTCCAAATTCAAGCCTGTTTATTTACAGTTTACCAAAAGGAGTTTTGCTCACAACAAAGGAAATAGCTCTAATTTTTTTTTTTTTACTGCATTACCCCCCAAAAAAAAGCTTCAGTTCAACCACTCTGAGTGTCCTCCACCCACCCCGTCCAAAATGGCTTCTTTCTCTCCGGCAACTCAGCCAAGGAGGAATTGCTGTTTTGACGGATTCATTACTAGGAAACCAGAGCAAAGTGAGTGTTCCAATCCTTGAAAAGGCTGTCTTTCTGGTGACCTCGACGTGTTTCTTGCAAAAACTCATCCGTCAGGGTGCACCTTTAAGATGTGTCTTTTAAAGTGCTACCTGATGAAGAAACACTGATAAAAGTTTCGAAAGCTTGAAACCCGGGGCCTGCAGTGATGAGTGCGGCTAAGACAACTAATCCAGGATGGAAAATGCAAATTAATCTGAACTATCAATCCGATTGGCAGTTTAGACTAATTTGCATTTTCCATTCTAGATAAGTTGTCTTAGCCACACTCATGACTACAGGTGGCCTAGGGTGTTAGTGAGGCTGTTTTGAAGTCAAACAAAGAAAAATATTCAACATGCTCCCCAAAAAGCTTAACAGCAACAGCAAGGATGCTACTACATACAAGGAAAGACACAAGTGATAAAAACCCAATTACAAAATTATTAACAGTTTTAGCACAAAACAAGGCACATTAAATTATAAAAAATATTGAAATTTATGCATCTTATAGCAAAAGATCCTTCACCTGAATTCCCCTAGAAACGTTTGTTTGCTCTTTGAAAAGTACTCTCTCCTTTTTCTTCGATCACTCAGACAGTTTCCTGTCAGATGCAGTCATGAAATAAGTAAGAAATAATTAGGCCCAGCATGTCCGTCTTCGGCTGGAGGAAATCTTTTTGAAAGTGTTTCTTGAAAGAAAAAAGGCAGGAGATTGGACCAGAAAGGCAGAAAGATAGTAGATGACAGCAAGCAATGGGAAAGGACAGAGTCAAAGAGAGTGACAGATTAGAGGAAGTTACAAGCACAGAACTTCGGGGGGGGGGGGGAGTATTCAAGTTTAAGCTTCATGGAAAATCTTCTTTGCCTTTTGGGGAGTGGGGTGTGGTGGTGGTGGTGGGTCCCATTGAAGGAAGATAAAAGAAATTACAGCTATATGTTAGTCAAATGATGAATCACTAGGAAAAGCTAATAAATCATTATCTCTGTCGCAATCTCTGAGGACAACATCACTCCAAAACACTATAAAAAAAAGGCACTCACTTCAAATTCTTCAGCCAGGATGGCTTCGATGTCATCCTCCTCGTCTTCTTCCTCTTCCTCCTCCTCCTCCACGTCCTCCTCCTCTGAATCGTCTCCCTTCATAGCGGCTCTCTCCGCCTGCCATAACCAACAACCGACCCAGTCAAACATAGTTCTAACGGTACATCTACAACGCTACAATAAAAAACACGAATAATTACTGGAGTATCGTCAAGCGTTAAAAAAATGTCATTCAATTAATTGCACAAACCAAGCATTGATTGATGCATAACAAGAGGCAAAGACTTCAAGGCTCACTCGAACAGGAACATGTGGGACAACAACAAAGATTGAGGGGGGTGCTTAAAGTACAAACTTGCCAATAAAATTTTAAAGCACAAATGAAACTATCATTAATGGATACAACTAAAAAAAACAACTAAAAAAAACATGCCGGTGCTGAGAATCGAACCCGGAACCATTGGCATGACAGACATACAGACTACCAATGAGCTATCGAGGCTTTCAGTGTTGATGAGTTTCTTAACTCATGTTGCCTGTTGAATACTCTCTAACCCACTAATCTAAAATGTTATCTGTTTATAGTGTTGTTCTAAGTATTTAATTATTCAAATCATTATTGTTTGAAAGCTTGCATAGACATCTATAACAAAATTATGTGTGCAAAGTTTAAACAATGTACGCCTTCTATTTCCCGAGAAAATGCCAACGTTAAAGTTTGCAGATTAGACCATGGACGCAAAACACACATACACACATAAACACAACCAAACAACTATCATACTAAAGACTCACTTCGTGTTAACTTCGTTAACACGAGTGAGCCAAAAACAAAAAAGAATTCACCCAAATTAGCAAGTTGATAACAACTTGACTGCCATTCTTACTTTTATCGTTTTCAGTTTATTTTCGGTCTCGCACGACTCAAGTAAAACACTCAGAAGTGTTTTGATATCATTGGGGGGGGGAAGTGGGGGGGATGCCTCGTGCCTCCATACGGGGGGAGCTGGACGACCCTGCCCCCTCCACGAACGAGTCTCTCCCGGCGGGGATACAGGGGGGGGGGGGGGTCTTTCGTAAAAATAATTCCCCCACCTTCTGGAAGGTCTGTGCTTGAAACTTTCCCTAACCCGCTACTTTCTGTGACTCTGCCTTTTCCCTTTGCTTTCCATAGTCTACCGGTACTATCTTTATGACTTATCGGCCCATTCTCCTGCCTTTTTCCCCAAATAATTGTTCTCCTTTGAGCTCCTCTGAAATCGGTATGTGTCAGCTGTATGCAGCGGGGAGACCAGTGAAAACTGAAAACCGGACACATACGTATCTTACCCATTATGGCCATATGGCCTGGGAATGCAGAAGAAGAAGAAGAAAAAAAGAAATCATTGGATTTGCTAATTTGTTGTTAACTGTTTGCTGCACGGTTGAGCTAACACAGGAGAAACACTGGCGTGAATTTTGACAAGAGGGCATGCGCATGCGCGCGCACACACACGAACATACATGCACAAACAGAGACACGCAAACACACATGTGCGCATACACACACACACACACACACATGCGCAAGAGCACACACACACACACACACAGACACATGCACGCACACACATACTTACCGCCCTTTCTGCTCGCGCCTGGTCCCTCTCTTTGACAAGTTCTTCTCGTCTCTTCTGTATGGCGGCATCCTGTCAAACAGAATAAAAACTGTAATCCAACGCGCGGCCGATTCTTTTTCTTCACAAAACACGGTTAACCAGAAAACTATTTGTAATTACACAATTATATGCAAGCAATAGTGCGCTGGCAGACCTTTCAAAACATTTTTAAACCATGTATTTGCCTTTTCTTTGGTGTCTTTCCATCAGATTTTGGATCATTTGACCTAGAACTCTCATCACGCGGTCGCTTTGACGCCATCTTGAAACACAATGAAAAGAAATTGACGCGCGTTGCATGCTGGGAACCAGAATGACTTTTCACCGCATTGTTTCAAAAGCATCTCTTGCCGACGCAACTGTAGTGGTGTGTTTTTTATAGCAAATTTTTTCCGTTGCCGTAATTATCGTAATTTTGCTTCGTAAAAATTACAGCAAAATCGTAAAGGTAAACAGGTCTGCTTTCTACTTCACTATCTCCCATGCACACACACCCCTCACCCTCTTTTTCTTGGCCTTCTCCTTCTTCTTGGCCCGCTTGGCCAGCCGCTTGTCGCGCTTGACGCGCCACTTGTCCAGCTTGGGCGGCAGCAGGCGGCCGATGACGTCGCCGTCCGTGACGCTCATCAAGATGGCGGCATCCGGGAACAGGCCCATGTCGGACAGGTAACGCGCCTCGTCCGCCGTGCGGGGGTATCCTTCCAGGACAAACCCAGTCGACCTGGTAAGGGGGGGGGGGGGAAACAACAGTGATTAAAAGTTTATAACGAGCATATGGTGTTTGCATAGATTTGGCTGAAGCTGCATGACACTTTGTCACTGAAGAAAAGTTTCTGCAACAAATTTTATTCACCGTATTTTTCGGACTATAAGGTGCAGCTGATTATAAGGCGCATCCCACAAATTTTACACAAAATTCAGATTCTGTTATTATATTTTCTTACTATTTTAGTAGTCATATTATAAGGCGCAGGGGTCTCAATCTTGGGGAAAAGTATCGCCTTATACTAGTTATAGTCCAAAAAATACGGTAGTTTTTCCCATTGAGCTCTCTCTCTCTCCTTCCTCTCTCACACTGACTTGAAGGGCTACCCTCACATACACACAAAACCCCCCACATTTCCACACCGTCTTGAAGGGATCATCGCAGAGGCATGGTGTTGTCCAGGATTTCACACATACACACACACACACATTCTCTCTCTCATTCTGTTTTCATTTGTAATAATATGTGTGCATATGTGCACCCTCAATGCTATAGGCCGGAGGTGTGATATTAAATCATTTTTGAGTTTGAGTTTGAGTTTGAGTCTCTCTCTCTCTCTCTCTCTCTCTTTTGTTGCATCTGTCTCTTTCTCACTTGAAGGGCTCTTTGTTCCACCACTGAGGCACGATGTTGTCCAGGATTTCTGGTGCCAGGGTCTCCGTTCCTTCCAGACTGGTCTTGATGGCCTCCTCCTCTTCCGTCAGCTCCACCACCTCCTCCTCCTCCCCATCACCTTCCGCCTAGCAAAAAAAGAAGAAAGAAATCAGTTGTGGCTTGCTGCTTCGTTACTTTGCATTCTATTCGCCTTTGCCATCTCTAAGTCACCCGCACGTCTCAGCTAGAGCATGAAAACACTAACTAACACCCCTCTAACCAGCGCCAGACTCCTCGACGTGGGCATGTTACCATCCCTTATGTCCGTGGCATCACAGAGGCTCTCAGCCGCAAGATCAGAAAGACTGGGGTCGCAGACCACAGCAAGCCCTGCAACTCCATCCACAGCAAGCTCGTTGCCCCCAAAGACAAGACCGACAAGCTCGACCAGTCGGGGGTCGTCTACCGCATTGATTGCGGAGACTGTGACAAGGGGGTCTACATTGGGGAGACAGAAAGGAGCCTCAGGAAGAGAGTCACGGAGCACAGATGGGAGTCGTCACCGGTTGCGTCTCACATGGCCAACTACGACCACCGGTTCTTCCCCGACAACATCTCTGTGCTGAACCAAGATAGCAGATGACTCCAGAGAGGGGTGAAGGAGGCTATCTACATCGCAGCCGCCAAGCCCACACTCAACTGTGACCGTGGGAGACACACCTTGCCCGCGGCTTATTCTTCCCTGGTTCAGTCATGCGCCGTAGGTGCAGCCTTGAGCTGTACTCACGATCCGCCATTGACCTCTTAGCAGACACTGACGAAGGGAGCCCCTGAAAGCTCTGAGGTGAGCCTATACTTTTGCTGAGAGAAACTTATAAAATTCGTTTTATCATGAAAACACTAGATCAATCAGCCGCACAGCATTTTCGGGTCCAGTGACCTTGCAGGAACAGACAGACAATCACCCCTGAAACTAAAGTCAGAACATTTGACAGTACCCCTGCTGCTCCAGCGCCGCGGAGGCAGTATTTTCAGCTCCAGCGACCTTGACCTTCATTTTCGAACTTGGCCTAGATATCCTAAAATACCCATCCACGTTGCAAAATTTGAGCCTCCCAGGTCCCTCCATATAAAAATTATTGTGTTAGCATAGACACATAGATAGATGGATAGATAATGATAATAATAATTAATAATGCTTATATAGCGCATAATCTTGCTAAGCAACTCGATGCACTTTTCACTCATCATTCGTACAAACATTTCTAACACATATCCTCACATCTCTATGAAATAAATGCATTTTATGGCCCCTACTTTCGGATGAGACGATATTAAACCGAGGTCCCGTGTGCCCATGCATTTAGCATACGCTAAACCCAGTGGCAACGAAAAAGTTGTCATTTGGTTAAAATTTACCCCCCCGCCCCCCACTTTCCTTCCTCATCAGTCACACAAAAAAAACAATAAAAAAATAAATTGGGTCGCCTCTGTCTCCAGGTGGGAGCAACCCACATTTCACAGAGACGCCTCTGTGACTATAAAGTACCTAATCTTTTCAAAACTTGCATTCAAATATTGCTTGAACACAAACGCGTATACAGACGCAGCAAACACACAAAAGACGCAGGCGATGACAACAGACACAAAAACACACACAGACACGTGCATCCCCTAAAGTATGCTTGGCGCACGCATGAACGCAAGCGCACGTGCACACACACACACACAAAACATTACAACACACACACACACACACAAACATAACAACACACACACACAAACATAATAACACACACAAACATCACATCACACACACACACACAAACATAATAACACACACAAACATCACAACACACACAAAACATCACAACACACACACACAGGAAGGAAGGTGACAGAGTGGCCAAGATGTTCGCCTTCCAATTTCAATGCATGACTGCAGTGAGAGTGACCCAAAATTTGAATCAAGGCCTCACCCTTTCTTTCTAGGTCGGCAGGAAAATCGAACTGAACGCCCAGTCCTTCAGATGGGGGGCTTAAAGCTAGTGTGACCCGTGCACTTTACGCCCGTAAAACTCCCACGGCAGTTGACAGTTGATAAGAGCAGGGAGGAATCTCGCTGCCTGGCATGACCAAATTGATAGCTTGTTTTCCAAATTCTGCCCCCCCCCCTCCCACTCCTCACCCTGTCCCCCCCAAATAAAAATAAAAACAAAGGGTAGGTGTGCGCTGCGCTTGCAGCGATGCGACCTCCATGGGAGAGCAGCTCGAATTTCAAACAGATAAGGTTTTTTTGGGGTTTTTTTTCTCTACAGCTTTAATACAGCTTAAAGGAATGTGCTATAGAAAATCTTCTTAATAAATAAATACGCCAAAATACACACACAAGCACATGCACTACCACCTCAAACACATACTTACAGAAGCAGGAGCAGCTTCTTTCTCTTTATCCGCCTCTGTGCTCTTCTTCTCCTCCCCCTCCTCCTCCTTCTTCTCCCCTTCCTCTTCGTCCTCCGACTCTCTGCAAGCCAGAAACAACGCCAAGCCATATAAGCATGTATCAGGTGAATCTGATTTACAGAGGCCCCACATGGCCGAAAGGCCGAAGAGGGCATAAAGCCTTATTTCGTCCATCTGATTTACATCTAGATGCTATCACAGTGGAACCTCCCTTAGAAGACCTTCAAAAAAACATCCAAAATGAGGTCTTATCTTCTTCTTCGGTCGCTCAGACAGTTTCCTGTCAATTATGAGCGCAGATGCGTCATGCTGCCATTATGCGCCTAACTAAGAAATAGTTAGGCCCAGCAAGTCCGACTTCGGCTGGAGGAAATGTTTTTGAAAGCGTTACGTGAAAAAAGGCAGGAGAACGGACCGGTAAGGCAGAAAGATAGCAGATGACAGTAAGCAAAGGGAAAAGGCAGAGTCAAAAAGAGTGACAGATTAGGTCTTATAAGGGAGGTAATTTCAATACTTACAAAGAAGGCCAATGTCTCAGAGAAGTAGGTCTTATATGGGAGGGAGTCTTATAAGGGAGGTAATTTTAATACTTACAAAGAAGGACAATATCGCAGAGAAGTAGGTCTTATATGGGAGGGAGTCTTTAAGGGAGGTAATTTTAATACTTACAAAGAAGGGCAATGTCTCAGAGAAGTAGGTCTTATATGGGAGGGGTCTTATAAGGGAGGTAATTTGAATACTTACAAAGAAGGACAATGTCTCAGAGAAGTAGGTCTTATATGGGAGGGAGTCTTATAATGGGAGGTCTTATAAGGGAGGTTGCACTGTATTTCTAATGAGTGAACGAAACAGGACGTCAGAGAGACACAAAGAGAGAAAAACAGCACAACGGAGAAAGAGAGAGAGAGAGAATGAGAGAGAGAGAGAGAGAGAGATAGAGAAAGAGAGAGAGAGAGAGAGAGAGAGAGAGAGAGAGAGAGAGAGAGAGAGAGAGAGAGAGAGAGAGAGAGAGAGAGAGAGAGAGAGAGAGAGAGAGAGAGAGAGAGAGAGAGAGAGAGAGAGAGAGAGAGAGAGAGAGAGAGAGAGAGAGAGAGAGAGAGAGAGAGAGAGAGAGAGAGAGAGAGATAGAGAGAGAGAGAGAGATAGAGAGAGAGAGAGAGAGAGAGAGAGAGAGAGAGAGAGAGAGAGAGAGAGAGAGAGAGAGAGAGAGAGAGAGAGAGAGAGAGAGAGAGAGAGAGAGTCAGAAATAAACTTCTAAAAGTCTAACGCTTTTTAATCATGGTTCCAAAAAGCACAAACACCTAAATAACTTGAAAGAAACAACCCCCCCCCGTGGGGATACCCCACCTTCTGGAAGTTCTGTGCTTGTAACTTCCTCTAATCTGCCACTCTCTTTGACTCCGCCTTTTCCCTTTGCTTTCTATCATCTACTATCTTTCTGAATTATTGGCCCATTCTCCTGCCCTTTTTCAAAACAATCTTCCAAATAATTTTTTCTCCTTTGAGCTCCTCCAAAATCAGAATGTGTCGGCCGTACGCAGCAGGGAGACCAGTGAAAACTGAAAACCGGACACATACGTACCTTACCCATTATGGCCATATGGTCTGGGAACGCAGAAGAAAAAGAAGGAAACAAAATAGGTGCTAAAAACACGACTTTACTCGGCAGTTTTTTCACCTAACTATACTCTAAAAAAAACCTGTACAGAAGCCTGCAAAAACATCACACAAAAAATTACAGGCATCAGAATACTCCAGAGTCCAATCTGCGGACGAACAACATGGAGTCAACATCGAGTCGGACCCCACAAAACTCGGCATCATTGCAATCATTCGCTACCCAATTTCTCGCGGAAAAGTTCAAAGTTCTCACATCATCGTAGTCTCCCGCGATCATATCCTCTAAATCTACTCATTTAAAACCCAAATCACAATCACTGTCATCAAAACAAACTCTGAAACAGTGAAAGTAAGAGTCTAGAGAGCTCTAAACTCGGAAGAAAAAACAAACATGGCCGCAAATTTTCGTTTCCGAGGGGCGCAGCATGAAAACAAACCGTTTAAGAATAGCATTTGAGAATAAGATCGCGCTGCCTCATGAAGTACAAACCGCGGCCGGCAGTGCCAAAACCGCGGCCAGTGGCTACCAAAACCGCGGATATCCGCGGACCGTTCTGATGCCTGAATCAACGATGAATAAAAAAACCATTTAAAAAAAACCGTACGGCTCTTCCTCCTCCTCCTCCTCGTTGTCCTCCTCGAACTCTGGGCCGATCTTCTTCTTGGTCTTGGCGATGATCAGCTCCTGCAGACGCTCCTTGAAGCAGATGTGGAACAGGCCCAGCTTCTCCGCCAGGTGGCGCCCGTGCAGCGTCTTCCCCGACCCCCGCGCCCCCAGGATCAGCAGACGCAGTGGGGGAGGCTGGGAGTAAAAAAAATCAAAACGATGGAAAGTTTTATTATTACCATATTTTGGGGGACTACAAGGCAAAATTATTAATTACTATATGATTAGTTATTATAAGGCGCACCCCTCAAAATTATTAGTTATTATTATAATTAGTTATTATAAGGTGCACCCCTCAAAATTATTAGTTATCATTATTATTAGATTTTGTTACTCTATTTTCTTACTATATTATCAGTCACATTATAAGGTCTCACAGTCTGGCAAAAAAAGGTATCACCTTATGGTCCGTAAAATACGGAATTTTGAAATAAGAGCAAGAACTACAACAAATGAATAAAATTTTATTAAATGTTGTTACAAGGTAAAGCTCTTACATTTGCATAACTGCTTCGAAATGGATTTCCAAATAATTGGTCCATACGTTTACTTGATTAAACAGGGGATTTACAACTCTTTAGCATACAAGCTTAGATTAGAACTGTGAGCTTTATGCTTTTGAAAAGTCAGAAGGGGAGCTAGGTCACAGGACCTCACATAATCTTGCAATCCTCTTCTTCTTCTTGAACGTCCTATCTCATAATTAATATAGACTATATATTAATAGATACATACATACATGGATGCAACTACACAAAATGAAAAAACCCTGGAAGGTCAGGATCATGGGGTAATGTCCCCCTGCAGCTGAAGAAAATATTGATTCATGAAGGTATCTTAGTTTGCTTTTTCCACAATTTATACAAATGCTTATTTTAAAGTGTTTGAAAAATACAGTAGACACAGAAAGATTTTGTTTGACAAAATTTTAAAAAAAAGGAAATTCCTTTTCTGGTAAAATTCGAAAACAGGAAATCCTTGTATAGCAGGAAAAGTTGCACCCATGTTAAGATGTAAACAATACTGATGCTACTAAAAAAAAGGTATATATTTTTAAAGCTCCTTTCCAATCTTCAGTTTATTTTCTCTCTCTCTCTCTCTCTCTCTCTCTCTCTCTCTCTCCTGTTCATTGTTGCAACTTGTATGTCATTAACGTTGTTCATTAACCTCTTCACTGCCACGCCCCTTTCCCGTTCTGAGGCAACTATGTGCCAAGCTGTTTTAGGTTGCGGAGTCTAGCGCAAAAACTACTGAATAAAAGTGCATATACCCTATACTTTTCTGAAAGTGAATTGAACATACTATCTTGTCACATGCATTTGAACATACTGCTAAAAGCATATGGATATAAAACGGGAAACCCTTAGAACGATGTGGACGGATTTGTCCGTGACGGGGCAGTTTATAGGTCACCGGAACTTGACGGAAATATTTGTGAAGAGGCAGTGAAGAGGTTAAACAGAGAACGAACAAATGAATGAACAAACAAACAAACAAACGAATGAAGGAGAGGCGGAGAAAGAGAGAGAAACAGACAGAGATAATGCATCATCACTGCAGAATGGTTCCCACCTCCAAGGGTTTATCCTTAGGAAGGTAGGACTGGGTGTTGGCCAGGAACTTGTCGCGAGCCTCGTTGGACGACATGTAGAACACCTTCTCACGGAAACGCGCCGCGATCTCCGGGTTGCCCGGGAACAGTATCCCAGTGTCCTTCAGGGCCACGGGGCAGAAGTAGTTGGTCTCCCCTAGCGCCTTTTTGCGACTGCGGTTGGGGTCTTCCTCCTGAAAGGCGTAATTATATGAATGAACTGTCAGTGTTGACGAACATTTTTTCGTTATTGATTTGACCAGGGGCTCCCCCGTGGGGATAACGGGGGGGTCTTTTGTACAAATAGTTCCCCCACCTTCTGGAAGTTCTGTGCTCGTAACTTCCTCTAATTCTGTCACTCTCTTTGACTTCCTCTAATTCTGTCACTCTCTTTGACTCTGCCTTTTCCCTTTGCTTAATGTCATCTGCTACCTTTCTATCTCACTGGTCCATTCTCCTGTCTTTTTTCTATAAATTCTTACAAAGATTTCTTCAGCCAAAGTCGGACATGGACATGCTGGGCCTAACTATTTCTTAGTAAGGCACATAACGGCAGCATGACGCATCTACACTCATATGACAGGAAACTGTCTGAATGAACGAAGAAGAAGAAGAAGACCAGGGGCATTTGTTTGTACAGCAATCATTATACCACATTGTCCAGCTCCCCGTATAGAGGCATGAGGCATCCACCCACTGCCCCATCAATAAGCGTCACTGTCAAAGGGACTCCCACTGCAGTAGTTTGCAGACTAATGCCAAATGCGTGTGTGTGTTTGTGTGTGTCCTCGCACTTTACGTTCAGTTTCCGACCCTCTTTCTCTCCAGATCCCTAGGTATAAGCTTTCAACTGCTGGTCGGCGCTCTTTTGCTGTCTCAGGACCGACCTCCTGGAACAAACTTCCTCTTTCCCCCCATCAGCGACCAACCCTCTTTGCTTTCAATTCTAACCTCAAAACCCACCTGTTCCCCCGTCATTGAGGCTCCACTCTCTTTCTTCTCTCTCTTGCCTTTAGGTCTGTTTCTGCTATATACCATTTATGTCATACGTGTGTGTGTGTTCGCTTTGTATTGCATTTTTGCTTGAATGCGTTATGAATGCTAACGTGTGTGCGCGCGCTTTGATTTGATTTCTATCAAGATTCAGCGCCGTTGTTGGTGTGCGTGTGTTCTTCAGTTTAACGTCCTTCCACTAAAAGTGATTCAGACAAAATTATATTGTGGTGTGTTTTTGGTGTGGTTGAGTTGTGAGTAGATGTGTCTGTAAGAGAGAATATGTAAGAATATAATAAGTAAGCCTAATAAGTTAGTGATGTAATCATGACCACCCCATTAAACAAAGTATATCTTCAATTAAAGAATATAACAGATAATGATAGTGTGTGTGTGTGTGTGTGTGTGTGTGTGTGTGTGTGTGTGTGTGTGTGTGTGTGTGTGTGACTCTCTCTGCTGCTAACCTGTGTCATTAAAGCTGCCATTAGTGTTTCTGCTATATTCCATTTATGTTATGTGTGTGTGTGTGCGTTTGTGTTTGTGCGTTTGAATGCTGTGTGTGTGCGCTGATTCTATCAAGTTCAGCGCCGTATGTATGTTGTGTGTTGTGTAAGTGTATGTGTGTGTGTGTGTGTGCGTGCATGTGTGTGTGTGTGTATGTGTGTGTGTGTGCATGCGCGTGCGCCTGCAGCACCTCTGCCTCAGCCTCCTCTCTCCTCCTCCTCCTCAGCGACGGCAGCCTCAGCCTCGAGGTCCTCCTCTTCTTCGTCCATGTCCATCCCCGTGTTCTCCCACCCCTGGTACGTCAGAGGCTCTGAAAAATGCAACCAAAAATAAAAGTGGCACGCCATATAAACTGTTTCCAGAAATCTTTTCAAAAATAAAAACGGTAACATATTTTTTTGAGTGTAAGGCGCACCTTATTATAAGGCACCCCCCCCCCCCCCCCAACTTTGACATGGAAAAACAGATTTTGTTCATTAGTCATATTATAAGGCGCAGGGGGCTTAGTCAGGGGAAAAACAGAGAGACTCACTTTCCATGTTGGTGATGGCCTCCTCCAGAAGGCTCTCCACTTTCTTGCCATCCAGGTCCACTACAATGGGATGAGAGAGAGAGAGAGAGAGAGAGAGAGAGAGAGAGAGAGAGAGAGAGAGAGAGAGAGAGAGAGAGAGAGAGAGAGAGAGAGAGAGAGAGAGAGAGACAGAGAGACTCACTTTCCATGTTGGCGACGACCTCCTCCAGAAGGCTCTCCACCTTCTTGCCATCCAGGTCCACTACAATGGGATGAGAGAGAGAGAGAGAGAGAGACAGACAAAGACACCCAGAGAGAGAGACAGACAAACAAAAAGACAGACAGACAGAGAGAGAGAATCATTTTCCATGCTGGTGACGGCCTGCTCCAGAAGGCTCTCCACCTTCTAGCCATCCAGGTCCACTACAATGGAATGAGAGAGAGAGAGAGAGAGAGACAGACAAAGACACAGAGAGAGAGAGACAGACAGACAGACAAAAAGACAGACAGACAGACAGAGAGAGAGACTCACTTTCCATGCTGGTGACGGCCTCCTCCAGGAGGCTCTCCACCTTCTTGCCATCCAGGTCCAGCACGATGGGGTCGATGGACGTGCTGCCTGAAATGGTGGCCGTCACGTTGTTGAACTCCTTCTCAAAGTCCTGCCGCAAGCGGTAGAACGGCTCCATCTCCGGGCCGTCTGGGATCTTGACCTTGATTGTTTTTTAATTTAAAAAAAAAGGGGGGACGCAAAGTTTTAGATGACCTAGCCATATAGTAGAATTCTAGAATATTACCCTAGACGCGTCATGGATGCATTCACGCACGCACACACATAGAGACACACATACATACATACAGACAGACACGCACACACACATAGAGACACACACACACACACACACACATAGAGACACACATACAGACACACACACACACATACAGACAGACACACACACACACACACACACACATACACACACACAGAGACAGACACAGATACAGACACACACACACACACAATAGCTATCTCTCTCAATGTTAAAAAGCTACGACCATGTCAGAAAAAGAAAGAGAGAGAGAGAGATATGCAGTTCCTTGATCAAGGGAGGCTAATCTAGTTTCCACTGGTTTCCCAGCTGCGCACAGCCGACACATTCCGATTTCGGAGGAGCTCAAAGGAGAAAAATTATTTGGAAGATTTTTGTGACAAAAGGCAGGAGAATGAGCCAATAAGTCAGAAGGATAGTAGATGATAGAAAGCAAAGGGAAAAGGCAGAGTCAAAGAGAGTGGCAGATTAGGGGAAGCTACAAGCACAGAACTTCCAGAAGGTGAGGGAACTATTTTTTATGAAAGACCCCCCAGTATCCCCACAGGGATAAATGGCGGACTCACCTCACTTGAAGGAGGGCGCTCTTCAAAGACGGAACCATCATCTGCACAAGGATAGATTTCATACACAAAAATAATTTTCTGAAATGGTTAATAAAAAAATTTTTTAAATAAATTAACCAACAAAAAATAAATTGTACTTTAACTCTTCTAGATCCATGTCTTTTTAAAAAAAAACTTTCTCGGTTGTCTGTTGCATCTCAACCGACAAGAGAGGGAGTAACTATTTTTTTCGAGTGCACATGCATTGCTTTAACGGAAAAATCAATGACACACGCTTTAAAAATAGACAAACACATGGCAGGGTGCTTGGCAGGGAATGTCTTTGCATTCGGTGGGGGTGTAGAGTGATGTACTGGGTGAATGTATTCACCCATGGTGCTAGAAGAGTTAAAAAGTATCAATACTTCTCTTCACACAGCATATCTCATTAGTCGTGTACACATCATTGTTGATGCAAACTTGAGAAAAAAACCCATTTGAAATCGCAACACCATTATGATCTTTATTATAAACAATAATCTTGTTACAAGGAAGCTTTCTAACTTGGCACGATCTACTACCAAACACTCCAGATCAATTAGTTGGAATCACAACATGCCAGCCTATCTATATTATTATCAAGCAGATCACTGCAAACCAATTCAAGCACACAACACAGGGAGTGCATCACAAAATTAATTTGACTGCTAAACTATCTTAACCAGATCAAACCCCTCATTGCTCAGTCCTAAGACTAATAACGAAATCAGTGTTAATAAAGTTAAGGATAACAGCATTTTCACTTCACTCCGATGGTATTTGCGATTCACAAAATTTATGTGCTGATTTATGTTATCACACCAACACAATTTCACCTAACATTCCACTACAGGTTACAACACCCTCCACTACACTAACAAAATAAAATAAGAGTTTAGAAATATTGAGGAATCACTTTATTAGCATTTTAATCCATTAAAGTTGACCAAAGCTACATCTATGATTCCTTCTACAGGAAAACAAAATGCTAACCACTCATGCAAAAATCAATACTTCTTGCGTGCACTAGACATTAAAACCAATGTAAAAAGCATGCAACAATCGATCACACATAAAATGTATCTTTGGAGCATTTCATTCTAAAACTTAGATTTTAAAACCCTGCCACCAATCTTACTCAATTTTCGATGAATAATTACGGCAGAAAGATGTATGTATATCTCAAGTTACATTTAACTAAATCTTCTCCTTAAAGATCTCTCTGACTCACCACAAAGCACTTTTAACTTTAAACGCAGATTACAAATCTCATGAGCTTCATAAGATATGTTCTAGATTTGAAATAGGTTAGGGGGAAAACAACAGAAAACACACACATAAAAAATAGAACAGTAACTACAGATAAGAAAATTGGACAGTGATTACACATAGAAAATGTTAACAATCATTTTCTCTTTGTCAAACAAGAGAAATGGAGAAATAAGAATAGACAGAGGAGAGGGGACACGACAAAGAAGCAAGGGAAAAAAACCACGCACACACACAGAGAGAAGGTGAGTTTCTAATAAATATAATTCTAACAAGACAAACAAGAGACAAGAAATATTATGAACCAGTTTTGTTCCTCGGATATCAGATGATCAGTTATGTCCGAAGTTCTGTGAAATCCTTGAAGAAACTCAAGATAACAACCACCAAAACAAAACAGAAAGAAAGCGACAGAGTCGAGTGACCGCAAACTGCTCCCAGTCATACAAAAGTATGGGTGGAGCACAAAAAGAATTAAGATGGTTGTTTTTCAGAAAGTTGATCTTGCACTAAAGAAAATCAATGTAGATCTCTTGTCAATAATTGACTGTAATATCGTCGGTGAAATTCAAAAACCTCGTATCTCAATTTTGGTAGTTTTGAGAAAAATGGAGAAAAAATAAACTTTTAAAAATTAACCGCATTGACCACCAGGCATCAGAATAGTCTGAAGTCCAATCCTCTGAAAACCGCGGTAAAAGAGCCATCAAGGCCCCAGACTATACAGGGACAACACTATTATCAGTTCTGAACACCACCAAAAAGGCTTAATAAAATGAGAAATCCTCTGAACCTCTGACAATTCTGATGCCTGACCACAATTGATTAACTATGATGAATATGTTGTTCAAGACATTGCGAGTTTAGTCCTGCATTTTGTTAAAATTACTTTACCCAAAAATGTTTAGACTTGAAAAGAACGAAAATACAAGGTTTTTGTCCTTAACTTAATCTGAATTTGGAACTTACGAGTTTTTCTTCCATTTTCACAACCTCATTCACCCCAGATAGAAAGTCGTTAGAGATACGAGCTTTTGGTGGAAGGTGGCAGGAAAAATGAGAGAACTGACTATGTATCTAACTCAACCCCCCAAAAATTGAGATACAAGGTTTTTGAATTTCACCAACGATATGCTCTTTAATAAGCATCACTAAGTACCCAACCATGTTTTTGTACAAACATTGTTTTCAGTGGATGCCCCATTCATTTTATTTATCATACAGGTTATGAAGGAATGGGGAAAGAAGGCAAAAAAGAAAACTGGGGGTGGGTGGGTGGTGGTGGTGGTGCTGAAGACCCTTTTGTTATAAAGAAACAGTACAGTCAAGGAGCAAGAAGAACGAAAATTAGCAAAGAAGGATAAAGCATGGTACTGGAGCACAAGCAATTTTTGTGTGAAAATAATTTGGGTGTTCAGGAGACATTGTGTCTCTGTGTGGTTATTATTACAGGGTTCATACAAAATTCTTACTTCAAAATTCCCAAACTTTCCCCCAAACCCTACTGACCATTTTCTTAAAGGTCGCTAAAGCAGGGCATCTTGCCACATGCAAAGTCGGTCGCGAAACACGGATGTAAAGGAACAAGTAAGGAATGACAACTCCTCATTGACTTCCAGCACGAAAAGCGAAAGTAGACAAACGGAGATCATTGCAAAGTCGGCCCCTTTTGTTGGTTTGTTTTGATATCAAAGACTGTATAGGGGAAGACAAGCATCCGGTCTCTTTTCCCTATATGAGTAGTGAGGACAGAAACACTGGTTATGTCCATTTTAAACGTGACACATTTACACGTCGATAGGCCAGTTGAATTCTCCGTTCAAATTCCAGTCTGAGTTTTTGGATAGCCGCCGCTGTGAATGGTGTATAACTACCCCACTAACGATAACTCTATCAGCCCGGTTCGCTGTAACTCTTAAGTAGTCCATCTTACCCTTTTAGAATCTTTGTTGTTATTCCATAAAAGTTTCTAACGGAAAGGGTAGAACCAATTTAAAAGACCCGCTTACACATACTGGCCACTAAAAATAATATTTTGCCGACTTGTTAAAATTCCTGAACTTTCACAAACCTCTGAGAAAATTCCCAAACTTTCGAGGACTTGAAAATGGTTCCTGATTTCCCCCCAATCTTTCCCAAACTGTATGAACCCTGGGTTAAGGGGTAAAGAGCCCTTTATGATGATCAGGGGACAATTCATTTTGAAGATGAACTTAAGAAACGGTTGAACATTAGGGAAAGAAGTATCTCCTTAAGCTTAAAACCCCCTTTGACATTCGCTTTTCTACATTCGCTTTTCTCTGATTTCAGAGAATTCTGTTGAAAAATTCCAGACCTGAAGAAAGAAGCAGTGATGTTTAGTGAGTAGAATTGCTAGAGCAACAAACCCAGCAGACAGAGATAAAATAATACCTGGAGCAATCTGTTCTGTTTTCAAAGACTAGAAGTTCAATGACATGATCAATATATTTTAGGTAACATACAGGAATTAAACTCACCTGTAGCCAAAGAATCAATTTTGTCATCTTCACACATAGGCCTTTTATTCTGAAAAAGGGCTTTGGGATTTAAAGTGTAGAAAAAAAAATACACGAGGCATTGACCTCAAAGAATCTTATTTGAAGGACCCCTTTAAATAATTTTTCAAGGAATATTTTCAGAACTATACGCTCAAAATTCCCTCGAGCATCTAAGCAGGTATACCAGAAATTCAAATTCACAAACCTAAGACCTCAACTGAGTAGGCCCTACTAAAATATATGCAATGATAATTTCAAGGAGAGAGCTGAAGAGATGGCTTAACTCTTCTGATGCCATGTTTTTTTTTTTTGGGGGGGGGTATTCTTGGTTTTCCGTTGCATCTCAACCGACAAGAAGGGAACAACTATTTTCTTCGAGTGTGCATGTGTTGCTTCAATGGAAGTAACAGCGACATAAGCTCTAAAAGCAGACAAACACATGGCAGGGTGCTTGGCAGTGAATGCCTTTGCATTTGGTGGGAGTGAAGCGTGATGTGCTGGGCGAATGTATTTGCCCGTGGTGCTGGAAGAGCTTAAAAGATAAAGAGTTAAGGGGGTGGGGGGTAGGGGGTGGGGGTGGGGGATGGGGGGTGGGTAGTTTTTAAAAGATTGAGTGGGAAAGATAGTTCAAAGAAAAAGAGTTGATAGGGTAACTTCAACCAAAAAAAAAGATTGAAAGGAATGATTCAAGAGATAAAGGAACAGAGGGGGGTACAAAGGTTGAGGGAGTGGGAAAGATGGCTGCAAGAGAAACCAAGACAGAAATCCACGCAACAACGCAACCGAAAAAGAAAATTTCCACATTCCGGCATGCTGCTATCAAATCAAGTCATTCAAAAAAACAGTAACAAAAGAAATTGAAATTAAAAAAAGGTCTTGTTTTTTTTCTTCTGATTGATGTAAATTTATTATTTTAAAAATAAAAATTAAATCTCTCTTTATTTGAAATTTACTGCCTTCTGTTGTTTGTTAGAGTGTTTGGGATGATACCCATGGTTATATAAATTTGCAAGTTTATAACGTATAAACAAAGAGCAAGTAAAACTTATAAACAGCAAATCATTCCGAAAGAAAGCGTAAAATACTTTTTTTGCATAAATTAATTGATGAATATTAAAGCAATTTTTGTTTTGTTACAGAGACAATCTAATTTTTCATCGGTCATTTGATTCAAATAAATCTGTTCAAAGTGGTTTCATACAAGATTCTCTGACGTAAATGTTGTTAATTAGAAAAGGCTTTCAATTTAGACCCCCCAAATAAACTGAAACCCCCCCAGAATTTTTAAAGAAAAGAAAAGAAGAAGAAAAAATAACCCTAAAACTGTCCAATATGTTAAACTTAGAAAAAACAACCCTAAAACTGTCCAATATGTTAAACTTAGAAAAAACAACCCTAAAACTGTCCAATATGTTAAACTTAGAAAAAACAACCCTAAAACTGTCCAATATGTTAAACTTAGAAAAAACAACCCTAAAACTGTCCAATATGTTAAACTTAGAAAAAACAACCCTAAAACTGTCCAATATGTTAAACTTAGAAAAAACACACCCTAAAACTGTCCAATATGTTAAACTTAGAAAAAACAACCCTAAAACTGTCCAATATGTTAAACTTAGAAAAAACAACCCTAAAACTGTCCAATATGTTAAACTTAGAAAAAAAACACCCTAAAACTGTCCAATATGTTAAACTTAGAAAAAAAACACCCTAAAACTGTCCAATATGTTAAACTTAGAAAAAACAACCCTAAAACTGTCCAATATGCTTCAACTTAAGGCCGTGTACACACATAAGCGGATATCCCATGCGGAAACCCGTGCGCAATCCATAAATAAGTGAAACGAAGAAGGGAAAAGATTTGCACACGTGTCCGAATTTCCCCTATATGCGTAAACTTTTATCCTTCTTTCTTCCACTTATTTAGGGTTTTCCGTACGGAACTTACGCGTCTAATGTGAACCCGGCATAATGCAGGAAACAAAATGAAAAGAACAGTAAGTGATATAACTTCACACCTATCTCTTCATTTTTAGAACATCTGACAGTCGATTTTGAATCAACGCATCCGTCAATATCAACTTTCTTTTCCCGTTGCCTGTGCTAATATAAAAGATGGAAATAAGAAAAGGGGTAGAAAAGTACATGCACACTTTATCATGCAAGGCGAACACGTCTTTTCTGGCTTAAGCACAAAGAAGAAAAAGTCATTAAAAAAAAGTACATGTACACTTTGTCCTCTGCAGTGCACATGTACTTTTTCAGTCAAGGACAAAGAAGAAAAGTCACTAAAAAGTACCTGTACACTTTGTCCTCTTCAGTGCACATGTACTTTTCCAGTCAAGGACAAAGAAGAAAAGTCACAAAAAAGTACATGTACACTTTGTCCTCTTCAGTGCACATGTACTTTTCTAGTCAAGGACAAAGAAGAAAAGTCACTAAAAAGTACACGTACACTTTGTCCTCTTCAGTGCACATGTACTTTTCTAGTCAAGGACAAAGTAGAAAAGTCACTAAAGAAAATACATGCACACTTTGTCACATAAAATGTACATGTACTTTTTCCGGTTAAAGGGCAAAGAAGAAAAGACGGAAAAACGCGGGCACATTTTTTAGCTGCATACAGTGCACAAAGAGTCTTTTCCAGTACAGAATAAAAGAAGAGAAGTCACAGAGAAGTACATGCGCACTTTGCCCTACAAAAGCGCACAAGTACTTTTCCGGTACAGCAGCTCTCGACAGAAAGTCCACCTGCACTGGGTACGGGAGACCCTTCTCCGGGAGAGGCCTCGTCACCCGCAGCGAGAGCATCCACAGACTGCGATTCGGTTGTCATGGCAACCCCGTCGCCCTCCGACCCTTTCTCGGTGGTGGCTCCCTCTGGGGGCTGTTGCTGTTCTGCCGGCGCTTCAGGGTCTGTAACTTCTGCTGCGGGTTTGTCTTCAGCGTCTTCGGCGGCAGTGCCAAGTTCGGCGGGAGATTTTCTCGCTTCTGCACCATCTTCGGCTTCCGCTTCGTCTGTTTTGTGTTTTTTTAGTTGGTTTTTTTGGTTTAGTTTCTTTCGGGGTAATTAGTGCAGCGATTATTATGCGAACCGTGCCACAACACGCGCTTAGCACGTACATGAGCAACACAACATCTATTAGTTCATGCTTCCACTCATGCAAATACATAATTATTCTACACACAACAACAACGATCGATACATGGCATGCTACACAATCAACAAGTATCCTGTCCTGAAATTGGGATCACTTTCTTAACCCTTTCACCGCCAAAGTCGCATTTTAGCACCACAGTGATTTAACACCTATGTCACTAAAAGGCATCAAATCGCAGTCTATTATGTAACAAGTATATAACTTATTAAAAAAAAAAAAAAAAAAAAGTATATACCTTATTTATAAAATTGGTCACAGAAAAATTCCAAATACTGGAGATGGATTTTGTTCTGTACCTAAGTAAAATTAATGGACATTTATGGCTGAAACATGGCTGGCGGTGAAAGGGTTAATAAAGAGATGAGATACTAATCCTGGGATCCTCAAATCCAACATGAAGCATAACCGATTTCCAATGACACTGCACAATACTTGACAGACATGTAGCTCTACAGAACGAGAATCCAACAAATCAATTGATCAAATTTTGCAGACAAATAATTACATGACCCTACTGCATTTAGAAAATAAAAACTAAAAACCAACCAAACCTAGGCTGTTGTTGTTTTGTTGTTGTAAACTCTGCTATAATCTCTAGCCTCTAGCTAATTATTTCACTTTTGTCTAACTCATTGCTTACTAAGTACTACAACAAACTCAAAACACTAACAATCACAACGTTTAGCAGACAACTGTTAGAACTATTCTGACACAAAAACAACAAAAAAGTTATCAGAACGGAAGAAAAAAAAAAGTCTAAGCTAAAGATTAGCATACGACTTCTGGCATTTACAGCAAAAAAACTGTCATCTATAAAAGTCACTGTACACAAAATGACACACTAAACTTTAACACTTTAATTTTCAAGGAAAAAGAGGTCAATCATTGGGTGATCTCCCTTTCACCTTAGTTAACCCCTGGAGAGGTATTGTGCAGAGTCAAACACTAATTCTAACTAAAAAATACTGTCACTGTACCACAAAAAAACCCCACTAAACTTTAACACTCTTTCATATTGCCTACCCTGCCAAAAAAATAATCTTAGCATTAAAATACTCGTTGTGAGCCTAAAAATAGTCAATACCCTATGATTGAGTTACTGATAAAGTTACTTTAAACGATGACTATTTAGACTATAGAGCCTTTGTACGTCACTGTTGATGACACATTTATTATTCTGAAGGAAACAACAAAAATGGAATAGTTGGCAAGTTTATTTTACTATGATAAATTTGTACAATTAAATTGATTTAAGTCAAATATTCAGACTTGACTTGTGTTGATAAATGTTTAATTAAAAGGCGTAGCCGCTCTTCTTAAAAATTCAATATAATGAGACACGCAATTCTTCATCTAATGCTGAATAATTGAAACAAATTTAAATCAAACAGAAAGGAATAACTGAAATGACGTATTCATACTAAATGTTTAACATATAAACTAATAAAGACAAATCCCAAACAATAACAATCTAATAAAACATTGTGCACACCAGCTGGTTTAAAGACCCACCAGATCACGTGTCAATATCACGGGTTTCACGTGTTTTCCCTCTTATAGCTGGAAAGAAATCTTGTTTTGACCAGGTCTGACTCCCATATAAATGCCCCCAAATTCAAACCGAAACATCATTTTAAAGAGCAGCCTCAAATTGAAGTTGGGGACATTTGTATGTGGGTCACAGCTACCCAGAAAAAACCCAAGGGACTTGATCGTGGTGCGTCAGTGCGTCTTTAACAATGCCATCCTCCGCCACTTCTCCTTGTCTTTCTTCTACTTCTTCTTCTACTGCTTTTGACACTTCGGGTTTCTGGGGCGCTACCTTTATCTGGGGCTCTAAGTCACGCGTGTAGACAATAGATAATAATACATGTATAACGATTACCGACACGTAGACAACATGCATAACATTCTACATCATGCATGACGCCAATAGTGTACATGTAGAGATCGAAAGGTAGTTAACACAGGGCTCCCAATCGTCCCGCAAAACAAGGGGTCCCAGGGACTCCTTCACTTACAGTATAGAGGGTCCTAAAGGCGGGATAGAAGGTCCCAGTGGCATTACGAATGCTACAAATATTTTTTTCTAGTGCATCCCTGGGACCCCCTGCACATTCTTTTAAAGGGTCCTCTAGAATTCTAGTACTTCATAGACCCCTTGGGGGTCCCTGGGAGCCCTGTTAACACACCATGCATCTATTCTTCTTCTTCGATCGCTCAGACAGTTTCCTGTCAATTATGAGCGCAGATGCAGTCATGCTGCCGTTATGCCCCTAAGTAAGAAATAATTAGGCCCAGCATGTCCGACTTCGGCTGTCGTAGGAAATCTTTTTGAAAGCGTTTCTTGAACAAAAAAAAGGCAGGAGAATGGACCGGAAAGGCAGAAAGACAGTAGATGACAGCAAGCAAAAGGGAAAAGGCAGAGTCAAAGAGAGCGACAGATTAGAGGAAGCTACAAGCACAGAACTTCCAGAAAGTGGGGGAACTATTTATACAAAAGACCCCCCGGTATCCCCACGGGAGGATGCATCTATTCATCAATTCATCTATCCACCCATCCATCCATGAAAACTCAACCATTCATTTTATCCATCCATCCATCATTTCATACACCCAGTTATCCATCCGTCCATAATCAAGCCAAGCTCGATAATTGTGTGAGAACTATACACTGATCAAATAGCCCCTTGTCCTAACCTAACCAAACCAAACGTACCGTGTCTGGATGGAGGCAAAAAGTATTTCCTTTCAATTTGGAAGAAAAAAACAACCCCCAATTAAACAAATAAATAAATCAAATATTTAAACCAACAATCGCTGGAAAAGCAGACTGAAGAATAAAAAATAACTAGTTTAATCCCTTTAGTTTACTACTGAGAGAGCTATAGTCATGAACAGCTTTATCACTCCAATTTGAAGCTAAACCCAGACAGCAACTCCTCATGTTCATATGTGAATACATAAATTCTCCTTGCGAAAATATTCACCTAGTCAATATATCTGGAGAGAAAAAAAAATCATTCTTTTTTTGATGAAGACACAGTTATTGTTAAAATTGCCCCAACATATCAGAATATAAAACAGCAAACGTGCCGAAACCCACACACAGCACCACACACACTTTAAACAGCAGATAACATAAAGTTCAAACGTACACGAACTCACACACACACATACACAGGGACACGCACTCTCTCTCACAAACACACACACACACACCTCAAGCCCGCGTCACAACCTCCACACATAAACTAAGCAACTCAGCGCAAAGCGAAACTTTCCCCAAGGGAGAACACTCCTTACCTTTAGCCCCCTCATCCTCTTTTTCCTCCTTCTCCTCCTCTTTTTCCGCCAATTCAGCTGCCTCCGCGGCGGCAGTTTCTCCTGCGGCTTCCCCCTCGCCTTTTGACAAGAACGTCGGAAACATTATCGTTTCATTTTGAAAGATTGTCACCACATTTATATTACTACAGTGGAACCTCCCTATCATAAGACCTCCCATTATAAGACTCCCTCTACATAAAACCTACTTCTCTGAGACATTGCCCTTCTTTGCAAGTATTAAAATTACCTCCTTTATAAGACACCCCCCCCCCCCCCTTATATGACCTGATTTGGGATGATTTTTGCAGGTCGTATAAGGGAGGTTCCATTGTATTATATTCAGATCATATTGGCAACATGTGGAATATTGTGACCAAAAAAATCAAAACATTTCTCACAAAATTTGGAACATTCCTGCAGCAGTTGAAACCCTCCCCCACCTCCCCACCCCGAAAAAAGAGAAAAGGAATGATGTTGTAAAATTTCAAAAATTATTTTCATTTTTACAAACGAGAATATAAAAAAAAAGAATAAAGATCACCTGTAGCAAAACAACAATCCAAATCCTTTAACACAAAAAAATAACCCACCCCACCCCTTCCCAGCCCCCAAAGCCAAATTTTAAAAAAAGCGTCAAGAAGAAGGATTTCAATATTAATCCCTTCAAGACATCACTGCCTGAGGCAAACATTATCACTGGCCTGGGACTGCCTATAATTTTTTTTCATAAAAAATAAAAAATGCAACAAAACTTGTCTCTGTCTGTGATTCATTTTCAAGATTACTGGTTGATTCAAGTTTAATTTTCACTTTATAAAATCATTATTACTTGCATTCAAATTCAAAATATTAGTCTCCTTATCACTGTTAGCAAAAACCTATTGGAGCATTTTGTGAGGCTCGTGTAGGGCTGGTTACGGGACTTTTTTTTTTATAACATTAACAAATGAAATAGAAGTGCAAAGACATAAGCGAAACAAAGGCTGGAAGAGTGACAATAAAGGGAAGTAACTAAAAAAAACGTGGCTTGGATTGAGAAAACACGGAGTTAGACAAGGTTTTAGACTCAGAAATCGCTGTTACGAGAATACACGGAATTAGGCCCTGACCCCCCCCACCCGTGCTGATATCGGGGGGGGGGGTGGGGGGGGGGGGTCTTTTGTATAAGTAGGTAGTTCCCCCACCTTCTGGAAGTTCTGTGCTTGTAACTTCCTCTAATCTGTCACTCTCTTTGACTCTGCCTTTTCCTCTTGCTTGCTGTCGTCTACTGTCTTTCTGCCTTTCCGGTCCATTCTCCTGCCCTTTTTTTCAAGAAACACTTTCAAAAAGATTTCCTACGACAGCCGAAGTCGGACATGCTGGGCCTAATTATTTCTTACTTAGGCGCATAACGACAGCATGACTGCATCTGCGCTCATAATCAGGCATGAAAGTGGATGAAGATCAAAAAAGAGATTTTTTCAGCCGAGAAATCCTTCCACCCGGATTTTCACCTAACGTCAGAAGTTTTGTTGAGGGGGAGGGGGGAGGGGGGGGATTTTGGCAGCCCAGAAATCCTTCCACCCGGATTTTCAGCTAACGTCCGAAGTTTTGTTGAGTGGGAGGGGCAGAACGTTCCCCCAAAAATGTTTCCAACCGTGTTTTCACCTAACTCACGTCAGAAGTTTTGTTCAGCGGGGGAGGGGGGCTAATCTATTCTGAAAATTTGGTAGGCACAAATATCCCTCCACCCACATTTTCAGCTAACATCGCTACTTTTGTTGAGTTACTCATTTCGCCTTCCTTCGCACAAATGAAGCGAGTGAGCTAGAGCGACTTCCGGTTAACCAGTTTGAGAATCGCCAAATAGAGACCTGTAGATATAAGAATACGGCAAGATCGGTCCTTTACTTCTAAACAAAAAATTTTTGAAAGAAAAAAAGAAATGTTCTTTTCCCACGGAAGTTATGAAAATTTTCCGCGGATTTTCCGCAAAACGCAGAATTCTTTCATGCCTGATAATTGACAGGAAACTGTCTCAGCGATCGAAAAAGAAGAAGAAGAAGAAGAAGGCCCTGACTGGTGTTCTCCAGTTCCGAGTATGCTCAGAATTCATCCGGAATGAGTCAAAGACACTGACCCTCTGGTGCTTCTTCTCCTTCCTCGATGCGTCGCCGTTTTTCTTCCTCCGCCGCTAATCGGGCCTCCTCTTCAGCGATCCGCCTCTCTTCCTCTTCCTTCAGTCTGTGGGAAAACAAAACTTGATTTCACAACAGTGCGCAGTTAGGCACAAGGAACCATAATATATAATAATAATAAATAGTATTTATATAGCGCATGTATCTAGAAAATTCTACTCATGGTGCTTTACAATGAAATAATACATGGGTGCTCCTGGGAAATTGAAAAAATCCTGCAAGGTCCGCCCAGTTAACAACTTGATTTAATTAAACAATCCTAAAAATACAAAGTTCCTGGTAAAGACATGTACAGATTTATCTGTATTCATTTATTTTATATTCTACACATGCAGGAAACTGACAAAACGTTTATAAATAGGAAATTTGTTGCTTCTCAAATTCTCATAATCAGGCGATGCCGGATCCAGGCAATTAAAAAATCCTGCATTTCAGGACATCCTGAAAGCAGGAGCATCCATGGAAATACAACTACAAACATTCACATTGACACACAAGCACACACACATGCGCGCGATAGAAAGAGAGAGAGAGAGAGAGAGAGAGAGAGAGAGAGAGAGAGAGAGAGAGAGAGAGAGAGAGAGAGAGAGAGAGAGAGAGAGAGAGAGAGAGAGAGAGAGAGAGAGAGAGAGAGAGAGAGAGAGAGAGAGAGAGAGAGAGAGAGAGAGAGAGAGAGAGAGAGAGAGAGAGAGAGAGAGAAGAAGAAGAAGGAGGTGTAGGGGGTCACACACAGACAGACACAGACACCACTCACTACAACCAACCAATGCAAGACAGCTACAGCTTAGAAAAGAGATGAGTTTTTAGTTTTGAATGCATCCAGAGAATCAGAGTGTGTGAGAGGGAGAGGGGGGTAAGTTAATTCACGCAGATGGAGCCTGGAACGAAAAGGACCTTTCACCGTAGGTTTTAGTTTGGACACTGGCTGGTTGAAGAAGGCAAGTGTCTTGAGCATATCTGTGAGTTTGCTCATACAGACTGCTTCATCTTCTTGCATATAGCATCCTCCAGGAATAGTTGGTGCCCATATGATCATCTTCGACGAAAAATTGGCTTGCATTTGGTATTTTTGGTATTTGGTATATTCCAGTCACAAAGACTTATCTCTGTGAAATTCGGGCTGCTCTCCCCCGGAGAGCGCGTCACCGCAAGTGCAGCGCTTACCTTTTTTTTTTGGGGGGGGGGGGGGGCACAGGGTGAGGAGGCACACTTGGAAAACCTATCAATTTGGCCATACCAGGCAGCGGGATTTCTCCCTGCTCTTACCGACTTTCAACTGCCGTACGTGGGATTTTTACGTGCGTAAAAGCGCACGGGTCAGAGACAAAATGGGCAGGGAAGGGGTTAATTTCGATACTCAAAACTCCCAACCGATAGATACACTGGTGCTTCAGATCAGCGTGTCACCAAAATGTGTGAGACAGAGTGAGCACAGTGAGTAAGAATATGAAACACAAGACATTCAGGTAGTATTTGGTCCTGTTATTGAGGCTCAACATACATACAGTATGATACATACGTTATCAATGTAAAATGAAAGACTGACAGACAGCAAGCAAATAGTAAAAGTTCAAAATAGAAAGAGAAGACTGAGTTGAAATTAAAATATAAAAGGAAGACTGAGTAGACATCATTTCTAGAAGAAGAAAAAAAAAGAAAAGAAAAAAAAAGTAGGGCATGAGTAAGAAAAGCTAGAGAGGGAAATCGAGCAACACATCTTCTTCTTCTTCGTCGATTGCTCAGTTTCCTGTCAATATGAGCGCAGAGATGCCTCATGCTGCCGTTATGCGCCTTACTCAGAAATACTTAGGCCCAGCTACATATCTGGAGAAAATCTTCGTAATAATTTCTAGAAGAAAAAAACCCAGCAGGAAAATGAACCATTGAGGCAGAAAGACAGCAAAGCGACTTTGACAGGTCAAATGGACCGCGTGACCGGAAGCAAGGGGAGAGCATGCGTGCTTCCGGGAAGGGAGAGTTGCAGTCCTTTGCTACTTTCGTTTTTTTCTATGTGCTAGGGCATAGGTTTCCAAACTGAAGTGTTTATGCTATTGTTTTGAGTGTTGGTCAGTATGGATAGATTGGACCATTGAGGCAGAAAGATAGTAGACGACAGTAAGCAAAAAGGCAGGGCTCCCAGGGACCCCCATGTGGGGGTCTATGAAGTACTACAATTCTAAAGGACCCTCTAAAAGAATGTGCAGGGGGTCCCAGGGATGCGCTAAAAAAACTTTTTTTTAGCATTCGCAATGCCACTGGGACCCTCTATCCCGCCTCTAGGACCCTCTATCCTGCCTCTAGGACCCTCTATATTGCAAGTAAAGAGTCCCTGGGACCCCTTATTTTACGGGACAATTGGGAGCCCTGAAAGGGTAAAAGCAGAATCAAAGAGAGCGGCAGATCGGAGGAAGCTACAAACACAGAACTTCCAGAAAATGGGGGGGGGGCACTATTTGTACAAAAAGACCTCAAGGTATTCCCACAGGGGGTGGGGTGGGAGGGGGGCAGAGGGGAACCAACCCACCTCTTCTCCTCGGCCTTCCTCCTCCTCTCCTCCTCCTCCTTCTCCAGCCTGGCCTGGATCTGCCCGTCGATGCTCTCCTTGTTCAAGGCGTAGTAGCGCTTGGCCAGGCAGCTGCCGCCGTCGCTGTTGTCGCTGAGCGTGATCACGTCGTCCGGCAGCAGGTTCTTGTCCACGCAGGCGTTCCACAGGTCGCGGGAGGCCGGGAAGTTGTCCAGAATCCAGCCGCCGTTCCTGTTGAGAGAGAATCCGTCAGAGCCTGTTACGCTTGAAAATCATTGAAACTGTGATTGCATGGTTTTTGCTGCCTTGGCTTCATTAAGGAAGTGGTGTCAGACCAATTGACATAGGAAGTTGTCCAGAATCTAGCCGCCGTTCCTGTCGAGAGAATCGAAGAAGCGTCAGAACCTGTTACTGTTGCTTGAAAATCATTGAAACTGTGATTATATGTTTTTTGCTGCCTTGGCTTAATTAACCCTTTCAACGCTAGCCATTAGTCAGCCAAAATTTACCATTAAACTTACCCAGGTAGAGAATAGATTTCGTCTGCAATATTGGGTATTCATCTGTGACTTGCATAAAATAGGGCCTATCCTTACCTCCCAAAATTAAGAACGTAAGGTCACTGTATACCAGACCCTCATTTGATGCCATTTAGTGACATGGGTGTTAAATCATTGTGGTGCCAAGAGGCGACAGTGGCGATGAAAGGGTTAAGGTCACTGTATACCAGACCCTCATTTGATGCCATTTAGTAACATGGGTGTCAAATCATTGTGGTGCCAAGAGGCGACAGTGGCGATGAAAGGGTTAAGGTCACTGTATACCAGACCCTCATTTGATGCCATTTAGTGACATGGGTGTTAAATCATTGTGGTGCCAAGAGGTGACAGTGGCGATGAAAGGGCTAAGGAAGCGGTGTCAGACAAATTCTTGAAATTGAAATAGGCTAGGACACCATTATTGGCCACTGCAACCAGGATTATTAACGCCTTTGACAGCGAGAGTTAAGCCCTTTGTTGGTCAGTATCCAAAAAGGCATTCACTCTTGCGAAAGGCAGCCATTCAGTGGCCTCAAATAGGGTAATTGGCGAGAGTTATGCTCTTGTTTGGTCAGTACTCAAGCATCTACCAAGGGCATTCACTCTTGCAAAAGGTGGTCGTTGCAGTGGCCAATATGTGGATTGTCTTTAGCCATGACAAGCTCCTAGCATAGCATCATCAGTCTCCCAAATCCCCCGAAGTCGGAGTGTGGCTGCTCACATGGCGGGGCAATCAAAAACGGTCACACACGTAATGTTCTCATCCCTAGCTGGTGCATTTGTATATACCATAGTGTTTGAATGCTTCGGCTGTTGGGATGATCCCTGGAGTCTTTAAGCCAGGGAATGACAACAACAAACAACAACAACATAAGAAGAAGAAGATCACGTTTTATCCTATTGGCTACTGCAACGACCACCTTTTGCAAGAGTGAATGCCCTTGGTGGGTGGGGGAAGATGGTTGAGTACTGACCAAACAAGGGGATATAACTCTCGACAATAACCCTATTTGATGCCACTTAATGGCTGCCTTTTGCAAGAGTGAATTCCCTTTTGGAATGACCAACAAGGGCTTAACCATTGCCATCAAGGGCGTTAATAACCCTAGTTGCAGTGGCCAATAACTATGGGGAAACTCTGGAGACGCAAAGAACAATAACTCGGATGATTTTTAAAAAATTTTATCCTTCACGACAATATTTCATCTTTTTTTTTTCAAAATAAAAATATCTGACTCACATAGGCCCATCAGGGCGATCGATGCGCATGTTTTTCTCCAGCTCGGCGATGACCCCTTCCATGACCTCCACGATGACGTCCGCCGGCAACACCACCGTCTGCTTCTCCGCGTCGGCAACAGCCGCCTCCACCATGGCAACGACCTCTGGGTGCGTGGCGTCCACTTCCGGCTCAGGGGGCGGCGGGGGAGGCTTGTTTTCCTCGGCCGCCGATTCTTCCGGCTTGGTCTCTCCGGATTCTTCTTCTTCGGGTTTGGCTTCCGCTTCTTCGGGTTTGGGCTCGTCTTCCTTTGCTGCTACGAAAAAAATGATTTTGTTGTTGTTGTTAATGAATGCTACAGAAGAAAAGAAAATTCGAAGTTGTCTGTCAAAGGGGTCTAACTCTAAAGAAATAAACAAGGCAGATAAGCGGACTCATGGTTTGGTAGACACCTTTGACATTGCGAAAACTTTCTTTTGTATGCTTCTTGGAAATATTAAAGCTGTATTCTTTTTTATTTTTGGGGGGCTGTCCCATCTTCTGGGTCGTACTGTGCCGTTACTCCCACCCCGCTCATTCCAAATCCCAATTCGCAGCTACACCCCGGCTTGTTCAGGTCGCAGAATCCGAGACCAGCAGTCTTTTAAAGCTGTATTCTTTCTATTTAACAGGGTAACCCAAAATTTCCAAGTTCAAGTATTTCAGATTTTTATACTTTCAACCTCCTCCGAAATCGGAATGTGTCGGCTGTACGCAGCGGGGAGACCAGTGAAAACTGAAAACCGGACACATATGTACCTTTACCATTATGGTCATATGACCTGGGAACGCAGAAGAAGAAGAAGAAGAATACTTTCAACAAGGAACTCTTCTTTGCAAGCATACAAATATGCAAGCTTTTAACTTATTTATTCAAAAGGCGTAGATGTACTGTTGCAACACTGAACTGTTAGCCTTCACAGTAACTGAATCTGAAGGAAAAAAAACCACCAGGATTTGAGTCAGTCTTAACCCCTTCACTGACGGAAGAAAACAGAGAAATGATCGTTTTTCTTAATATAAAATTTAAAAGAGACCTGTTAGACTCAATCTGAGAAAATGGTCTAGAGATATATCCTTCCTGACTTGTCTGAACAAAAAAAAACATAATTCCAGGACTATGACGTCAAAAGTTATGACATCATCAATGACATCACACAGCACATAGTAGTAGTAGTAGCACAGGAATGAGCAGGGAAGGAGTTAATTTTGATACTCAAAACTCCCAACCGATACACTGTGCTTCAGATCAGTGTGTCACCAAAGATAGCTAATCTTTATCTGACGCCCAAAAAATGTTAGAGAATTAATATAAAGGAGAGACCTCTTCAAATATGCAGGTAACCCCCTAAAAATCTAGCAGGGTTCATACAAAATTCTTACTTCAAAATTCCTAAACTTTTGCAAAACCCAACTGACCATTTTCCCACATGAAAGCGCACCGATCCACCCACGTTGTTTAGTCATCTTGCTAAGGAAGTGGGAACTCTCTAATGCAGAGAGGAAGCTTTAACGACAGCCAGAAAGCATTTGACTTCCTACTGCAATGGCCGCCATTTGCATGGAGGTCGATTGAAGGCTAATTTTGATCGATTTTTTTTCTCGCAATTTCTCAGTTTTCCTGTGGCAGTGAAGGGGTTAAAATCTCACCTTCCCCTTCCGCCCCTTCTCCTTCCTCTTCCTCCTTTGTGGACCCTGCCCGAGATCCCGCTTTTTCTGTTAGGGAACACACACACAAAAATCCACATTTGAAAAAGAATGTGTTTTCCATCTTATAGCGGGTAAGAAATCTTAAGAAATCTTCCTAGCATAAGAGGGAATGTGACACGTAACATGGGGGGGTCTTTAATTGTAGAAGCAACATAGGTCAAAAGTTCAGGATTAACCCTTTCACCGCCAATGTCGCATTTATGCACCTCAATGGTCTATCAGCTATGTTACTAAAAAAGCATAAAATTCAGGCGTTATCTGAATACCCTATTTCTTAAGTTTGGGAGGTAAGGATAAGCCTAGTGTTATACATTGTCACCGAAGAATGCCTAATATTGCAGATAAAATGTTTTTCTGTACCAAGCTAAGTTTAATGGAACATTTTGGTTGAAAAATGGCTGGCGGTGAAAGGGTTAAAGAAAGAATCATGGTTGCATCCGGATTAAAAGTCAAGCTGAATCCAACTTCAGTTCCACAAGGGGAAAAGTTCAGTTCATTTATAAAGAATAAACGTGTAGTATTATAATTCTTTATGTAACTAGTATGACTTGTTGATGGCAGTATAATTGTGTGTGTGTGTGTGTGCGCGTGCCACGTGGGCAGGCAGCCGCACTCCGACTTCGGGGGATAATGCCGCTATGATTTCCGACTCACCTTGGTCGCCCTCTTCCTTCTCTTCCCCCTCCTCCCCTTCCTCCCCTTCAGCGGCGGCTGCTGCCTCTGCCTCTGCTGCGGCTTTCTCCTCCGCTTCCTTGGCAGCCTGTTCTGCCGCTAATCGTGCAGCTGTGAAACACCAAAAAATATTCACTATTAGGGTGGGGGACTGATTGGGGCGAGTGAACGAACGAATGAACGAATCTTACTTAACCAGGCATCAGAATAGTCTGAAGTCCAATCCTCTGAAAACTGTGGCAAAAGGGCCATCAAGGCCCCAGACTGTAGAGGAACAATGTTCAAATGAGTTTGGAACACCACCAAAAAGGCTTAATATAGTGATAAATCACTTTAAAATGCTATTTAGCTCAAAGGATAACAATAAAAAGACAAAACCTCTGACAAGAGAAGCCAATCCTCTGTCAGAAATTCTTAATCCTCTGATCCTCTGACAATTCTGATGCCTGTTAACTCATTCGCATCGCAACAATTTTGAATTATTAAAAAAACTCACAAATCACTCCCACAAAGCGTACATAAACAAAAGGAGAGAAATGAAAGAAGATTACGGGTTTTTACTTCAGGTTTAGACATAGGGAAGTGGTATAGATCAGACTTTTGGATGATGATGAAATTAGCGTCCAAACGGTCAGAGACCCTTAATCAGACTTTTTCAAAGACTTTATATAGAAAAACTCTCTACACCGATTGGGTAACCCACAACAAACCTCTACAAAAGCAAAGTCAGAAGCAAAATTGTGGTCTAAGGGAGCGAAGCGAGTTTAGAAGTGACCAAGGTATGGTGTGCACACAGATTTACTTCCCTTGAAGCAAATGCATCAAATTGACAGTTATCATGGCCGGAATGACTTAAATGAATTAACGATGGTAAAAAATAAGCAATACAAGCTTCTTTTCATCTTGCCATCAGATCAATAGAAAAAAAGGGGGGAAATGTGAAATAGCGCCAACTGTGTCCAAAACTGACGTAGAAAAAAAAAGCGAGCAAACAGACGAACACAAATACATTAAAAAAAATGAAGAGAAAAAAATACAGTGAGAGAGAGTGAGCGAGTCAGTCATTCATTCATTTATTCTGGTCTTCATCCTTGTCAGATGCCTCAGTGTTTGACTGCACTTTCAGAACGGTTTTGATTGACTGACTGATTGCTTACTTGACTGATGTATGGATGGATGGATGGGTGGAGGACACAGTGAAAGGAATATGGGAAAGTAACTCTCTGTTAATCAACTCCCTCCACCAAAAGATATTTTCCGGCACCCACCACCTAGCAAAGCAAGGGCAACAGCCACTAGGGGAGACAAGACCCAAGTTCATCCTCCAAAAAAGCAAAAAAGGACGACGACCCAGGTCTGCCCATATCATGACCATCACCCAAACAGTACACAATGACAGCTAGAGGGACAGATGGATGGACGATTCTTTCGTAAACATTTTTAGCATAGAACCAATCCCGCCATCGTTCCTACCTTCTTCCCTGGCGGCCTGTTCGGCCTCGGCCTGTTCCTTCAGCTTGGTCTTGATGGTCTGGATGGCCGACTCGGTGGTGTCCTCCCTGACCTGCTGCACCATCTTCCTCTTCTCCTCCGCCATCCGCGGCTTGATGATCTCCTCCATCACCAGCACCTGGTGGTACATACATTATAATAATAATAATGAGGAAAATTCATATAGCGACCTTCCCACTATGTAGGCTACAGGGCGCTTTACACAGAATTGAAATGGAATAAAAACGTGAAACAAAAATCCAATAACAGGAAGTAGACAAAACAATACCGGTCAGACTTCGTTTGGCCGGTAAAGATGCACATAACAATCAGCAACAACAACAACTGCTATGACGACTACTACTACTACTACTACTACTACTACTACTACTACTATTACTACTTATAATAGGCCTAATACAAGTATGCATTGTCACGCAATTCGCAAGCATGAAATAACAGTATATATTCACGACAACATACACACATAAACAACACACACACACACACCATGCATACATACACTCATATATGGGGCCTACATGAACGCATCACACACACACACACACACAAACATGCACACACACACACACATGCACAAATACACACACACACATGCACGCACATCACAGTGATTGTATTTGGTACTGTAGTTTACAGACTACAAGGCCATACTTTTTTTTTCTCCAACTGAAACCCCTGCGCCTTAAAATGCGTTGCGCCTAGTGTACGACTCAAATCTGATCAATGACGTCACTGGCGAGATAAGGAAGCTTGGGCAAATTACGGACGCCTGATCGGCAGGCGTGATTTGCGGGCAATTTTGTAAAAAAATCTGTTCGGGGGTTTGGACACAAATTAATAGTTCTATGGGGTTTATTAATCTTTTGTGAATCGAAACAATGTAAAAGCAGACGTCAAAGTCCTTCATTTACTTGGTGAAAAGGCTCTAAAATTGAGAGTACTCGAATTGTTCGCATTTATACTTTGTTCGTATTTACCCTTGCCAACCCCTAATGAGCAACTCAGGACGCGGATTTGACCGCCAGGGGTCAATCAAACCAGTAGGGGCTTATCACGCGATATTCTTAGTTGGGCGTAGTGAGAGAGAGGGGAGATGAGTCCCTCCCTCTCTCTCTCTCTCTCACTATGCCCAACTAAGAATATCGCGTGATAAGCCCCTACTGGTTTGATTGCCCCCTGGCGGTCAAATCCGTGTCATAAGTTGACCATTAATGTAAGTAATCTGGGGTGGTGGGGCGGGGGGGATGGGGGGGGGGGGGGGGGTTGAAGGGAGGTGGGTGTTAGTGTGTTGTGTTATGATTATATGCAATGCATTCTCTAATGTATTCATTTTCATAGAGATGTATGGTGAGGATACGTGAACCAGTCTGTTAGAAATGTTTGCACGAATGGTGAGTGAAAAGCGCATTGAGTTCCTTTGCAAGATTATGCGCTATATGAGCATTATTAATTATTATTATTGAAGTAAAATTTAAGTGTGACCTGGAAACATCACAAGGCGCACTCACACACACACAAACACAGACACACACCTTTGGAGATACTGACTGACCTTGGCCCCATATTTGTGTGCCAGCAGGTGGCAGAGGGTGGACTTGCCGGACAGGGGCGGGCCCAGCACGGCCAGCTTGCAGGGGGGTCTGGGCTGCGGGGGGAGCAGGAAGGGCCGCGGGTTCTTCAGGAACTTCTCCATCGCCTCGTGGCTCGACATGCAGTAGATTTTGTCCAGGAAACTGAGAGAGAAAAAAATGGATATCATAATAATACATGTCCTGTGGCTGCCCACGTGGCGGGGTAATCATAAATGGTCGCACTCGTCATGTTCTCATCCCTGGCTGGTGCATTTGTACCATAGTGTTCAAGTGCTTCGACTTTTGCATAGCTGCCAACTTTTCCCCCCCAACAAAATCCTGGAGGGGGGTGGGTTTGGGAGGAGGGAGTATCCCCCCTCCCAGAGCGGGGTTCAGGGGGCGAAGCTGAGAAACTTCTGCGTGGCGAGGTTACTTCAATGGCGGCGTGAGACAGGCCTAAAGACGCCAAACAAAGCATTGCAGGAGGAAGTAGCCCGCACTTCTGACATGCGCAGTACGAACTCTGCTCCGTGAAGCTTCCTGAAATCCAGTTTCAGTTTTTGGGTTTCATAACACTCGTTTCTGAGGTCATCTAAGCTGGAAATTTTAAAATCCAGGAGTTTCACGTGAATTCTGGGAAGACCCGGAGAGGTGACAAAATCTGGGAAGCTCCTGGATTTACCGGGAGGGTTGGCAGGTATGCTGTTGGGATGGTCCCTGGAGTCTTTAAGCCAGGGTGTGATAACAACAATAATACATGGGTGCAACTCACCAAAATGAAAAAAATCCTGAAAGGCAGGGGTCCAGGGACCCATGACCCCGGCAGGGTACAGGGGCAGAGCCCCATCAGACGATTCAGGGGGGGGGGGGAAGTTAAGAGAGGGAGATAACGAGATAGACAGACAGTTAAAATGATAGACAGAGACAGTTTGAGTCTGATAAGCCTTGTGAAATTATTACATTGCCTTTGTAAACTTCCAAGATAGAACCACCAAGTTCAAAACGCACCAAATCGCTTGCGGTCAATTTTGTTGTTGTTGATAAATTAAAAAGAACCTGAAGTTCAGTTTCTGGTAAAATTAAAAATACTGAAATCAGTGTAAAAATTAAAGAGTAGCACCCATGATAATAGTAATAATAACAAGAGGGCTTATGTTTGCCTTTGAGAGCAAACTCCCTTACTCATCAGTCACACAAAAATTGCAGGCCAAAAAAAAAAAAAAAGGGTGGCGCGCCTCTGGCTGCGACATGCTCTCCAGGTGGGAGCAACCCGAATTTCACAGAGACGCCTCTGTGACTATAATGTACCTAACCTAACCTAACCAAACCATCACTCTGGAGTCAAAAGTATGGCACACTCTTTGCCTCAAATGTACAATAAACCTACATACAGCACCCCTATCCTACCTGACAGCAAACTCCGGCTTGCCCATCACTCTGTTCCCATCGAAGAGGGCCACGGGGCAGCACCGCAGCCACCGACTGCGTCTCCAGCGGAAGCGGGGCGCCACCATCTGCTTGGCGGCGAGCGTCCTCATCAGTTCGTCCGTCTCCACTTCCTCGGGGATTTCCTCCTCCTCAGCATCGTGCAGGCGGATTGGGACCGCCGCCGGGCGAATCACGAAGCAGTTCAGCTTTTGAAGCAGTTGCTGTCAATGGGAAAAACTCTCCTTAAAGGTGGATCGTAATGATGACCTGGATGAGTTTTTGCAAGAAGCACATCGAGATCACCTGAAAGACAGCCTTTTCAAGGATCGGAACACTCACTTTGCTTTGGTTTCCTAGAAATTAAACCGTCAAAACGGCGATTCCTCCTTGGCGGAGATAGTAGCCATTTTGGATAGGGTGGGTGGAGACCAATTCCCTTTTGGTTGAAGCTTTTTCTTTTTTCGTAGTGCAGTTTAAAAAAATGGAGCTATTTCCTTTGTTGTGAGCGAAACTCCTTCGGATAAACTGTATACAATTAAAAAATAAAAATAAATAAAAAGGCTTGTATTGCGAAAATTTCATGCAAACGATTTGGCCTAAACTCAGGCGGCTATTAGAAAAGAGACGGCACACGCCTTCTCTTTGGATGAAAGAATTTGACTTCCAGCACCTCCGCCAAGGAGGAATCGCCGATTTGACGGTTTGATTTATAGGAAACCAGAGCAAAGTGAGTATCGCAATCTCTGTAAAGGGTGTTTTCCTGGTGATCTCGATGTGTTTCTTACAAAAAAACTAATCCGTCAGGGTGCCCCTTTAATAATGAAATGTTTTCTTTTGGGGAAGAAAAGATGACAAGAGTCAACATGAAGACGTTCGTTTTCGATAAATTTCAATCCAAACTGATACTAAGGAACAAATATAAAACTAAAATGTTGGAGAGCTAAAAATAAAAGTAAAATATATAATTCTCAATTCAATCCTGTCGTCAGGACTTGATATTTAACGAAAATGACCCTTAATTTAAATTAGATACAAGGAAAAGTATTACACTTTTCAGCTTTGAATATGTTGCAGCGGTTAATAGAAGACAGTAAAATGATTCCAAAGTCAATCCAGTAAGCACTCAACCTTTGACAAAGATACATCTTATTTCTTAAAATAGAAAAAGAAGAAGATTTAATCAGGATTGAAAAGGCAATCATCCACAGGTATACTACACTCACGTAGCGATTCTACACACTCCGCACACAGACACAGACAGACAAAGAAACATGCACACTATGAAAAGTACCTATTCACTTATTTCCTCTTTTATCAGTTGTTTTTTTCACCACTACAGTGGAACCTCCCTTATAAGACCTTCAAAAATCACCCCAAATGAGGTCTTCTAAGGGAGGGGTCTTATAAGGGAGGTAGTTTTGATACTTACAAAGAAGGGCAATGTCTCAGAGAAGTAGGTCTTATGTGGGAGGGAGTCTTATAATGGGAGGTCTTATAAGGGAGGATCCACTGTACAAGCAACAGACTCCAGCCGGAGGCAGAGTTTACCTTGAAAAGAACAGAAGGAGCCTGGTTTCCATCCATCTCAACCAGGTACTGCTGATTGTGGTCGGCCATGTAGTCCTGCAACACACACACACAACAACAACATCAGCCCCCCAACAAGATCAACTCGGCACCTGCATGCTGAGGTGCACCAACTGCCAGCATGCAGGACTCAGTACCGTCAGAAGTCATTCTTCCATCGGACCATTGCCGAGTGGAACGCTCTCCCACTGGTGGCAGTGACATCAGCCACGGTGGAAAGCTTTTAAGAACCAAATCTAACCCCCCTCCCCTCTCTTCTACCCCCTCCTCATGTCCCTCCCATTTCGTCCCCTTACTGTTCTCTTCGCCTCCCCAGTCTGCCACTAGTCCCCCCCTCCCTCCCCTCCTCACCCATCCACCCTTCTGCCAACAAAAGACTCATCACACCCTGGACATCAATCAACCCTGATGTGACCCTCTACCCTGACTTGACTCTAATTAAGTGTATGCGGAGAGCCCTCCTTAGTACCATCAGAATCTTCGACATGACGAAGGCGGATGGTTGAAGGAAGAAGAACATAATTATAGTATTTATACAGCGCTAAATGTTGATAGAAATCAAATCGAAGCGCACACACACGTTAAACATCCATAACGCATTCAAACATAAGACGCCATACAGAGACGAACAAGAAGATAACCACACACACACATTGAGAAATAGACCTAAAGGCAAGAGAGAGGAGGGAAAGAGAGAATGAGCTTCAATGACGGGGAAACAGGTGGGTTTTGAGGTTTTATTTGAAAGCAGATACAAACTGTGTGTGAGAGTATGCGTGTTCATGCGTGGGTTCGGTAGGGTCAGAATGTACAACTGCTTCAGGGTTTGCAATAGCCTACAGTCATAGCAGTGTTGCATTTGGAAACAAACTGTCGCGCCTTTGAACACATACACCCTCAGCTCATTCAGGCGTTTTTTGTGAATATTTAGCTTCTTGTTTGCTTCACAAACATCAGCTTGTAACCAATCAGAAATGGCTACGGTTGAACTTGATTAACAATTCGTGCCAGGGATAAAGGCAGTCATATTTGAGAGCACACGTTTTCTCTAACGGCCTTGACTGGATGTGTCGCAAAAGAACGTATGTACCCAGGGCTCCCCATTTGGGGGTCTATGAAGCACTCAAATTCTAAAGGACCCTCTAAAAGAATGTGCAGGGGGTCCCAGGGATGCACTAGAAAAATATTTTTTAGCATTCGTAATGCCACTGGGACCCTCTATCCCGCCTCTAGGACCCTCTATACTGTAAGTGAAGGAGTCCCTGGGACCCCTTGTTTTGCGGGGCGATTGGGAGCCCTGGCACCCTATACCTTTTTTGACCCACCCATTAATCCACACACTCTCACTGACCTCGAGGATCCTCAGCATGTTGTCCTTGTAGCCGTTGAGGTTCTCATCCACCTGAGGCTGCATGTCCTCCGGCCGCCGGATCAGCCGCTCCAGAACCTCGATGGGGAGCTCCGTCTGCGAGTCCTCCGTCTGTTGGGGAACAGAGGTAATCATCTTCTTTATCTTCTTCTGCCGTTCCCTGGCCATAAGGCCATTATGGGTAAAGTATTTTATTTTATTTTTTTACCTTCACACATCATACTTTACAATAACAAACTAACACCAACATTACCTTCACACATCATACTTTACTGTAGCAAACTAACACCAACATTACTTTCACACATCATACTTTACTATAGCAGACTAACACCAACATTACCTTCACACATCATACTTTACTGTAACAAACTAACACCAACATTACCTTCACACATCATACTTTACTATAGCAAACTAACACCAACATTACCTTCACACATCATACTTTACTGTAACAAACTAACACCAACATTACCTTCACACATCATACTTTACTGTAACAAACTAACACCAACATTACCTTCACACATCATACTTTACTGTAGCAAACTAACACCAACATTACCTTCACACATCATACTTTACTATAACAAACTAACACCAACATTACCTTCACACATCATACTTTACTGTAACAAACTAACACCAACATTACCTTCACACATCATACTTTACTATAACAAACTAACACCAACATTACCTTCACACATCATACTTTACTATAACAAACTAACACCAACATTACCTTCACACATCATACTTTACTATAACAAACTAACACCAACATTACCTTCACACATCATACTTTACTATAACAAACAACACCAACATTACCTTCACACATCATACTTTACTATGACAAACTAACACTAATATTACCTTCACACATCATACTTTACTATAACGTACTTGCAGCAGCACAGGCTTCTTACATAAGTCTTAATTCTATTTTTCTCGTCATACTTTTTTTCTTTTCTTTTCCTCATTATGGGTAAAGTACGTATGTGTCCGGTTCTCAGTTTTCACTGGTCTCACCGCTCGCTGCATACAGCCAACACATTCCGATTTCAGAGGAGCTCAAAGGAGAACATTATTTGGAAGTGTTTGGGGGAAAAAAGGCAGGAGAATGGACCGATAAAAGTCAGAAAGATAATAGATGACAGAAAGCAAAAGGGAAAAGGTAGAGTAAAAAAGAGTGACAAATTAGAGGAAGTTACAAAGCACAGGACTTCCAGAAGGTGGGAGATGTGCACAAAAGGCCCCCCGGTATCCCCACAGGGGAGAGACTCGTGGAGGGGGCAGGGTCATCCAGCTCCCCATATGGAGGCACGAGGCATCCACCCACTGCCCCAGCAGGTAACACAAACTGATATGTGTATGTATGCCAGTCCGTCGTTCCCGACCATCTTTACTGCCAGATAATGGGCTAAGATTTGTTTCTAATGGAGAAGCCTTGCCCAGGCTACATCCCCACTCTCTCGGCCCGGCCAAAGGGATTTGAGGACGGATGGCGTTGGGGGAAGGTCCCCCCAAAAGGCCAACCAATCCCTTTGGCTGTAGCACTAGAGACGATGCAAAGCCCCCTCCCCCCTCCCTCGTTTGAGAGTCATAGTCCTCAACAAGACTAAACTGTACTTTGATTTTCAATTATTGTAGAAAATCATCTATTGTACAGCTCTCGTGTTACTGTTGGCCCCTACTACAGGCTAATGTCAACCAATGATAAAAGCCATTTAAGCAAAAGCCAGAACTTTTGGCCTCTACTTACTACAGGCTAAACTGATGCACATTCACAGAAATGCCTATGATTTTCGATTTTCAGTAACAAACCATGATTGTCAGGAACATGGCAAGAAAGTGGAGCTTATCATCGCCAATGTGCCTGCTTGCTATGCCGAGTCACGAGAGTAACATTCACAAAATGTACGACATAAATATAGCTTCTTATCGCCAACGTGCCCGCTTGCTATGCCGAGTCACGAGAGTAACATTCACAAAATGTACGACATAAATATAGCTTCTTATCGCCAACGTGCCCGCTTGCTATGCCGATTCACAAGAGTAATGCTCACAAAATGTACGACATAAATATAGCTTATTATTGCCACCGTGCCCGCTTGCTATGTCGAGTCACGAGAGTAACATTCACAAAATGTACGACATAAATATAGCTTATTATTGCCAACGTGCCCGCTTGCTATGCCGAGTCACGAGAGTAACATTCACAAAATGTACGACATAAATATAGCTTCTTATCGCCAACGTGCCCGCTTGCTATGCCGCTTGCTATGTCGAGTCACGAGAGTAACATTCACAAAATGTACGACATAAATATAGCTTATTATTGCCAACGTGCCCGCTTGCTATGTCGAGTCACGAGAGTAACATTCACAAAATGTACGACATAAATATAGCTTCTTATCGCCAACGTGCCCGCTTGCTATGCCGATTCACAAGAGTAATGCTCACAAAATGTATGGAGGCCGATCTTTTCCTTTCATCCTTAGCATTACGAACGGACCAATTTTTTGTTGTTACATGTGTTTAGGATCGTTTGATGGGGGTTACTGTCTACTTTTGGGGCAGATCAAAGCTCATTATAATTATTACTTAAAGTTCCATGAATAATTAACTGACCTCTTCAGCCTCATCTTCGTCCTCTGCCTCCTCCTCATCTTCATCTTCTTCCTCGTCTTTGTCGGGGCTCGGCTGTGAAAAGGAAAAAGGAATAAAGAGGTCAAATAATGAACATCAGTACATAAGCTAAAGTAAAAGGAAATGAAGTCAAAGCCCACGTAAAATATATCCTGCAAATCAGTAAAAGGATTTTTTTGTTTAAATAAAACTGCTTTTTTTCAGATTGCACCCGGCAGACTTTTAGAAAACATTTAAAGCAATCCACTGTTAAAAAAATAACTAGGGAATGAATGAAAGTTAAGGCTTAAAGGTGCAGTCCGGCGGGTGAGCGATTGTTTTCGTTTTGCACCTCTGCGGTGGAACGGGTTTTGGGGGAAAGAAAATGGCTTCCTATCATTAGAATGGGCGCCATTTTCTTTCCCCCCAAACCCGTTCCACCGCAGAGGTGCAAAACGAAAACAATCGCTCACCCGCCGGACTGCACCTTTAACGTTCTCTCGGTCCCAGAAGAGCTCACGTGGGACATTACTTCCAACAAAGATGGTGGGAAGGGGGATGGGGGGGGGAGGGCCTAGGAAGGAGAGAGGGCCAAGCTAAGCTAGATAGAGATCGCCTTTATCTTACAGTTCTGGCTCATCACCAGCAGCTGCCTAATGAAGTTGAAGAGTTTCTGATATCTTATTAATTAAATTTTTAGGACCACGATTTAAAAATATGGAAGTTTACTTACACCCTAAGGTCATATGTTATGCACACTATTTACAACTATACACAAGATTCTTTTTTTGATTAACCTTTTAGTTAAAAGTTTAAAAGGAAGAACATCTTCCGTTAAAACGATGTTAAAACCTAGTGGGTTTTAAGTCTAGTTATTCAGCTGCTAGTTCGTTGATTTCTATTTGCTTAATTGCTGTGATGGCGCTGAAAGTCAGGACTAACATTGATAAGTATGATGCGAGATGTATTAAGTTGGGATCACTACCGACATTGTTTAAAAACATTAAAAAAAAGTTACAATGTGGTCGACTCCATATAATCAGGAGAGATTGTGACCAGCTTTAGCTGATCAGCCAGACTTGCAAAAGGGCTTTGTTGTTGCTGGCTTACCCTGGCTAAAAGACTCCAGGGATCATCCCACCGCGGAAGCACTTGAACACTGTGGTACAAGTACATCAGCTACGGATGAGAACATTACGTGTGTGACCGTGTTTTATTACCCCGCCACGTGAGCCGCCACACTCTGTCTTCAGGGGAGCAAAATGGCTTAGACGATAAACAAAAACAGAGGGATGAAACGAACAAAATAAAGAGTCAAGTGGATTATTTGTTATCTTGATATCCAATCCATCCTGAGTGGCTGTAATTAAATACAACTAATCAAAAGGACTTCCATACATAAAACAGACCCCCAAAATGGGGGTGGGGGATGGGGGAGGGCGGAAGGATAATTCCTCTGCTGATTATTAAAAAAAAAAACGTAAGCAAACGCACTTTCAATGCCTCAAGCACACAAGCACAACAAACAATGAGAAATGATGTGATTGATTCAAAGGGTAAATAAAAATTCTTGTAGAGAGACAACAGTGAGAGAACGTGTGAAGCAAGACTGTGACCGGATTGGTTTAAAAACCAGTGAACATTCAGACACTGGTGAAAAGCTTAAGTAATGTGAACAGCTCAAATTCCATTTGAACACAGCCGTTTGTTTAAAGACAATGGAAATGGTACATAGACGCCGAGACAGTGGTGAAATACTCTGTGAAATGTGACCGATTCAAAAGGCAGACAAAACCATACAAAGACCACCAATGGAGAGAAAAATTTACTAAAATATGATTGGCTTTGGAGGCAACGGCACATTGTAATATACAAACACTGATAACATATCTGGTGAAAATTGACAGGCTCAGAAAGAATTTTAAAAAATCATGCAGAGACAAAATCAATGAAACTTGTAATACCAATGTGACTTGCTCAAAAGCTGTGAAAATTAGTGCATAAAAACAATGAAATGTGACTGGTTCAAAACCTGATGGCAACACAGAGTCCAGTAGAAAACTTGAGACATATTGCCTGAGCGCATTCGTTTCATCACAACCCCCTAACCATGCTACATTTAGGCATAGAAATCAAGGACAGCCCATTATTCAGGACAGGTTTTTTCCCACTCGGTCTGTGTCTACTTATCAAGTTACCATTAAGTGGCCTCAAACAGGGTTATTGGCGAAAGTTATGCCCTTGTTTGGTCAGTACTCAACTGTCTTCCCCCACCCACCAAGGGCATTCACTCTCGCAAAAGGTGTTCTTTGCAGTGGCCAATATCGTGGACAGTAAATGTTGTAACCCAAATCTTTGCCGACATCTTTGCTGCGAAGTACAGTATTTTTCGGACTATAAGGCGCACCTTATTATAAGACGCGCTCCCAACATTATGCACAAAACACAGATTGCGTTGTTAAATTTTCTTACTACAGACAAACCCCTATTTTACGACCCTCTGTTAAGCGACCACCTCTCATTTGAGACCGAATTTGTTGGCACGGATGCATTTTACTATATAAACGACCTCTCTTAAACGACTTCCTTTAAAACGCGACTTACGACCGCCATTTTGTTGGTTTTTACGACCGTTGCTGTCGTCTGCATAGATTTCGAGCAAAGGGAAACAACCACAGTCAAGGGCCTGAAAGCGGAGTCGCTTCCCTTGTTGTAGAAAAGATGGCGGAAAGCGTAGGAAAAGCACGAAAACCACTGACTTTGAAAAAGAAAACCACTGACTTTGGACGAGAGTGGAGGTGATTAAAAGAAGTCGGCAAAGTGAAACTGTAATATCGATTGCACAATCCTATGGAGTTGGAAAGACCCAAATCCAGTTTTAATACGTCATTGTATGTGTGCATGAAGAAGACAGTATGAAGTGTGCTGAACTTTTTCTTTCTACGGCTGCCAGTGAAAACCTCCGTCATATGACCCTCCAATTTACGACCGATTTTTCCGGACATTTTGGAAGTCTTAAAACAGGGGGTTGTCTGTACATCATCAACCACATCAAAAGGCGCAGGGGTCTCAGTCTGGGGGGAAAAAGTATCACATTATAGTCCGAAAAATACGGCAGTACAAGTTTGTCACATAATAAACTTCGCTTACCTGCTACTTCCAGCCCTGCATGATGTCACAGAAAACAAAATCAAACAAAGTTGCAACCGATAAGTTGTTAGATCTGAATGTGCAGTCATGAATAAACCATATAAACGTGAAACTGAAAGTGCGCAATGTTTTGGTTGTTGTTGTTGTTGGTCTATCTTGGTTTACCGTTGAATTTAGTTTGAAATTGTTTTTTTAAACTTCACCGCTTTCTCAAACAGAGAGAGAGAGAGAGGGAGAGAAAGGGAGAGAGAGAGAGAGAGAGAGAGAGAGAGAGAGAGAGAGAGAGAGAGAGAGAGAGAGAGAGAGAGAGAGAGAGAGAGAGAGAATGACATTTCAATATCCACAAGCAAAACTGAAAATGAAACGATATGTTTGAATGCGTGCTAATGAAATAAGTACATGTAGCTAAATAAAACCAAAACGTTAGTGGTGATGATGATGACGAACTTATTCAACCCTTCTTACCGGTTGCATTGGCTTTTCGGGGGCATACACCTCCCTGGTGTACAGCTCGCCGTTCATGGGATCCAACTTCTGCCCGAGACGCCGCCTTTGCAGATCGTTATCAGGCATCTGCAAAAAAACACCCCCAAAACACATTACAGTTCCTCTTCAAGTGGATCTTCTTAACAGAATAGAAACAATTTGATTTTTTTAAAAGTCTTTGGTTTCTGTATTTAGAGAAGCTTCAACTACTGTTCATTCCTGAGAACCTCTTTAGCTGCTGAGAAAGTTTATCCCGTTGATTCCTACGGGCCTCTTTTGCTCATGATATCATGCAACATGATGCAACCGTTATTACTTTGCTCTTCTATAATTGCAATGCAATGCGGGGGGTTTCCCTTTTCTTACTGGGGCAAGCCCCCCGTGGGGATACCGGGGGGTCTTTTGCATAAATAGTTCCCCCACCCTTCTGGAAGTTCTGTGCTCGTAACTTCCTCTAATCTGTCACTCTCTTTGACTCTGCCTTTTCCCTTTGCTTGCTGACGTCTACTATTTTTTCTGCCTTTCCGGTTCATTCTGCTGTCTTTTTTCTAGAAATACTTTCAAAAAGATTTCCTCCGGCCGAAGTCGGGACATGCTGGGCCTAACTGTTTCTTAGTCAGGCGCATAACTGCAGCATAACGCATCTGCGCTCATAATTAACACGAAACTGTCTGAGCGATCGAAGAAGAAGAAGAAGAAGAAGAAGAAGTAGTCATGTTATAAGGCACAGGGGTCACACTCTGGGGGGAAAAAGGTATCGCCATAGTTACATAGTTCCCAAAATATGGTACCTAAAGTCCTAGGCAAAGCACAAATAAGGCCGAAGGTGATGAAAATAGCAAGTGGGTAAAATACTACGGACCGACCTTCACATTGATGATGAAGTCGGGTTTGAGCTTCCAGCTCTTGATGAGCTCCACCTGGTCCTTGATGGTCATGGTCGCCTCCGACATGCAGGGGAAGTCATCCAGCACGTAGCCTGTCGATTGCAAAGGTAACGGTCGAAAAACGGAAAGCAGAACTGTGCGTTTTACTTTTTCTCTTGAGGGGGCAACGTTTTTTGTTTTTTTGTTTTAGTTTTTCCTAAAATGTAAAAATTAATATTTATGATATTAATGCATACACATGGGTCCATCTACACAAAAAGAAAAAACACTGAAAGGCCGGGGTCCAGGGGTAATGTCCCCCTGCAGCTGAAGAAACAAAATGAAGGTATTTTAGTTTGCTTTTCCAACAATTTATACAAATGCTTATTTCAAAGTCTTTGAAAAATACAGTAGACACACACAGATCTTCTTTGACAAATTTAAAAAAAAAAAGAAAAAAGGAAATTCCTTTTCTGGTAAAATTTTAAAAAACAGGAAATCCTTGTATAAACCAGGAAAAGTTGCACCCATGCATATAAACATCGATGATATTCTTTTAAGGTAGGCAAAAGCTATTGTAAAATAAACAATGCCAAGAAAAGACAGTGTAGAAGCCTGTTCACACACGCACACACACGTGCGCGCACGCACACTTCTTCTTTTTCTGCGTTCCCAGGTCATAATGGTGTCCGGTTTTCAGTTTTCACTGGTCTCCCCGCTTCGTACAGCCGACACATTCTGATTTCGGAGGAGCTCAAAAGAAAAATTATTTGGAAGATTGTTTTTGAAAAAAGGCAGGAGAATGGACCAATAAGTCAGAAAGATAGTAGATGACAGAAAGCAAAGGAAAAAGGCAGAGTCAAAGAGAGTGGCACATTAGAGGAAGTTACAAGCACAGAACTTCCAGAAGGTGGGGGAACTATTTTTACGAAAGACCCCCGGTATCCCCACGGGGACGCGTACGCACACACACACACACGTTACCATGGTGAGCCACTTCAGGGGAGTCAATCTTCTCCTGCACGATCTTCAACACCAGCTCTTCGGGCACAGCCTCCCCCCGGGTCAGAATCTCCACACAGCGCTGACCCATCTCCGTCTGAAGCTCCATGTTCTGCAAGATCAGCTCCGTGGCTGCAATCATAACCACCATAATAACAATAATGTGAGTCAGAATCTCCACACAGCGCCGACCCATATCCGTCTGAAGCTCCATGTTCTGCAAGATCAGCTCCGTGGCTGAAATATCATAACCACCATAATCATCATCATAATAACAATAATGCGGGTCAGGATCTCCACTCAGCGCTGACCCATCTCCGTCTGAAGCTCCATGTTCTGCAAGATCAGCTCCGTGGCTGCAACATCATAACCACCATAATAATCATCATAATAACAATAATGTGGGTCAGAATCTCCACTCAGCGCTGGAGCCATCTCCGTCTGAAGCTCCATGTTCTGCAAGATCAGCTCCGTGGCTGCAACATCATAACCACCATAATAATCATCATAATAACAATAATGCGGGTCAGAATCTCCACTCAGCGCTGGAGCCATCTCCGTCTGAAGCTCCATGTTCTGCAAGATCAGCTCCGTGGCTGCAACATCATAACCACCATAATAATCATCATAATAACAATAATGCGGGTCAGAATCTCCACACAGCGCTGACCCATCTCCGTCTGAAGCTCCATGTTCTGTAAGATCAGCTCCGTGGCTGAAATCATAACCACCATAATAATCATAATAACAATAATGCGGGTCAGAATCTCCACACAGCGCTGACCCATCTCCGTCTGAAGCTCCATGTTCTGTAAGATCAGCTCCATGGCTGAAATCATAACCACCATAATAATCATAATAACAATAATGCGGGTCAGAATCTCCACACAGCGCTGACCCATTCCATTGCCAAAGTTGCCTCGAGCCACCTTAGTAAAAAAAAAAAAAAATCAGTTTTTTTTAAAAAGTGTTAGTTTTTATGACCTTAGAGATTTTGGAGACACTCTCACTTTTATTGTATCGTTTTTCGTTGTTGTTGTTGTTGTTGTCCTTGTTGTTTTTATATGCATATTTCTTAATAGCATTCCTGCTCGCTCGCAGTCCAGACAGTTATTCCCTAATTACTACCCTTTTTTGTGACCGGTTTTCAAGGTCAAACTCCAAGGTCAAGGTCACCACGGTTACACTTTTTCTATGGGACCCTCCCTGCACCATAATACACCACCACACAAAATTTGAAGCGATTCAGTTTAGTGGTTCATGAGTTAAAGGCTTGCTAGTTAAACTTGCTAGTTAAGCTGAATAACAATGCTCAGAGATTTCACCAGAAATATGAATGGAAAAAAACCCACCAACCAACCAACCAACCAACAATAAACACACACACACAATGCCACGACTATAGTATCTAACCTCCGAAGTGAAATAATGAACAACACAGATCAGTGTATAACGAAATATTCAACTAACGTTCCTATAACGAAAAAAAGACAACCGGAAAAAAAAAGTACAAACATCCACACACACACACGTATAAAAACAAGAACTTCCTAAGTACCGGTAAGCAGCTAATTTCAAACACCGCAACTCACTGTTGATGAGTTCGCACTTCCACTCCTGAGCGAAGCGTCGAGCCAAGGTGGACTTGCCCACCCCAGGCTTGCCGAGAACGATGAAGCAGGTGGGTTTGGAATGCAGGAATCGAAGCTCCGCCTGCAAGCGAAGATATGGAAAAAATCCATTAACTCATTCAAGTCGTTCCGGCCATATATGTCCGGAATTAACAGATAGCTGTCAATTTGATGCATTTGCTTCAAGGGAAGTAAATCTGTGTGCACACCATACCTTGGTTACTTCTAAACTCGCTTCGCTCCCTTAGACCACAATTTTTGCCTTTGACTTTGCTTTTGTAGTGGTTTGCTGTGGGAAAACCAATTGGTTTTTCTGTATAAAGTCTATATATATAAAAGTCTGATCTACCACTTCCCTTTGTCTAAACCTGATTTGAATCTTGCTCGGTTCGTTGTTGTGTTTTTGTGGAATTCTATTCTCCTCACTTTACACACAAAGACATAATTTTTGGAGATTAAAACGCTTTGGAATGGGAGGGTTGGGTGTGTCTTTGAATACAGAGTCCGGTTTTCAGCTTTGACTGGTCTCCCCGCTGCGTACAGCATTTTGGAGGAGCTGGAGGAGCATATATGACCGGAACGACTTGAACTGAGTTAAACAGTCCTGTAGCCATTGACGGTCGTAGGGTCAGCGAATCAATCATTCACCATGTCAAGATGTACCTTTGCTCAAATGGCTTTTTATCATTGGCTGACATTAGCCTGTAGTAGGGGCCAACAGTAACGTGAGAGCTGTACAAAACTACAAAAGATGATTTTCGACAGTAATGGAAAAGCACGGTTCAGTTTAGTCTCTTATGGAAGACTGACTCTCGAACGAGGGGGGCTTTGTACTGGCTCTGGCGCTGCAGCCAAAGGGATGGGTTGGCCTTTGGGGACCTTCCCCAACACCAGCTGTGTCCTCAAATCCCTTTGGCCGAGAGAGTGGGTATGCATCCTGGGCAAGGCATCTCTACTATAAACAAATTCTAGCCCAGCCTGCCAGAATAGCATCTGACTCCTCTGCTATCTGGTAGTCATGGTCGGAAATGACTAACTTACTGGCATACACTATGCTAAGGGATCCGTATTCAAAGACACATCCAATCCTCCCCTTCCAAAGCATTTTAATCTCCAAAAATTATGTCTTTGTGTGTAGTGAGGAGAATAGAATTCCACAAAAACACAACAATGAACCGAGCAAGATTCAAATCCCAAACACCCCCCCGTGGGGATACCGGGGGGTCTTTCCTACAAATAGTTCCCCCACCTTCTGGAAGTTCTGTGCTTGTAACTTCCTCTAATCCATCACTCTCTTTGACTCTGCCTTTTCCCCTTTGCTTACTGTCATCTGCTATCTTTCTATCTTACTGGTCCATTCTCCTGCCTTTTTTCTATAAATTCTTACAAAGATTTCTTCAGTCGAAGTCGGACATGCTGGGCCTGACTATTTCTTAGGCGCATAACGGCAGCATGACGCATCTACGCTCATATGACAGGAAACGGTCTGAGCGAATGAAGAAGAAGAAGAAATCCCAAACCCACAATCCTTCAGATTATGAGACCAGCTCTTGTCACTTGACCATGGAGCCTCCCAGTTTTAATCGCAGTGATGTCCAGAGACCCCTATCATAGGCCATTGACCTATTAAAATTGAAAATGTCCTATTTGCGTTCTTCCCTGTTAGGACAAATGTTTTATTAAATTTTTAACACTGGCACGCTTTGTCTCGTTGATTTCTGCAAGAGCCAGGACATTGGTCCTATTGACTTCTTTTGTCTCAGGGCAGTTTTTCCTATCATTTTTCCATCCTCGGTACATCACTGTAATGGACTAAAAAACAAAACCACAAGGTTGTAGATAATGAGATAGGTAACACACAGAAAAGTTTGTTTCTAAACTCATATGTTCTTGTTACATCATAAAGTTGTTGTTTTTAATTTGTTCGATTATCTTTTAACATTTTGGAGCAGCTAAGATTTTGTGTGTGTACCTTAACCCTTTCACCGCCAAAGTCATATTTTAGCACCACAGTGATTTAACACCTATGTCACTAAAAGGCATCAAATTGGGGTCTATTATCCCAAAACCCTATTGTCTTAGTTTTGGGAAGTAAGGTTAGACCTTATTTTCACAGAAGAATCCCCAATACTGCAGAAGGGTTTTGTTCTCTACCCAGGTAAATTTAATGGATTTTTTTGGCTGAAATATGGCTGGCGGTGAAAGGGTTAATATGGATATTTTAAGAAAAACAGAAAATAATGACCGCATCTGCTTCTTGTAACATTTGAGTCCATGACAAAACACACACATGCGCACACACACACACACAACACACACCATACCTCATCTTCAGAGTAGGGGTCAGTGTGCATGTTGTCCAACATGGCCTGGATTTCCATCGACACCTGCGACTCGTCGGGAACGCTGACCCCTTCCATGGCGATGACCTTTGGCCCCTGCTCATTTGCATAGGTGTTGATGTTGGTGTTGGTCTCGGAGCCTGCAGGCTCGGACATCTCGATCACCGTCTCCATGGGAGGAGCGGTTGTTCCCCCAACCTCCTGGTTGAAATGAAAGTTCTTCTTGTACTATCAGTTAAACCCCATGGGGATTCCGGAGGGGCCGGGGGGGGGGGTCTTCCATACAAATAGTTCCCCCACCTTCTGGAAGTTCTGTGCTTGTAACTTCCTCTTATCTGTCTCTCTCTTTGACTCTGCTTTTTTCCTTTGCTTACTGTCTCATCTACCGTATTTTTCGGACTATTGTTTAAGGCGCATCCCCAAAAATTTGACACAAAATTCAGATTCTGTTATTATATTTTCTTACTATTTTAGTAGTCACATTATAAGGCGCAGGGGTCTGAGTCTGAGGAAAATGTATCGCCTTATAGTCCGAAAAATACTGTGCTATCTTTCTGACTTATTGGTCCATTCTCCTGCCTTTCTTAAAAAAAAAAAAGCTTCCAAAAAAACTGTTCTCCTTTGAGCTCCTCCGAAATCGGAACGTGTCGGCTGTACGCAGCGGGGAGACCAGTGAAAACTGAAAACCGGACACATACGTACTTTACCCATTATGGCCTTTTGGCCTGGGAATGCAGAAGAGGAAGAAGTAGAAGTATCAGTACTTTAAAAAAAAAAATTTAAAACTTGCTGGCAAACCTGAATCATATCCTTTGTGTTGAACTTTTCGTCTTATTGCCTATACAAAAATCGCTGTCAAAAACGGGAACCATGCAATTCAAACATCATAGTGTGTTCTGTCAATACTTTGGGAACTGAATTTGTTTATGGACTTGTGTGTTTAAAACAATTAACCCCTTGACTGCCAGGGAACATTAGAGAATTTAAAAAAATTATAAAGTCATAACATCAAAAAGAGAACTGATAGAGCCAATCTGGCAAAATGGTCTGGGGAGTTCTTCCCCTTTGACACTGATCTGGGAATTATTCCCCTTCATCTGATGACATCATCACTGACGTTATGTGATATGCTAAATAGCACTCAAGGGGTTAAATAAGTAAACAAAAATAACATTTATTTGACATAGCGCTACAGTCTACACAAACTATGCTCCTTAAAAATTCAAAAGACACAAAAACATAAAATAAATTCAAAAAGACATATACATTTATAAACAACATTCCATGGGCGACAGAAATAGAATAACAAAAGTAACATGAAAAATAAAAACAAAGTCGAATTTCAACCCCCCAACAGAAAGATTTAATACAAAAAAATAACAACAGTCATAACATTTCGGGCCCAACCCGTTTTTTAAACATGCATATGATACAGTGTTTGAAAAAACGCAGCAAATCGTAACATGATTCTTACTCACAAATAACACCCACTCTTCCTTACCCAGCGCTGTCACCCTCTGAAAGCTATGACCCCAGGCCCCTAGTGCATCAAACACATGAATTAAATTATCTCACTTTTTGCAAATCCACAATATAACAGACACAAATTATTACGAAATACATGAACAATTCACATTGTGAAAAATAATACTGACAAATTAAAAACAAACAAACATGCATACACTACAAATAGACACACATGCGGCATAAGGCATGCCAAGACGCACCTTGGATAACAATGGGAGATTTGAAATGGGCCTGTAATATTGGGGGGCAAAGATGGAGATTACCACATTCACACAGTGACACACATGCAGCATAAGGCATGCCAAGACGCACCTTGGATAACAATGGGAGATTTGAAATGGGCCTGTAATATTGGGGGGCAAAGATGGAGATTACCACATTCACACAGTGACACACATGCAGCATAAGGCATGCCAAGACGCACCTTGGACAACAATGGGAGATTTGAAATGGGCCTGTAGTATTGGGGGGCAAAGATGGAGATTACCACATTCACACAATGACACACATGCAGCATAAGGCATGCCAAGACGCACCTTGGACAACAATGGGAGATTTGAAATGGGCCTGTAGTATTGGGGGGCAAAGATGGAGATTACCACATTCACACAATGACACACATGCAGCATAAGGCATGCCAAGACGCACCTTGGACAACAATGGGAGATTTGAAATGGGCCTGTAGTATTGGGGGGCAAAGATGGAGATTACCACATTCACACAATGACACACATGCAGCATAAGGCATGCCAAGACGCACCTTGGACAACAATGGGAGATTTGAAATGGGCCTGTAATATTGGGGGGCAAAGATGGAGATTACCACATTCACACATGCAGTATAAGGCATGCCAAGACGCACCTTGGACAACAATGGGAGATTTGAAATGGGCCTGTAGTATTGGGGGGCAAAGATGGAGATTACCACATTCACACAGTGACACACATGCAGCATAAGGCATGCCAAGACGCACCTTGGACAACAATGGGAGATTTGAAATGGGCCTGTAATATTGGGGGGCAAAGATGGAGATTACCACATTCACACAGTGACACACATGCGGCATAAGGCATGCCAAGACGCACCTTGGACAACAATGGGAGATTTGAAATGGGCCTGTAGTATTGGGGGGCAAAGATGGAGATTACCACATTCACACAGTGACACACATGCAGCATAAGGCATGCCAAGACGCACCTTGGACAACAATGGGAGATTTGAAATGGGCCTGTAATATTGGGGGGCAAAGATGGAGATTACCACATTCACACAATGACACACATGCAGTATAAGGCATGCCAAGACGCACCTTGGATAACAATGGGAGATTTGAAATGGGCCTGTAGTATTGGGGGGCAAAGATGGAGATTACCACATTCACACAGTGACACACATGCAGCATAAGGCATGCCAAGACGCACCTTGGACAACAATGGGAGATTTGAAATGGGCCTGTAATATTGGGGGGCAAAGATGGAGATTACCACATTCACACAGTGACACACATGCAGCATAAGGCATGCCAAGACGCACCTTGGACAACAATGGGAGATTTGAAATGGGCCTGTAATATTGGGGGGCAAAGATGGAGATTACCACATTCACACAGTGACACACATGCGGCATAAGGCATGCCAAGACGCACCTTGGACAACAATGGGAGATTTGAAATGGGCCTGTAGTATTGGGGGGCAAAGATGGAGATTACCACATTCACACAGTGACACACATGCAGCATAAGGCATGCCAAGACGCACCTTGGACAACAATGGGAGATTTGAAATGGGCCTGTAATATTGGGGGGCAAAGATGGAGATTACCACATTCACACAATGACACACATGCAGTATAAGGCATGCCAAGACGCACCTTGGATAACAATGGGAGATTTGAAATGGGCCTGTAGTATTGGGGGGCAAAGATGGAGATTACCACATTCACACAGTGACACACATGCAGCATAAGGCATGCCAAGACGCACCTTGGACAACAATGGGAGATTTGAAATGGGCCTGTAATATTGGGGGGCAAAGATGGAGATTACCACATTCACACAGTGACACACATGCAGCATAAGGCATGCCAAGACGCACCTTGGACAACAATGGGAGATTTGAAATGGGCCTGTAGTATTGGGGGGCAAAGATGGAGATTACCACATTCACACATGCAGCATAAGGCATGCCAAGACGCACCTTGGACAACAATGGGAGATTTGAAATGGGCCTGTAGTATTGGGGGGCAAAGATGGAGATTACCACATTCACACAGTGACACACATGCAGCATAAGGCATGCCAAGACGCACCTTGGACAACAATGGGAGATTTGAAATGGGCCTGTAATATTGGGGGGCAAAGATGGAGATTACCACATTCACACATGCAGTATAAGGCATGCCAAGACGCACCTTGGACAACAATGGGAGATTTGAAATGGGCCTGTAATATTGGGGGGCAAAGATGGAGATTACCACATTCACACAATGACACACATGCAGTATAAGGCATGCCAAGACGCACCTTGGACAACAATGGGAGATTTGAAATGGGCCTGTAATATTGGGGGGCAAAGATGGAGATTACCACATTCACACAATGACACACATGCAGCATAAGGCATGCCAAGACGCACCTTGGACAACAATGGGAGATTTGAAATGGGCCTGTAATATTGGGGGGCAAAGATGGAGATTACCACATTCACACAATGACACACATGCAGCATAAGGCATGCCAAGACGCACCTTGGACAACAATGGGAGATTTGAAATGGGCCTGTAGTATTGGGGGGCAAAGATGGAGATTACCACATTCACAGTGACACACACACATGTATGTATACATTCTTAGTTTTCTCTGTGTTTCTTTCTCTCCAGTGTTGCTTTTGTGTTCTACTATTAGCGAATGCATATGTTTAATTGTTTAAATGGATGAAAATTAACATTAAATATAGAAAACGATAGAGTGCTCAATCTGCAGTAAGAAATTATGTTTCTTTAAGAGGGGGGGGGGGGGGGGGGGGGGGGGGGAGAGACAACCCAAAGCGTGCTTGAAAGACATTGCGAGTTTAGTCCTGCATTTTGTTAAAATTACTTCTTCTATTTTAAATACTTGAAAAGAACGAAGATACGAGGTTTTTGTCCTTAAGTAGATCTGAATTTGGGACAAGTTACGAGTTTTTCTTTTATTTACACAACCTCATTTACCCCAGATATGTATCTAACTAAAAAAAATTAAAAAATCGATACGAGGTTTTTGAATTTCACCGACGATATAATAATTTGGAAAAGTTAAACCTTTTAAAATTGTCAACAAATCACTAATGTTGAATTTTACACATTATTAAAATATATCGGTATGACTGAATAGTCTTTTAAAACCATCACAACGGTCACAGCTGTATCAACCGAATATAATAAAAATAATAAACAACCAAGAGAAAGGACAATTGAGAGGCCGCGAGGCCTAGTTGTCCCATCTAACCTGACCTGATTCTTGCTAAGCAACTACTGAACTAGACTATTGATCTTCTTCTTCGCTGTGCGTAGCCACAATCAATCATCAAGGGTCCGAAGACGCGCGACAAAATTGATTAAAGGCGTTAGTCATCTTGATTACGAACACAGACTAAGGAAGTTGAAATTACCATCTCTGAAATATAGAAGAATTCGTGGGGATCTGATAAACACATACAAAAATTTTTCACAGTGACAACAATACTAGTAAATCTTTGTTCCAGCTAACAACTGACTCAAGAACCTGCAATATTGACTTAAAAATACTAACCCAGTATAGCCGAACTAATATTATAAATTTTTTATTTTCTAACAGAGTAACAAAGTTTTGGAATACTCTTCCTGCACATATTAAACGAGCACAGAATCTAACACAATTCAAAAACCTCCTTGGTGGATACACTAACATATCAAAACTACAATATGAGCATGACTAAAAGGCAGATTTGCCGAAAACAAAATATAAAAACCTCTCAGATGTGCAAAATTTCAAACAAAAACGACAGGGCAGTGTCTGTGAAGAGGCCGCGAGGCCTAATGTCCTAACTACCTGACCTGACCTGATCATCGCGTTGAATCATTTTACCATTTTATTCCTCAACTACTGCACCTCTTTTCCACTTATCTAGTCATAATACTACTCGGGGACACAATTTTAAACTAACCCAAACAATAACCAACACCAGACAGTTTCATTCATTCTTTGCTAACAGAATAACAAATCTATGGAACAATTTATCATTTGATACTGTCAATGCACCTTCAGTAAATGCCTTTAAAAATCGCATTGACAAAGAATTATCAAAATATACTTTTTCTACCAATTTGGATGTATATATCATATGAAAAACAAAGCTAAGTGTTACTGTTAGTATACACTCAAGCCAAAATAAATCCACAGGCAAATAAAATATTTAAAAAACAATTGATATTTGATGCAAAAATCACCACTAATGAGGGCAAAATATAGCCTATAGCCTTATGTGATGTGATGATGATGTGATGCCACATATTAAGATTTCTATCACATAATTTTAAGAAAACGAATCTTCTTCTTCTTTCAATTGAGCATCCCACTTCAACATTTTGAAGATTTTGATGGAATAGAGATCAGAATCCAACTAACTTGAATCAGGATAATGGGACGAGGACAAGATGTTTTGACTATTTGAGGCTTTTCAGTCTTTTTGGAAGTTTTGCGCGCGTGGATGCGGGCAAGTGCTAAAAATCAAACAACGTTTACAGCTCACCAACAAATAATTCACCGACAAAGTACCCTACTTTCAAAAACACTAATCCAAACTTGGTTAATATTATATAGTCTGTCAAGAACAACTTCGCTTTCCCAGCAACTACAACAAAGAATATTTCGTGAAAATTACACTTACACCTCCACTGTTGTCCGCCATAGTTGAATCGTCTCCAAGGAAGCGAGTAATCTCTCCGCAGCAAATATATTTTGAGATGGGGTTTTTTTTCCCTTCATAATAAATAACGTAGACTTCATGAAATTGTTATATGTTCTGTATTCTGAAAATGTCCACAGAAATACATGGTGGTTTTTTTTTTACAAATTGACTGCAATTTTCACCAGTGATCCTTTCAAGGTCAAGGTCGCCAGTGAAGGCTATGCCATCGACGTACTCTATTTTTAGCTTTGCGGGCTATGCCAGTAAATCACTAAATGTCTTTTCCTACTCTGTCTTTTTTTCTGTTTGTCTGTCTCTCTCTCTATGTCTCCCCCTCTCTCTCTGTGTCTCCCTTTGTGTCTCTCTCTCATTGTCTTTGTTTTTTCTTCTTTGTCTTTCTCTCACTGTGTGACTGAAGATCTGACCTGACCTTGTCTTTCTCTCACTGTACGTGTGACTGTCTGTGTATCTCTCCCGTTCTCTCTCTGTGTGAGTCTGTCTTTTTAACTTTATCTCTCTGTCTTTCTTTGTTTTTGTTTATCTCTCTCTTTCTCTGTATGTTCCTGTCTCTCAGTCTCACTGTCTTTCTCTCTCGATCTCTGTCTCCATTTCAGACTTTCTGTGTATGTCTCACTCACTGTCTCTGTGTGTATCTCAGTCTCTGTTTCTCAATCTTTGTCTCTCTCTGTGTCTTTCTCTCTCTCTCTCTCTCTCTCTCTCTCTCTCTCCCTGTCTCGGTCTGCACAGTTGCAAAGCTGTAGGAGCTAGAGAAAGACAAAGAGAGTCAGAGATGTAAGACATACAAAGGGAGATGGATTCCAAAATGGAAAGAGAAAAACAATGAGACTAGAGACAGACAAACACATAGAGAGACAGAGAACGAGAGAGACAGAAAAGGGAGAGAGAGACAGACACAAAGAGAGAGCGAGAGAAAGATATAGAGAGAGAGACACAGACACAGAGACAGAGGCACAGAGACTGAGATAGATACAGAGACACACACGCAGAGAGAGAGGGGAGGGGGGGGGGGCACAGTCACACAGTGAGAGAAAGACAAAGAAAGAAAAACAAAGAGAGAAACAAATAGAGGAACAATGAGAGAGACAGTGAGACGTAAAAGGGAGACAGAGACACACAGAGAAAGACGAGGAGACAGAGAGGGGGGGGGGGGGAGACATAGAGACACAGAAAGACAGAGACTGAGATACAGAGAGAGAGAGAGAGAGACAAGAGACACACACACAGAAAGAGAAAGCCAAAGACAGACACAAAGAGACATAGTCACACAGAGAAAGAGATACAGAGAGAAACTGAAACTGAGAGCGAGAGACAGAGAGAGAGAGAGAGAGAGAGAGAGAGAGAGAGAGAGAGAGAGAGAGAGAGAGAGAGAGAGAGAGATCAACCTAAAATACAAAAAAGGCCAAGAGAGAGTGTGAGGGAAAATAGCCTGAATTCTATTTTCCCACTAGAGAGTAAATAGCCAATGCAAATTAAAAGCAAACATATCAACGCGCAGGCTCTCTCTCCAAGTCCTTCATCCGGATTGCCATGGAGTGGAACCAACTGAGTGAGGCCACTGTCACCACAGGCTCCGTCAGCGCATTTTTATCAGCGCTGACCAGATCACCATCTGAGCCTGCAATCACTGACCACTAGACCTTTTTTTCTTGCGGCTTCTGGAAGTGTGTGTGTGTGTGTGGGGGGGGGGGGGGGGGGGGGGTGTTAATGGTCTTAACCCAGGATAAGCAGTAGGTCTTTCTCCTTCTATATTTTCTATTAGGTTCATGCGCCCTCCTAGTTCCGTTGCGATTTATCGTCAGAAGGCCTAGTGTAAAGTGAGAGGAAAAATCCTCTGTACCCAGGTTCGAACTCGGGTTTACTTGAAACAAGGCGAAAGCGTTACCTCTGTGCCACTAATCTCTCTACACTAATCTGTTTCTCTACAAACATACACATGCACACACACACACCATTACTATCACCACAATCAGCATCACTCACTCCACCCTAAACGCAATACATGATACAACTGTTGAATAAAGCATCAACATTCTCTCTCTCTCTCTCACATCTAAGCTGACAGTCAACTAACATAAAGGGGGGGGGGGGGGGGGGGGGGATACGAGAATCAAAAGTAATATGGCCTAAAGATTCAGATTGTGATGCCGTTTGAATAGGTATGTTGAGAGCTGTTTTGAAAGATGGTAAAGACTGGATGTGACAAGTTCCGCGTGGCAAGGAATTCCAAACTGATGGGGCCAAAAAGGAAAAGGAGTGCTCTCCAAACATTTTTGTTCGTGTACTTGGAACACAGAGAATTTTGGAATCTGAAGACGACTGCAGATTTTACTAAACTAAGGATATCACACACGTTCATACCATTATAAGTGAACTAAATTAATCAAAATTTTAATTAAGATAGAATGTGTGTGTGTGTGTGTGTGTGTGTGTGTGTGTGTGTGTGTGTGTGTGAGAGAGAGAGAGAGAGAGAGAGAGAGAGAGAGAGAGAGAGAGAGAGAGAGAGAGAGAGAGAGAGAGAGGAGAGAGAGAGAGAGAAATAGAGACACACACACATATGAATATATAAAAATATAAAATTCTGAGCAACACATGACACAGTCATCCACTCTAATCCATTTCTCTACAAACAGACACTTCAAGTATGCAGGGTAAACATCGCTTTATTAACACAGCAGACACAAAATCCCCCCAGAGAGAGAGTTCAACTCTCAGCAGTCCACTCAAAACACGGGTCGGGGAAAACCATGCAAACATAAGGCAAGCATTCTCAAAACCATCTACGATACAAATATCCTTATTCTGGACATTTGTATTTTAGTTTGTCCATTTATTGCTTGTAGGGGTAGGTTATTGTTAAAGCACAACACGATAAAGAAACATTTGTATCATTTCAGTTTGGAACAAAACTTCAGGAAGCTATTCTTCTTTATTGATAACTTTCTCCATTATCAAGGCCCCATTTTCTGTGAAATTGTCACAAATTTATTTATAAAGAGAAGGAAACAAAAGTTGCAAGAAAAAGGTTATGGGCGCCTACAAAGCAAAGCCTCAAAGCGTAGGTCTGTCATTCAAACCTGCTCTTTCGCACTTAAGGACACTGAATATGAAAGACTATTCAGAGAAGCAACAGTTGGGGTGAACAATCAATATTTTTTGAGTGAAGGGGAACATAGAAAGAAGCCAAGCTTGAAGCTTTCTAGGTTATTATACAGAATATAAATCTACATCAACTACAAATCTACTTCAATGTTAATATACAAACATTACAGATCTTCGCACGTGCCTGACACTAACATTTTGACAGGCCCATCTTAATAATACCAAAAAAATCACCAACAAAACAGCTTATGACCATACAAATATTTTCCATACTTAATGCAACACTTGCCTTTAACCCTTTCACCACCAATGTCGCATTTATGCACCACAATGGTTTTATACCCATGTCACTAAAAAGCATCAAATCAGGACCTGTTATTTGAAGACCTCATTTTCTTAATTTTGGGATGTAAGGTTAGGCCTAATGTTACGCATTTCACAGAGAAATTCCCAATAACTGCAGATACATTTTCATTTCTACCATGTTCAGTTTAATGGTATTTATTTAGCAAAAACAAAATGGCTGGCGGCGAAAGGGTTAAAAAAAAAAGATCATACAGAAAATTTGCTCTAAGGAAGATCAACAAGAAGAACTTGTCTAGGACACAGTGACTTCTTTCTAAACAAAACAAATCCCAACAATGAGAGAATAAGAAACTTCCAAAGCCTTACCATGGTCCAAAGCTCCCCCCATAAACACACATACAAGCTACAGCCCACAGGTTACATACTGTAATTCGCGGCCTATAAGCCGCAAACTTTTTTTTAATAAAATCCCCCCCGCGGCTAGTACTGTGCCACGGCCTAAACGTTACCGAAAGTGAAAGTAAACTCAACTCAGTGGTATCCTTGATTCTGACCTTTGATCTGTGGCCTTGTTCACGGTTGATTACAAAAACTCACCTTGATTTCAGTATATTTTTTCACAAAATGACCATCTGTTTCCTGGTTTTGGCAGTCAACACACCCGCGATCAACTCGACTCAACCGGAAGTTGAGATTGTGGCTTCAGCGGCTTATGCTTATGCACGACTTTTTTCAGATTTTTATTAAAAAGTAGGGGGTGCAGCTTATATTACGGAGAGGCTTGTAGTCCGTGAATTACGGTACTTCAAAACCAAAACACTTACAGCAGATTCCACCTGTGTATAAGAACCCAAACAAAAAATTAATTAATTAATTAAATGAAACTGCAAAAAAAAGAGGGCGAAAAAGCAGCCAATATCTATACAGCCTCATCCTGTTCAGACGAGACAGGGCCTTGGTCGGAAGAGGGGGTGGTAGTGGTAATAGTAGTAGTAGTAGTAGTAGTAGTAGTAGACGACAACGATGACGATTCGATCATGCTGGGCTGCTGCTGTTGTGCATCGTCTGTCGCCGGCGAAGAAGACTCACTCTCCTGCGTTGCAGTGCCGTCGCTTCCTGCCGATGACAAACTCTCTTCCTCTCCCACCAAAGTCGTCGTCGACGTCATCGTCGTCGCCTCAGACTCTGCCTCTCCCGATTGGCTGGGCGCCACCCCAACACCGATGGGTCCATTCTGCCCCGTGGGGAGAGAAGGGGGGAGGGAAGCGGCAGGGGAGTTGTCGGGATTTGGACTGGCACGTGAGGTGTTCTCTTCGGGGGTGTTGGGGGGTGTGGCAGTGGTAGTGATGGTGGGAATGAGGGAGGATGCTGAGTTGCTGTCTTGCGTTACTGTTGGTGACGCCGAGGGAGCGGGGGGATTGGGCGTGTTGTCGGACACTGAAAAAGAAACAAGACGACGGATAAGTCAATTGTTAACTCTTTTAGTGCCATGTGCTTTTCTTGACGTTCCTGGTTGTCTGTTTCACCTCAGCCGACAAGAGGGGAGTACACTATTTTTTTCTGAGTGCGTGTGCATTGTTTTGATTGAAAAAAATAAATCGCTGATATAAGCTCTAAAAATAGACAAACGCAAGGCAGAGGGTATTGGCAGGGAATGCCTTTTGCATTTGGTGGGAGTGTAGAGAGATGTACTGGGCGAATGTATTCGCTCATGGTGCTAGAAGGGTTAATGCTATTTCAGTGAAGAGAAAGAGAGAGTGAGGGAGAAAGTGTGTGTGTGTGTCTGTTTTGGAGAGAGAGAGAGAGAGAGAGAGAGAGAGAGAGAGAGAGAGAGAGAGAGAGAGAGAGAGAGAGATGCCTCATTTAAAAAAAGAGCTCTAAAATTAGTGAGATCAGTCTCATTTCAATGAACTCATTAACTCCTTCATTAACAGTTGGAGTAAAACAATTGAGAAATGGGGAAAATTGAAGAAAATTGAGAAACGGGAAACAGGACAAAAAAAGGGAAACATTGTTCAAAGTAGCCAAGACAGATAAACTGCCCACCTTCTGGTGAGGACAAGGCAGGCTGCGGACTTGCGGACTTCTTGCCGTGGAGTTCCCCTTGCAAGGCCCGACACAGCGACTCCAGCTTGTGGACCTTTGTCTGCAGCATCTGCTTCTCTTTGTCCGAGTGAGTTTTCTGTCAAACGGCACACACACAAACACACAGAGTACCGTAAAAACTGGACTATAAGGCGCACCTGTGTATAAGCCGCATCTCTTAAATTGACATAATATTAGGTATTTATTCACATATAAGCCGCAGCAGTATATAAGCTGCATGGAAAATTGCTCAAACAAAAAAGGTGACAAAGTTAAACAAAAACAGCAGTAGCTTTTGCCTAGGCTACTTATGTGCTGAAAGCAACACAAAAATATAAATTAAGCTAGTAGTAGTACAACATGAGTATTCATGCCCCACATGGCCGAAAGGCCAAAGAGGGCGTTAAACATTATTTCTTCTACAACATGAGTATTTAAAGATCTGAAACTTTTGAACATAGGACTCGAATCAATTAAGCGTCCAAACCAGTTTTGTTAGCTACAATGAAACTAAAAAATAGGCTGAAAATGTGGCTGGAAAGAGATTCCATAACACTGATACACATAAAACTGTAATAATCCACATACAAGCCGCATGGACCAAAGTTAAAGAAAAAAAGTAGCGGCGTATAATCCGCATTTTACGGTATTCTTTTTCGTACAGCATATTCTTACGGCTTCTTCTTATGCTTACTGTTTGCTTGGACTGTTAAAAAACCACAGCTGCACAACTTCAAAGATCTGTGTAGATTTTAAACATTACATACCTACCCCAACCCCCGAAATCGGAATGTATTGGCTTAATGGAGCGGGGAGACCAGTGAAAACTGAAAACCCCGACACATAACTACCTCACCCATTATGGCCATATGGCCTGGGAAAGCACACAGAAGAAGAAGAACATTATCAAGCAGCTGCTTATGTCTTTCGCTTTGTTTAGTTTCATTAGGTTGTAAATTTCTGAAGTAAACTGCGGCTGAAATGCTAGCCCTTTTTTGTTGTTGTAAAGGCATACAACTCTGTGCATATAAAAAGAAATATCTGTATGGCTTAAAAACAATAACTAAAGCATCAGCAATGTCCCATATGGCATTTGGCCGATAGGACGTAAAACATTAATATTCGGTATAAAAAACCATCTTGGTTGCTAAGTCGTGCATAGAAAAAAAAAGCACAACCATTCGTCCTTCCACTTCCGAATAACTTCCCACCTCCTACCCCCCATGCACACACACAGAGTGCTCATCTCATCACACAAACACACACAGAGTGCTCATCTCATCACACAAACACACACACAGAGTGCTCATCTCATCACACAAACACACACAGAGTGCTCATCTCATCACACAAACACACAGACAGAGTGCTCATCTCATCACACAAACACACACAGAGTGCTCATCTCATCACACAAACACAGACAGAGTGCTCATCTCATCACACAAACACACAGACAGAGTGCTCATCTCATCACACAAACACACAGACAGAGTGCTCATCTCATCACACAAACACACAGACAGAGTGCTCATCTCATCACACAAACACACAGAGTGCTCATCTCATCACACAAACACACACAGAGTGCTCATCTCATCACACAAACACACAGACAGAGTGCTCATCTCATCACACAAACACAGACAGAGTGCTCATCTCATCACACAAACACACAGACAGAGTGCTCATCTCATCACACAAACAGAGTGCTCATCTCATCACACAAACACAGACAGAGTGCTCATCTCATCACACAAACACACACAGAGTGCTCATCTCATCACACAAGCACAGACAGAGTGCTCATCTCATCACACAAACACAGACAGAGTGCTCATCTCATCACACAAACACACAGACAGAGTGCTCATCTCATCACACAAGCACAGACAGAGTGCTCATCTCATCACACAAACACACAGACAGAGTGCTCATCTCATCACACAAGCACAGACAGAGTGCTCATCTCATCACACAAACACACACACAGAGTGCTCATCTCATCACACAAACACACACACAGAGTGCTCATCTCATCACACAAACACACAGAGTGCTCATCTCATCACACAAACATATGCACACACACACACACACATGCACGCGCACACACACACACAGACAGAGTGCTCATCTCATCACACAAACACATGCACACACACGACACATGCACACACACACACACACATGCACGCGCACACACACACACAGACAGAGTGCTCATCTCATCACACAAACACATGCACACACACGACACATGCACGCGCACACACACAGACTCACAGAGTGCTCATCTCATCACACAAACACATGCACACACACACACAGAGTGCTTATCTCATCACACAAACACAAGCACACACACACACACATGCGCTTGCACACACAGACACACACACACAAGAGTACTCATCTCATCACACACACACAGACACAGAGTGTTCACCTCTTCAGCCATGTCCAGCAGTGCCTTGTTGCTGTTCTCCCACTTGGCTCTCCACTGGGCCCCCTCCTTCTCCAGTTTCTTGATCCTCTTCCCCATCTGCACATCCAGCTGGTTCCAGTCAATTTTAGAGCTCCTTCTAATCCTCTACCTCTCTTAGTTAGTTAGATCTCATCTCCATGGGTGCAACTCCCAAAAAGGAAAAAAACAAAACTGAAAGGCAGGGGTCCAGGGACCCATGGCCCCGGCAGGGTACAGGGGCAGAGCCCCGTCGGACGATTCAGGAGGGCAAGTTAAGAGAGAAACGAAATGAAACAAATTTTTATTTATACAGGGTAATGAGATAAGCATTGCTTTTTTACACTCAGCCCTGAGAGACAAAACGAGATAGACAGACAGTTAAAATGATAGACAAGGACAGTTTCTGATAAGCCTTGTAAAATTATGATACAGACAAACCCCTATTTTACAACCCTCTGTTAAGCGACCACCTCTCATTTGAGACCGGATTTGTTGGCACGGATGCATTTTACTATGTAAACGACCTCTCTTAAACGACTTCCTCTAAAACGCGACTTACGACCGCCATTTTGTTGGTTTTTACGACCGTTGTTGTCGTCTGCATAGACTTCGAGCAAAGGGAAACAACCACGGTCACTCCCTCGTTGTAGAAAAGATGACGGAAAGCGTAGGAAAAGCACGAAAATCACTGACTTTGAAAAAGAAAACCACTGACTTTGGACGAGAGTGGAGGTGATTAACAGAAATCGGCGAAGTGAAACTGTAATACATCAATTGCACAATCCTATGGAGTTGGAAAGACCCAAATCCAGTTTTAATATGTCATTGTATGTGTGCATGAAGAAGAGAGTATGAACTGTGCTGAACTTTTTCTTTCTACGGCTGCCAGTGAAAACCTCCGTCATACGACCCCTCCAATTTATGACCGATTTTTCCAGACATTTTGGAAGTCTTAAAATAGAGGTTTGTCTGTATTGCCTTTGTAAACCTAGAAATATAGAACCACCAAGTTCAAAACACCCCTTGTGGTCAATTTTTTTTTTTTTTTTTTTTGGATGAATTAAAAACACACCTGAAGTTCAGTTTCTGGTCAAATCAAAAATACTGAAATCAGTGTAAAAATGAAAGAGTAGCACCCATGCATCAAGGCAGTGCATCGTCTTTCATTCAATAGTAATATCCTGTGCAGGCCCAGCATCAGAATTCAATTGTTTGTCAACAAAACGTTTACATTATAAAGAAGATTTAAACCTTTGCACTCAATCAGAAAAAAAAGAGATCAAGTCACATTATTATCAAATACAGATAGTCACACATATACATTTGCCCTTCTAACTTTTTGCAAACAATTAGGTGGTGGTGGGGGGAAACGACCATTGCCTAATAAGCACTACGTGACCATACTGTATGCGTCATCCATTCACTACTAATGTACTATTCATTGTTACGTCTTCACCGTAACAAAGTCCTGTTCAAAAAAATTAAAAAATCAAATTTTTTTTTCCGTTTTGCTTTGTTTTGTTTCGAATCATTCTCATCATCCTCTGTGCATTTTATTCTTGTATTTTACCTTGTCCATCTCTGACTTGAGTTTCTGGAACATGTCGTTGCTCTTGTTGATGGTGCCCTGGAACTCCTCGTAGCGCTCCTTGTACATGTTGAGCTGCGCAGAGTAACGCTTCAAACATCAACTGGTCAATCACATCATTCACAAACAAACGTACATGCCACACGCACAGAAAACACACCTGTTACACACAGCCATGCGTTAGAGACACACACACACATTTCACTGACTACTCTGTGAGTGAAATGTGTTAATGTATCTGAGCGTATGACCTTTTGTGTCCCCATTCCCATTTCAATATGTGGCACGATTTGTTGATATGCTTTGCTTTTCAAAAGCTTTCCATTGTTTACTGTAAATATTTATCTGTTCCGTGTTCCTTTTTTGTATGTAAATAAGCAATATGGTTTGTGTATTGTGTGTGTGTGTTTGCATTGTCTTTGTTAGATGCCTTGATGAAAAAAAACCATGTATGTTTGCTTATTCATTACAGTGTTGCATCTAGGATTTCAAAAAAGGGAGCCCTGGGGCTCCCTCAGGTGAAAAAAAGGATCCCCAAGGGACCCCTGGGATAAAAAGAAGGGACCCAAGAGCTTTTCAAGAATTAAACAAAACCCAGCAGTATGAATGCATTTTAGCACTTCATGTCTTTTTGCAGGAGGATAGACAGAATGAAGAATAACACAGCGACCACAGAAAGTAAAGGAAAGAGCACATTCCCAGACAGTAACACACATACCTTTCAGTTCTTATCATATCATATCAGATATATGGCATATAGGCTTAGTAGATAGCCTTTTGCCTGCTTTTTCAAGTCATTCGTGTTTGGTTGTTTTTTTGTTTTTTGTTTTTAAAATATTCCGGGCGCAACAAAGCGTGGCTTTTTAAAAGTTTGTCTGGAAGCTATAATCCTCCCCACAGCTGTTCCACCCCATACAAAATCAAGCTATTTAGTTAAAAGACTGAATTTAGAAATGTTAGATAAAAACTGCACCAAGCTTTTGCTTGTACAAATATTTGGGCTGTATATTCTTCAATGTATTTTTAATATATTTCTTCCATCAGATTTATGGTAAAAACTTATTTTGTTGAGCAGTATCATACAACATATTTAGTAGAAAATGTTCTTGAATAATACACAAACATAAATAAAATTGCCCATGAGTGAACATCTAGCAATATCCACTGAATATAAGTAATTTAGTCACATACTACAACATATTCGTGATTGTAATTTATGAAAAGCAACTTATGGTAAACTAAAGTTGGCTTGAAACAACTTCTAAAAATATAGATAAACTAAATGTTCCTCCCGAAACAGCTGTGCCCGGGATCCCACTAGTCCCAGTGTATTGATCCTTGTAAATGCATTGTCCTTGTTGTGCTTCTGACAAAGTCGGCACATCATACTGCCATCGACTTTTGGGTAAAGGTCAAGATGTGCCACCCCCCCTGCCTATCTCGATTAATTGTATTTTTCCGTTATTGCCTTTCTTACCATACATAAAGCTGTATTTTAGGAACATTTTTAGCTAATAACCTTTTTGGAATACTAACCCTAACCCTAACCCTAGCCCTAACCCTAACCCTACCCCCCACCCTATAAGACGGAAAAACGCAACGAACCACAACTGTGACAAATCGCGGTGTACTGCAGTACATAGTGGGGGGTAGGGTTAGGTTTAGGGGTAGGGTTAGGGTTAGGGTTAGTATTCCAAAAAGGTAATTAGCTAAAAATGTTCCTAAAATACAGCTTTATGTATGGTAAGAAAGGCAAAAACGGAAAAATACAATTAACCGAGAAATGCATGGGGGGTGGCACATCTTTACCTTTACCGTCTTTTTTTTCAAGCCAGGGCCTTTCTTTTAGCCACGAAGTTTGAAAGGTTTTGACATTTTTCTTTGTTCCATCGCTGGTTTGTGAATCCGATGGACCGGCCTCTTCTGGCGAGTCTTCGTCACTTGCGGCAATGTCGACGGCTTCTCTTGCCACGGGCGTTTCACTTGTACCAGGCGATGTCACGCTGTGATCAACTTCATCAACTGTAATGGCAGCTTCTGAAGTATTCTCAGCGTCACTGCTTACGCAAGCTCTCTTTTCTTTCGTGAAAGCGAAAGAAAACAGGGTGTTGGACCGCTTCATTCTTGATCGTAGCTTGGAACGAAGTAGAAATGGCGCTCGAGAAAACTTTGAGTAGCCAATGAAAAACAAGTTCCGGTTGTATTCAATATCGAGTAGGCTATGCACATAGCAGCCGCGATGTCGCGCTCGATGTGTTAAAAGGCGTTCGCGATTTTCTTGCAGCCTGATGAAAAATATTGCGTGATTCCCGCAAGACCGCGCTCTAGAAGCAACACTGATTCAATGTCCATCTTTAAATAAAATTTTGACTTGACTTGACACACACACACGTGACACCGAAACCGAAATAGACATAATAACAAAATTTTCAAATTAGAGCAGGGGTATATGAAGAAAGATAGAAACAGGTTTAAAAACAAAACAAAAAACTGCTAGAAACGGTTAAATATCACTTCTCGCACCCCATTGACCTCAACCTTATATCTGTGAAGAATAAATGGCTGTGCACAAAAAGTACAGTAATGTTAAGTGAATAAATCTCAAATCACAAAGTCCAAAACAGTCCAGTAACTAAGTTAACACTACCCTTGATGTTTAATGTCACCTCAAAAATGACCACGACTTACGTTAGCAGACCCATGTTGTTTTCCTAAAATGATATAAATTACAAGGAGAACGCATTAACACGCAAACACACACCGTCACTACCACCAGCACACACCCTTCTTCACACACACACACCCTCCCTGTACCCACACACACACATACCTGGGCTTCCACAATGGCATTTTTCTTCTGGGCTTCGGCAGTTTGCAACAGCAGCTGAAAAGAGATAACATATCACTGTCACTTCACACCTAACATGAATGAGTGAGACTGTGTGTATGTGTGTGTGTGTGTGTATGTGTGTGTGTGTGTGTGTGTGTGTGTGTGTGTGTGTGTGTGTGTGTGCGTGTGCGTGTGCGTGTGTGTGTGTCTATGTCTTTTTACCTGTCTGTCTGTCTCTCTTTCTCACTCTCTCTTACTTGCCCCCGTGTGTGTGTGTGTGTGTGTGTGTGTGTGTGTGTGTGTGTGTGTGTGTGTGTGTGTGTGTGTGTGTGTGTCTGTGTCCTATGTCTATGTCTTTTTACCTGTCTGTCTGTCTCTCTTTCTCACTCTCTCTTACTTGCCCACGAGTGTGTGTGTGTGCGTGTGCGTGTGTGTGTGTGTGTGTGTGTGTGTGTGTGTGTGTGTGTGTGTGTGTGTGTGTGTGTGTGTGTGCCCCCGTGTGTGTGTGTGTGTGTGTGTGTGTGTGTGTGTGTGTGTGTGTGTGTGTGTGTGTGTGTGTGTGTGTGTGTGTGTGTGTGTCTGTGTCCTATGTCTTTTTTTACCTGTCTGTCTGTCTCTCTTTCTCACTCTCTCTTACTTGCCCCTGTGTGTGTGTGTGTGTGTGTGTGTGTGTGTGTGTGTGCATGTGTGTGTGTGTGTGTGTTGTGCGTGTGCGTACGCGTGTGCGCGCATGAAATGTCTGTGAGCGCACGTGCGTAAATATGTGTGTGGCTGTGTATGTGTGTGCATGCATGTGTGTGTGTACACACGCATGCGCACACACACACTCGGGGACAAGTAAGAGAGAGTGAGAGAGAGACAGGCAGACAGACAGACGGACAGGTAGAAAAAAACACATAGACCACACACACACAGAGGGGGGTGGGGGATTGTCCAGGGGGGAAATGTCCGCTGTGAATGTGGGGCAGGTGACTGGGGGAGGGGGCAAAAGTACCAGGGGGCAAATGTCCGGAGGGCAAATGGTCTGGGGGGCAAATGTCCGGGGGGGGAAATGTCCGGGGGGAAGTGTCAAGGGGCAAATGTCCGGGGGGGAGTGGCCTAGACCCTTATGCATCTCTATCCACATCTATCTACCTCTATCCACATCTATTTATCTCTATCCACATCTATTTATCTCTATCCACATCTATCTCTACTATCCACATCTATCTACCTCTATCCACATCTATTTATCTCTATCCACATCTATCTATCTCTATCCACATCTATTTATCTCTATCCACATCTATCTATCTCTACCCACATCTATCTATCTCTACCCACATCTATCTCTATCTACCCACATCTATCTACCTCTATCCACATCTATCTCTACCCACATCTATCTATCTCTATCCACATCTATCTATCTCTACCCACATCTATCCATCTCTACCCACATCTATCTATCTCTACCCACATCTATCTATCTCTATCCACATCTATCTCTATCTACCCACATCTATCTATCTCTATCCACATCTATCTACCCACATCTATCTATCTCTACCCACATCTATCTATCTCTACCCACATCTATCTATCTCCACCCACATCTATCTATCTCTATCCACATCTATCTATCTCTATCCACATCTATCTATCTCTATCCACATCTATCTATCTCTACCCACATCTATCTATCTCTATCCACATCTATCTATCTCTACCCACATCTATCTATCTCTACCCACATCTATCTATCTCTACCCACATCTATCTATCTCCACCCACATCTATCTATCTCTATCCACATCTATCTATCTCTATCCACATCTATCTATCTCCACCCACATCTATCTATCTCTATCCACATCTATCTATCTCTACCCACATCTATCTATCTCTACCCACATCTATCTATCTCTATCCACATCTATCTATCTCTACCCACATCTATCTATCTCTACCCACATCTATCTATCTCTACCCACATCCATACATCTCTACCCACATCTATCTACCTCTACCCACATCTATCTATCTCTATCCACATCTATCTATCTCTACCCACATCTATCCACCCCCAGCTCACCAGCTCCTTCTCCTTCAGACTCCTCTCCTCGTGCTCCTTCAGGACGGCGGCAGAGTGGGCCAGCTTGGTCTCGGACAGCTGGTTCTCCAGCTCACGGTGCTTGGTGAGCTTCTCCAGCTGCTGCTCGCGCAGCTCCTGCTGGTCCAGGAACTTGCGCAGCTTGCCCGCCAGGTCCTGGTTCTCCTCCCGCAGCTTCACGTTCTTCTCGTGGTTCTCCGTCATCTGCGTCTGGATCTCCCCGATCGTCGTCTGGTTTGGCGACGAAGAGAAAGAGAGAAAGAGAAAGAGAGGGAGGGAAAGAATCAGCGGATTAAGATTTGTAATTATTAGAATAGTGCTCAGCTTCACGTTCTTCTCGTGGTTCTCCGTCATCTGCGTCTGGATCTCCCCGATCGTCGTCTGGTTTGGCGACGAAGAGAAAGAGAGGGAGAGAAAAAGAGACAGTAAAAGCCATAAGAATCATGGTGGAAAAGTATGTCGCTGCTCCAGGCGAGCAGAACACATTGCAGAAATCTACTCTGTTGTTTTCAATTCCATCTTTTCTGGGCTCTCTAATGCAGACGATTCGTAAAAGTGCTTCATCATATGGATATCCGGATAGCGGAGTGAGTGTAATTTCTGTCATTCTGAAGATTGTTTTGACAGAACTAGGCAAAATATGACCTCCTTTGTTTGAGTCGATCTCATGTTTTCGATCTATTTTTGTGTGCTTTTGTTCAATCATTGTGCATGCGCCATAAAATGCATTGCGCCTTGTGTATGTTTAAATTCAGGGTGTGTGCTCTATAATTAGAAGTGCTTTGTAGTCCGTAAAATACGGTATTTATAATTCAGTTGTTTCCGTATGCAGATTACTTTGTCAACTAAGGTGTTGTCAAGATTTCTACCATAATTTTCTTTGAAGTATGGTATGCATTCTCTAGTGAAAATGTCTAAACAAAATAAAAAGAGTGTCAGTCAGTGATCTGAAGAGCAATTTAAACAAACTTTTCTCAAGCCAAAGAAAACTAAAAGGGTGTGAATAGTTTGAAAACTAACCCATGTTAATTTGAAAACTAAAACACAACAATAAAGTAACAAAAAGTACCTGGAATTTGGCTGAAATCTCTTTCCTCTTTTCTTCCTCTTCCTTCTGGCGAAGAATGCTTTCCTCCTGAAACAAAAACAATGATTCTCAGTAAATCTCTTGGTAATGCACACACAGACATGCATGCACACATATTGCATGTACACAGGTACAGAGAGGCACAAAGCAGGGAACAAAGGCATTAAAGGGGCACCCTGACGGATGAGGTTTTGCAAGAAACACATCGAGATCACCAGGAAAACACCCTTTACAGAGATAGCAACACTCACTTTGCTCTGGTTTCCTAGAAATCAAACCGTCAAATCGGCGATTCCTCCTTGGCAGAGGTGCTGGAAGTCAAATTCTTTTAGTGAAAGAGAAGGCATGTACCTTCTCTTTTCTAATGGACGCCTGAGTCGTTTAGACCAAATCACAAAATTTCCACAATACAAGCCTTTTTATTTACAGTTTACCCAAAGGAGTTTCGCTCACAACAAAGGAAATGGCTCCAATTTTTGTTTTTACTGCACCCACCCTGTCCAAAATGACCTCTCTCCGGCAACTCCGCCAAGGAGGAATCGCCGTTTTGACGGTTTGATTTATAGGAAACCAGAGCAAAAATGAGTGTTCCGATCCTTGAGAAGGCTGTCTTTCTTCTCATCAGCGACCACCTCCAATACCCAATTAACGACCTCTTGCTGTCCGATTGTTATGACCATGTCACAAAAATCGAAAAACACAAAAATCGTGGAAAACAACAGAAAATGAAGAAAGCCGGTCAGATTTGTCGCTGAACCTTTGCTCAATGAGCACAGTTGTGCAGTTTCCATCATTCTGCGTGGTTAGTTATCTCCCCTAGTGAAAGGTAGCTCAATGCGCATGCGCATAGCAGACAGCTTCCTATCTCACAATCAGAATGTCGGCAAGGAAAAGGAAAATTCTAACTCTTGAAGTTGAAGAAAGAATCCTAAGTTATTGAAAGAAGTGACAAAGGGGAAAGCTGTCGATCCATTGCACAATCCTTGGGTGTTGGAAAACCCAAATCCAAACAATAATTCTCGAGCGAGAATCGCTGACCGCTCAATGGGAAGCTACGCCAATGCGAGAAAATGTCCTTACTCTGACCTGAACAACCTAGTATGGGAGCAAATGGAGTGTCTTTGTGATGAGAGGAGACAAAACATTCCTGTTAGTGGACTTCCATGTATCAAAGATGGTGGAAATTGAAAAAGTGAAGAGTTATCTGGGGTGATCACATGGTTGTTGGCAGGGGAAAGTAACCCGGGTTAGACCGTGGGGTTACTCCCCTTGGGTGATTTGGTTTTTGGTTGCTATGGCATGTGTGATTTCCAGATCAATTGGTGTTTATGCTATTGTTTTGAGTGTTGGTAATGTATGGTTAGTATAGATTGGAGTGGTTTTGTGATGAGAGGAGACAAAACATTCTTGTTAGTGGTCTATTGGAATTTCAAATCGACGCACTTAGATATGTATCTGCAGATACTGATGTCAGTAAGATCTTGCTTTAAAATGTACAGGCTGGCTTGTTGTTATTTGCTCATGTGCTTACAATTGTGTTATGTGTTTATGTTTGTAATGACCTCTCCTCGCCCACCTCCCATTTCAGACCACCTCAATTTTAAGACCACTTTGTCGGTGGATTTTCCATGGTTGCTCATGGGAGGGAGTATCGTATTTTTCGGCTCATTAGGCGCTGCTGTGTATAAGGCGAATAGGGCAATTTATAACAAAAATCTGACAAAATCCAAGTAAAAGGCGCCCTCGTTTATAAGGCAACAGAAAGTCGAAGTTTGAAGCCCGTACACGTCCTGTAAACGATTACCGACCGCCATTTTTGTTGTCGTAAACGAGAGTTGGCTCCCTTCTCAAATAATCGAAACTTCCGTTTTTGCGACTTCCGGTTGTTGTGTTTGGCCAATTCTTCGCGAAAACTGGTAGAATTATGGCATTTTAAGCTCTACAACGATGCTTTTTACATCCAATGAAGGGTTGTGGCATCTGTTGGACGGCATCTTGGACGGTAACAGAGATTTTGAAGCATTTTAACATGAGTATTCGTCGTATCGGCGACTCGTTACCACTTTCGATGTTGTGACTCACAGTAGACTGTACAGAGTACGGCAATCGTTGCCTCTCTTCTCACGATTTTGTTCACTTATAGGGCGCCCTGGTTTATTAGGCGCATTAGCGTTTATTAGGTGCATATATGTCACATATGGTCTTTTCAAGACCGGGAGGACGTAAAACAAAACTTTTCTAGGCGCATAGGTCGAAATTGGAGAAAAAGATATCGCCTTATAGTCCGAAAAATACGGTACTGTATAAGGCGATACTTTTCCCCAGATTGAAACCCCTGCGCCTTATAATGCGACTAATAAAATAGTAAGAAATCATAACAAAATCTGAATTTTGTGCACAATTTTGGGTGTGCGTCTTATAATAAGTGTAAATTTGGGGGGTGAGTCTTATAATAAGTGTAAATTTTGGGGGTGCGTCTTATAATAAGTGTAAATTTGGGGGGTGCGTCTTATAATAAGTGTAAATTTGGGGGGTGCGTCTTATAATAAGTGTAAATTTTGGGGGTGCGTCTTATAATAAGTGTAAATTTGGGGGGTGTCTTATAATAAGTGTAAATTTTGGGTGTGTGTCTTATAAGTGTAAATTATTTTTTTTGGGGGGGTGCGTCTTATAATAAGTGTAAATTTGGGGGGTGCGTCTTATAATAAGTGTAAATTTGGGGGGGGGGGGGGGGTCTTATAATAAGTGTAAATTTGGGGGGTGCGTCTTATAATAAGTGTAAATTTGGGGGGTGCGTCTTATAATAAGTGTAAATTTGGGGGGTGCGTCTTATAATAAGTGTAAATTTGGGGGGTGCGTCTTATAATAAGTGTAAATTTGGGGGTGCGTCTTATAATAAGTGTAAATTTGGTGGGGGGGTCTTACAGTTAGAAAAATACGGTACTTGAACTTGAATTGTATTTTCAGGGCACCACGACCAATTTTATAATTTTCAGGGACAAATACGGACACTCTGAGGCAGCAGGCATCTCTGACAGTATTAAATAGAGTTGAGAACCAGTTAAAAAACCCAAACTGGTTTTAAACCGGGTTTCCCTCTTCGAACCGGTTTTATCGAACCGTTTTTTTTAAACCAGTACTCGCATCACTAGTTTCACCTATAGATGCAAACACATATTTATTTGTCAGAATATTCACACACACGCACGCATGCGCACACATACGCACAATAAAGAAACTTATGACACACACACACACACTCAACTCAACACTCAGTCAAAGTCAAAGCCATAGACCACCACAAACTAAAAACAGAAACTCTTGGTTTGCAAACACCCAATCTGCGCTGAGAATCAGTGTTGTTTTTCGAAAAGAATGCGTTATTCTAAGAAAAACTTATTTTCAGTTTGCAGTTAAAAAAACAATTCACAGCAACTCGAACCGGTTTTTCGAACCGCGAAAGTTTAGCACCGGTTTTTCGGTTCCTACCGTTTTTCACCCCCACCTCTAGTATTAAAAGAGTCACAGTATAAACATGAAGACAATGCCGTGTTTTACCTTGATGACCTTGTTCTGTTTCTGCAGCTCCCTGCACAGGGACTCCAGCTTGCTCTTGGCCATCACTGCCTTGGTGTGCTCCGCCTGTAGCTGGTCCTTCTCCCGCTGACCCTGTTAAAAAATAAACGAGTCTTGATTGCCCATCCAAAAGACAGGAACTAACCTGGGAATGAGCAACTTAGGACGATGATTTGACCGCCAGGGGAGGGGGCAATCAAACCAGTAGGGGCTTAGCACGTGATATTCTTAGTTGGGCGTAGTGAGAGAGAGAGAGAGAGAGAGAGGGAGATGAGTCCCTCCCTCTCTCTCTCTCTCTCTCACTACACCCAACTAAGAACATCACTCGCTAAGCCCCGGACTCATCTCCCTCTCTCTCTCTCTCTCACTACGCCCAACTAAGAATATCACGCGCTAAGCCCCTACTGGTTTGATTGCCCCCTGGCGGTCAAATCATTGTCCTAAGTTGACCATTGGTGGTTGTGATGGATCAGAGGAGGGAGATGGAGTAGAGCTTTCAAGCTAGGAGATCAAAGGAGGGAGATGGAGTTGAGCTTTCAAGCTAGGACAGTTTTCAAAAAAGAGCTAGGCTCGAAAGCTTAAACTCCATCTCCCTCCTCCGATCCATCTCCAGTTTAGAAAAAGAGCTAGGCTCGAAAGCTTAACTCCATCTCCCTCCTCCGATCCATCTCCAGTTTAGAAAAAGAGCTAGGCTCGAAAGCTTAACTCCATCTCCCTCCTCCGATCCATCTCCAGTTTAGAAAAAGAACTAGGCTCGAAAGCTTAACTCCATCTCCCTCCTCTGATCCATCTCCAGTTTAGAAAAAGAGCTAGGCTCGAAAGCTTAACTCCATCTCCCTCCTCTGATCCATCTCCAGTTTAGAAAAAGAACTAGGCTCGAAAGCTTAACTCCATCTCCCTCCTCTGATACATTTCCAGTTTAGAAAAAGAGCTAGTCTCGAAAGCTTAACTCCATCTCCCTCATCCGATACATTTCCAGTTTAGAAAAAGAGCTAGGCTCGAAAGCTTAACTCCATCTCCCTCCTCCGATACATTTCCAGTTTAGAAAAAGAGCTAGGCTCGAAAGCTTAACTCCATCTCCCTCCTCCGATACATTTCCAGTTTAGAAAAAGAGCTAGGCTCGAAAGCTTAACTCCATCTCCCCCCTCCGATCCAGGTTTGTTCCTGTTGAAATACGAACAAGACAACACGAACTATATTAATCAGAGCGCTAGTGACCAGTGTTATCATGCTAAGCCACTATCAACACTCCCACTTACATAGGCCAGTGTTGCTACCGTATTGCAGTAAAACTAATTTTCTCTCCCTTAAAAATTGGTACAATAGTTTTGGAGATTTTTTCTCTAGAATCAGCAATGATTGTTGACTCGGGGCAATGGGTGGATGCCTCGTGCCTCCATATGGGGAGCTGGACAACTCCGCCCCCTCCACAAGTGTCTCCCTGTGGGGATACCAGGGGGTCTTTCATAAAATAAGTTCCCCCACCTTCCGGAAGTTCTGTGCTTGTAACTTCCTCTAATCTGCCACTCTTTTTTACTCTGCCTTTTCCCCTTTGCTTTCTATCATCTACTATCTTTCTGACTTACTTGCCCATTCTCCTGCCTTTAAAAAAAAATTCCAAACAAGTTTTCTCCTTTGAGCTCCTCTGAAATCGGAATGTGTCGGCTGTACGCAGCGGGGAGACCAGTGAAAACCAGACACATACGTACTTTACCCATAATGGCCATATGGCCTGGGAACGCAGAAGAAGAAGACTGTTGATTCTCAAGGGATATCCAATTCCTATTTTAAATATTAGTTCTCAGCCCATCTCTGCTCTCCATGGTTGCAGACAACATCTAATAAGTAATAAAGCTACTGACCAGAAAATCATCAAATGATTTTCTGTGGACAACTTTCTTAACATCAAAGAGTATCATTAATTAAGACTAGAAAGCATACTGTACTTTATCAACTTAAAAAATATAAGCCAAGATCATGATACACGGGGCACCATACTTTACGGACTATATAATAATAATAATAATAAATAAAGCTTCTATAGCGCTTTTCGATGATAAAAAATCATCCTCAGAGCGCTTTACAATATAACTTATTATAAGATGTATTGTATTAACCCTTTCACCTCCAGCCATTTTTCAGCTAAAACACCTTTAAACTTAGCTGGGTAGAGAGAAAAGATGAACTGCAATACTGGGAATTCCTCTGTGACATGCATAACATTAACATTAGGCCTTTCCCTACCTCCCAAATTCAAGAAAATAGGGTCTTTGGATGATAACGGGCCCTGATTTGATGCCTTTTGGTGACATGGGTGTTAAGCCATTGTGGTGCATAAATGCGACATTGGCGGTGAAAGGGCTAAAACTAAAATGCACATCCTCAAAATAAACACAAAATTTGATCACCTTACAACTGATTTCCTACTGTATCATTAGTCATAATAAAGGTTCATGGGTCTCAGTCTGAAACAAAAACACACACTAAAGTGTCACCTTTCATGCCATAGATACAGTCCGTAAAAAATGGCGCATCATCATCATCCTAAACTCAGTCACACCCCCCCCATTACCTACCACAGTCATTTTACGCTGTTGCGACTTGAAAGAGGTCTGCAGAACGCGGTGCTCTTCGTGGAGGTCGGCATATTTCTTGCACAGAGCCGCCAACTTTTCCTCCGGGGAGTTGAGACTGCTCAGCGCTCGTAGGATGTACTCTGCAAACACATCGTCTATAACCATACAGATCAGTACAAGGATCACAAAAAAGGTTTCCGGTTCCGTAGATTTTCGACGTACTCATATTTCATTTAGTAAAATGTTGATTGCATGAAATTGAATTCATTACATTGAAAACATGTATAAAATGTAAAAAAAACAGTGCGATATTAAACAGATAAGACAAACCATTGGCATGAGTCTGTGAGATAAATAAAAAACACGACTGTATTTAAGGTTGTCAGAGTCAGTTGGTGAATGCAAGCTTACTGCCCCCCCCCCCCCCCCCCTCCTTTGGTGTTAATTTACATTGCGTAATGGGCTAAATCAATAATAATAATACATTTATATAGCGCTTTACCTCAAATGAGCCCAAAGCGCTTTACAATTGAATATTCATCAACAAGTAGACAACAAAAATAGTGTTTAAGAATGACACAAACCAGCAACAACGCAAATACAAACTCTCTCTCTCTCTCTCTCTCTCTCACACGCACACATTTATCGACATCGACTCATTATTCATCTTTCATTCAGTAAGCCATAGCAACTGAGTTGCACGGACTGACCACATGCACCAACACACATGCACAAACGTTAGAGCATACACATACAAATACACTCACACACAATGTACGCACGCAGACAGACACACACATATCAATGCCACCGACTATTTATTTTCTTAATATTTCAGTATCAAACAATGAGAACAAATACGCCATCATTCCTACACCTAACCAACGACCCCCTCCCTTCCTTCCTCATCAGTCACACAAAAATCGCATGCAATTTTTAAATTTTTTTAAATTGGGTGGCATGCCTCTGGCTGCGACGCACTTTCCAGGTGGGAGCAACCCAAATTTCACAGATGCCTCTGTGACTATAATGTACCTAACCTAACCTAACCAACGACACTAGGCTACTCTAACAGAAACCCTCCTTCACTCACCGATGCTCTTGTCCTCTTTCTTCTTGGTCTTGGCGGCAGCTGTTTTGCCGTCACCCTCAGCCCTGTTGTTCTCAGGAGCCCCCGCCCCGGAGCCTCCACCACCGCTGGCCCCAGCCTCTCCAGGACCTCCTTTAGCAGACGTCGACTCCTCGGCAGGTTCTGGAGACCCGTTGGAAGACAAGCGGTCTTCCACGGAGTTGGTATCCGGGCCATTCTCTTCCGCTGATGCCATAGGCTGAACCGCTTCAGTGGCCATATTGCGGTTGGGGTAACAAACAATGGAGTCAGAAATCAAACAGCCTGTTGATTCTGGAATTTCTGATTTGCAGGGTGACTCTTTTGTGTCGAGGCTACAATCTAACTGCACGGCCGGACTGCTTTCCCGAGGTGTAGATTCTAAGCGGCTAGATTGTTGTGTCTCAAGTGAACCACTATCCGGTGATGATGCGTTCTCTTGAGCAACAGATTCGCTACCGCTTCTCAAAGGCTTTTGTTCTGGGATAAATTCTGGACACAATTCGGTTTCTTGTCTCCGATTGTCAGCAGGCTCACGAAAATTGGAATCCTGGATGGTTGCACTTTCTTCCTTGCGACAATCTCTGTAAATATCCGCTGCAGGGGTTTCCGACAATAATAACTTATCTGAGGTAGCAAGCAGGTCTTTGGCGGTCAGTATTAGCTCTGACTTTTGCGACCCGCCAAGTTCATGCAGGGAAGTATTTTCAACTGAATTCTGCAGTAAGTTGTGCTGTTCTGCTGCTTCTTGTTTTGGTTCACACTCGTAACTGCAAACAATATTAGAAGAAGCTTCGTCTTTTACGCCTTGATGCTCAGACAAACCTTCTGAATCTTCCTCTTGGTTCTGTACAAAAAGACGCAAAGCAGACATTTGATAAGCATGGGGGAAAAGTCCAAACAAAATACAAAATGTGTACATGCAAACAATGAAACAAAACATGCATTTCGTTACACAGAGAATACATAAACAGCCGCAATCCACGAACATCCACTGAGTATTAAGTTTAGATGCAATAGAAAACTTAGGCATGTTCAATCAAATGGTTCTGCAAAAATATTTAATCACATGAAGACAGAGAGCGAGCGAGTGAGTGAGAGGGAGAGGGAGATGGAGAGGGAGGGAGAGGGGAGAGAGAAGAGAGAGAGAGAGAGAGAGAGAGAGAGAGAGAGAGAGAGAGAGAGAGAGAGAGAGAGAGAGAGAGAGAGAGAGAGAGAGAGAGAGAGAGAGAGAGAGAGAGAGAGAGAGAGAGAGAGAGAGAGAGAGAGAGAGAGAGAGAGAGAGAGAGAGAGAGAGAGAGAGAGAGAGAGAGAGAGAGAGAGAGAGAGAGAGAGAGAGAGAGAAAACATAACATGCAAACACAGAGCTTAGAATTCATCATTTTATTTCTTGTTATTATAATCTTACAGTTCCAAGTTCCAATTCCTGGGCACTTCCAAACTTCAGCACCCAACTCTCAAGCCTTCCCCTTGGCTTATCTCTTCGCCTATCCCCCCTCACCCTACCCTTCCATTTGATCTGCATGTGGAAGTGCACTGAATCACCATGTTGACAGCTATACTGCAGCACACTTGTAAATATTCTAGCTGCATGTCATAACATAAGTCTAAACTTTTAACTTATGCTGTTGTACTCTCTCTCTCTCTCTCTCTCTCTCTCTCTCTCAACGACATACACATTCTCTCTCTCTCTGACTCTCCCCCCCCCCTCTCTCTCTCTCTCACACACACAGAAAGTATGTGCGCATACATACATGTGTGTGTGTGTGTGTGTGTGTGTGTGACAGAGAGAGAGTGAGTGTGTGTAACAAAGAAAGAAAAGGATACAGAGGGAGGGGAGTGGAGGGGGTAGGGGTAGGGGGAGAAGGTGGATCAGACTTGGGGAAAGTTAGCTGTTAATGTGGTCATACCAGGCAGCGAGATTTCTCCCTATTATTACCGACTTTTAAACAACATGTGGGGCTTACGCGCGAAAAGCGCATGGGTCAGACTGGCTTTAACTTAAACCCTTGACTGCCAGGGAAAATCAAAGACAAATTCATTGTACAAATCATGCCATGAAAAAGACAACTGATAGAGCCAATCTTGCAAAATGGTCTGGGGATATAACTCTCTTGACTGTGTTAGAGCAAAAGCCAGCATATTAGTTATTCCTCTTCATCTGATGACGTCATCAGTGATGTCATCAACTGATCAAGTCAGTACCTGATACGTTATATGGCAGTCAAGGGGTTAAGTCCCCATCCGAAGGACTCGACATTCAGTTCGATCTAGAAAGAAAGGGCGAGGCCAGGATTCGAACCCGGGTCACTCATGCATTGAAATTGGCAGGCCACTCTTAACCACTCTGCCATGTTCCTTCTTGACACGGAACATGAAGTCATAGACAACAAGAAATGGCTAGCCATCAGGTTTTTTCCATGCATTGTCATCTTGTCTGGAAAATGATGATCATACATGAAACACAGATGAGGTCGATTTAGAAAAAAGGATTGCAATGTTAAATGGAAGGGGAAGAATAAACGTAAATAAAACCGCAGACAAGTCAGAATTATTTTTTTTTTTAATCATTATTTTGTGACAAGAAATAGAAATGTTCCATCATTGTTGAGTACAAAGTGGAAAGAATGCAGAACACACAAGATTGGTAAAAGTGTTACATAACATTAACAAATCCCACTCTTCTTTCAAAAAACACAAAACAACCACAACAACTTAAGAAGAGGAGTTACCAAAGATTTAAAAGTAACAAACATAGTTAGTACCCGTACAGCTTCACAACAATCCTTAACTCATTCGCTTCGCAACGATTTTGAATTATTAAAAAAACTCACAAATCACTCCAGCCAATGAGCCATACACACAAACAAAACATACACAAACAAAAGGAGAAATGAAGGAAGATTACAGGGTTTTACTTCAGGTTTAGACATAGGGAAATGGTAGATCAGACCTTTTTTTTTTAATATACAGACATTATAATAATCACAGACATTATATAGAAAAACTCTATACACCGATTGGTTTTCCCACAACAAACCACTACAAAAGCAGTTAGACTTAGAGTAACTTAGAGGCAAAATTGTGGTCTAAGGGAGCGAAGTGAGCTTAGAAGTGACCAAGGTATTGTGTGCACACAGATTTACTTCCCTTGAAGGAAATGCATCAAATTGACAGTTATCTATCAATTCCGGAATATATAGCCGGAACGACTTGAATGAGTTAAAACCTATGTACAAGAACTGAATTGACCATTGAAGAAGAACAAGAATGTACATGAAAACAGAATGTTTTAGCTAGAACTTACCAGTAGACGAAATAAATCAGTAAACTACAAAAAGCCTTTGCAAGAAAACGTGATCATTTATCGTCTTAGTTAGGCCAAAAGTTCGGCTGACAGGTTAACTGCACATTGATAAATATGAGAACATGTTGTGTTGTTGTTGTCGCACCCTGGCTTAAAGACTCCAGGGATCATTCCCAACAGTGGAAGCACTTGAACACCATGGTGCAAATGCACCAGCTAGGGATGAGAACATTACGCGTGTGACTGTTTTTGATTACCCCGCCATGTGAGCAGCCACTCCGACTTCGGAGGATATCTATTTTGTGAATATATCATTAAATGATTTAATTCTGTCAAATATTTAACCATGGACTTGCACTTGCTCTCTTATAAGTTATTTTTCAACCCAGTGACTGTTGTGCCTCTGCTCGCACCTGGCTTAACGCACTATGTGACTGCAAAGTGTTGAAAACTATCTTTCTTACTGACAGGCCAACTTTAAGTTTCAGTTGGGAACTGCAGCTTTTGCTTTTAGATATATATATTTACTCCTTGTCAATCACTTAATGTCATAACATTTTTTTCTTTCAACTATAAGCAGCCAAAGAAACAGAAGCTGCAAGCATGTCCATAGTCTTTCATCATGTAATCGCAGTGGATACATCTAAACCATCAACAAATCAGCAGTCAATAAAAAAAATCCACTGCAGTTTTGATTAGTTTTCACTGTACTGAGAAAAAGGCCACTTTAATACCTAGTTCTTCTTCTTCTTCTGTGGTGGTGACCAACTTCTTTATACAGAAGTAATTGTACACACTTTAAGGAGTGACCATAGAAAAGGATTCAGAAGAGAGAGAGAGGAAGAGAAAGTGAATACACATACAAACTACCAGATTAGCTACAGTGTGTGTGTGTGTGTTTTAAACCACCTTGAGTCCAGGGGAAACAAAAGAGAATAGAAACAGATGGAAACCAAAACCACACATCACTCCAAAGTCCAAGAGATTGAAAACTGCGAAAGGAAAGCGCATCCAGCTTACTTTTCCACATCCCCAGGCCAAGTGGGAAAAAGTGGGGCCCATCCTTTAGCTTAGCCCCCCCTCTGTAACAGGCATGCCCCAATTCACAGCCTTGAACTCCCCAAACCAGTCAGGGCAGTACTTGGCAATGTCACTGTTAGTGTTGAAACACAACTGTCTTCCGTTCTCTGACACAATCGCTGGGCAACAAATCAGCTGTCAATGTCACGTAAAACTTGTAGAAAACCTCACTGGGGTTCCACTTTCTTGTTCTCAAGTTTGGTGAAAGCAACGAAAATTTGAGTACCTGTATTATATTATGCTTGCAAAGCTTTAACTGAATAAGCATGCACTCGTGCGCATGTGTGTGTGTATATATATATGTATGTGTGTGCGTGTATGTGTGTGTGTGTGCATGTGTGTGGAGGGAAGGTCTTCAAGTTAGAATTGTTGTCAAAGATGTGATTATGTTGTCTGTATCAACATGTGTGTTTGAGTCGGTGGGCGCGATTGAGCATAGACACATTTTTTAAATTTTACTAGAGATAACTCCCTAACGCATCACAAACTCAGCTCCAACTACATTTCACAAAATGAACACAATGCTTTTGTTCTCGGTGCACTCAAATATCTCATTTTCATCTAACCCTTCTTCTGTCCACCTCCTTTCTAAATCCATCTCCTTTTGATATATATACCATATTTTTTCTGACTATAAGGCGCACCCTCCAAATTTACCTAAAATTTCAGATTTCTTTACTATATTTTCTTACTATTTCATTAGTCACATTATAAGGCGCAGGGGTCTGAGTCTTTGAAAAAGGTATCGCCTTATAGTCCGAAAAATACGGTACCTATCTCCTTTCTCTACACCACAGAACAGAATGAACACAGGACACAGTACGAGCATCCCCCCCCAACAGCATGCAAGGCCTATATAATACTTTTCTGTGCACCAGAGTCAGTATAATTCCGGTGCTCTGTTTGCACCTGTACGCTTAGACTGACGGTGCCACAGTCTGAACTAACAAAGGTAACTTGACATCTCCCCAGAGAGAAGGGGGGGGGGGGGGGGGAGAGAGAGAGAGAGAGAGAGAGAGAGAGAGAGAGAGAGAGAGAGAGAGAGAGAGAGAGAGAGAGAGAGAGAGAGAGAGAGAGAGAGAGAAAGAGAGAGAGAGAGACTCACAGAAGAGAGAGAGAGAGAGAGAGAGAGAGAGAGAGAGAGAGAGAGAGAGAGAGAGAGAGAGAGAAAGAGGGAGAGAGAGAGAAGGAAAGAGAGACAGAGAGAGAGAGAGAGAGAGAGAGAGAGAGAGAGAGAGAGAGAGAGAGAGAGAGAAAGAGAGAGAGGGAAAGAGAGAGAGAAGGAATGAGGATGAAGAAATAGAGGACGGCAGGTACATACCACCCCCAGATGAAAGACAGACGGGAGCATAGTGAATGCCAGTGTTCCTTACCCTTCCCCCCCTCACTCATAGTCATACACAGCCAGTACCCCCACACCCTCATTTCCAGCAGTTAGCTCTGGCACAATAATGTCAGTGAGGCTAGGCTGTCTGACAATCCAAAGGTGCTGACTCCCTCAAAACAACAATTACCCCTAACAGCCACTTCTCCAGTCTTCTTCACCTGTGTCATGAAATCGGTGCTGCCGAGCTAAGTTGGCGTCAGTTCATCATTCTTAACCCTTTCACCGCCATCCATTTTTCAGCCAAAAAAATACCATTCAACTTACCTGGGTTGTATAGAAAAAAAATATTGTGAACTCCTCTGTGACATGTATAACATTAGGCCTATCCTTACCTCCCAAAATTACGAAAATAGGGTCTTCAGATAGCAGGCCCTGATTTGATGTCTTTCAGTGACATGGCTGTTAACCCTTTCACCGCCAGCCATTTTTCAGCAAAAAAATTCCATCCAACTTGCCTGGGTAGAGAAAAACATGTCTGCAATACTGGGGATTCCTGTGTGACATATTGAAAGCAAGGTCTATCCTCACCTCCCAAAATTAAGAGGACAGGGTCTTTGGATAACAGACCCTGATTTGATGCCTTCTAGTAACATGGGTGTTAAATCATTGTGGTGCAAAAATGCGACGTTGGCAGTGAAAGGGTTAAACCATTGTGGTGCAAAAAATGCGACATTGGCAGTGAAAGGGTTAATTCTTTTCAGTTCAAGTTCATGACACCTGACAGTGTTGTTCTTTTTTTTCTTTTCTTTTGTTGACAGTGTTGTTCTTAGTTACAATACATGCTTAATGAATGGAAGTGTGTGTGTGTGTGGGGGGGGGGGGGCATAGAAATAATGAGTGCATGCAGGAACACATGGGCAAATATGTGACTTTTAAGAGTTGTAAATGAGCATCCGTATTGACAATGACTGCACACAAAACCCCCACATGAAACCTCACTTTTAAGAGTTGTAAATGAGCATCTGTATTGACAATGACTGCACACAAAACCCCCACATGAAACATCACTTTTAAGAGTTGTAAATGAGCATCTGTATTGACAATGACTCTGCACACAAAACCCCCACATGAAACATCACTTTTAAGAGTGAAACCTCACTTTTAAGTAAATGAGCATCTGTATTGACAATGACTCTGCACACAAAACCCCCACATGAAACATCACTTTTAAGAGTTGTAAATGAGCATCTGTATTGACAATGACTGCACACAAAACCCCCACATGAAACATCACTTTTAAGAGTTGTAAATGAGCATCAGTATTGTAATTGACAATGACTGCACACAAAACACCCCACATGAAACCTCACTTTTAAGAGTTGTAAATGAGCATCTGTATTGACAATGACTGCACACAAAACCCCCACATGAAACCTCACTTTTAAGAGTTGTAAATGAGCATCAGTATTGACAATGACTGCACACAAAACCCCCACATGAAACCTCACTTTTAAGAGTTGTAAATGAGCATCAGTATTGACAATGACTGCACACAAAACCCCCACATGAAACCTCACTTTTAAGAGTTGTAAATGAGCATCAGTATTGACAATGACTGCACACAAAAAACCCACATGAAACCTCACTTTTAAGAGTTGTAAATGAGCATCCGTATTGACAATGACTGCACACAAAAAACCCACATGAAACCTCACTTTTAAGAGTTGTAAATGAGCATCCGTATTGACAATGACTGCACACAAAAAACCCACATGAAACCTCACTTTTAAGAGTTGTAAATGAGCATCCGTATTCACAATGACAGCCAAAAAAACACCAAAACATGAAACCTCACTTTTTTCAGGCTCACTCACGTGCATTCAGATAGTGTGTGGCTTAGAGAAATACATTTTCTAAAGTTTGAAATTTTACTTCTTTTCTTATTACTATTACAGGTAGTAATAAATTATTTCATCATTTCATTTACTCCGACGCCTTTCTATATCATATGTATTACAAAACTAAAAAAATGCCTATTGTTTTACAAAACTAAAAAAACACATCATGCCTGAAAACTAGTTTAGCTGTGATTGTGTGAATACTACGTTACAACACAAAATCCAGCCTTTTTTCTTCCAATCATCCCTTCACCCTGACTAATTCAATTGTAAATTAGTAGCAAGTATTTGATGCTCTCTGGTGGGGTTTACACGAGCCCAATCATACACTATTACAGGGTAATCTTCTTCTTCTTCTTCTTCTGCGTTCCCAGGCCATATGGCCATAATGGGTAAGGTGCGTATGTGTCTGGTTTTCAGTTTTCACTGGTCTCCCCGCTGCATACACTGATACAGCCGACACATTCCGATTTCGGAGAAGCTCAAAGCAGAAGGAAAATTATCTGGAAGATTTTTTGGAATAAAAGGCAGGAGAATGGACCAATAACTTGAATAAGTCAGAAAGATAGCAGATGACAGTAAGCAAAGGGAAAAGGCAGAGTCAAAGAGAGTGGCAGATTAGAGGAAGTTACAAGCACAGAACTTCCAGAAGGTGGGGGAACTATTTTTATGAAAGACCCCCCAGTATCCTCACGGGGAACAGGGTAATCAAAAAATGGTCACACACGTAATGTTCTCATCCCTAGCTGGTGCATTTGTACCATAGTGTTCAATTACTTCGGCTGTTGGGATGATCCCTGGAGTCTTTAAGCCAGGGAACAACAACAACAACAAGTACACTATTACAGGGTTATTCTCTGGGTGCTTGTCTTGTGCAGGATAACAACCGGCAACAGGAGACATCTGCCGGCTCCTGGGACCTAGACGCTTCTCACCTGCGGCAGAATATCGACTCCAGTCGCCAGCCAACCGCTGTGCATAGCATGAGCATGTACCACATTCTTAGTCCGACCAACCCTACTAGTCGTCTACTTGTTTCACCCTTTCTGGTGCTAAATCGGTAAACGCAAGCTGATGGGTTTCATTGAGCTTCTACACACACCAACCGAGACCTAGCGTGGGTGAAATTACAACATTCTCTCAATCCTGAAATAACTTTTCAATGTTCTCCGAATCTTCCCAATCCTCAGGTGCCCACAGTAAAAAATAATTTCCGATGTGTGTGTGTGTCTGTGTATACAAGATGAGTAGGGGCAGTGTTAGAATTGCATATCATATCTTGTTTTAATCAGCCATCAATTTTGGCAGAAACGTTTGATTTTTATAAGACAGTGGTTCCGGATGACATTAAAATGGCCAATCCTGAAGACTTTCTATCAGTTTTTTCAGGAGCATGCTTGAACTGCTTTCACCCATGACCTAGTCATACTTGTGTTCTGTGTGGGTATATGTGCTTCAGCTTGCATACATGTGTATGAGTGTATGTGTATGCAGGAGAGATTGTGTTCGGCTAGAGGGGGGGAGCGAGTGTGAGTGCACGTGTATTTTGTGTATGAGTGTGCGTGTCTGTGCGCGCGCATGTTTGTACAAGTGTATGTTTGTGTAAGTGTGCGCGCGTTTCAGTGAGCATGTGTTTTCTGTGTGCTTGATTAAATGTGTGTGGGTCTGTGTGTGTATGCCTGTGTGCAAGAACGCGTTCACTCGCGTGCGTGCATGTACGTGCGTGTGTGTCTGTTGTGCGTGTTTCAATGTTGATTGTAAAGCGCTTTGTGCTCGATAAAAAGCGCTATATAAGTGTCCGTTTATTATTATTATTATTATACCCTATTACACTATTAGTATTACACAGGGTCACTCTCTGGGCACCTATCTTATGTGGGATAAACACTGCCAACAGGAGACATCTGCCTGATTCCAGAGAGCTTCAGGGACCGCTCACCTGTGGCAGTCACTGATTGAGTCCAGCTGCAGGCTGACTAACTGCCTTACATAGCACTGACACTGACAAAGCAGCCACCCCTTGCCATTCACTTGAGCCGAGCAGATTGCCAGGGCCAAGCATAGTGTAACAACATTGTCATTACTGACTGCAACACTAAACGTGAAGTGCGACATAACAGGATGTTTCACAGTCAGTCTACTCAATGTTACTTAAATAGACGATTTTCGGAGAGAAAAAACTAGGGGAGAGCACTTTGTGAAAATTAGAGTTGTTTACCTCCATTACTTGGTCAAATACTATAGCAACAATGCAACAATGGTGTCGAAGCTTGAAACCACAGGATGTGAGTCAGCGACTTTCACATTTTTAAAAAGAAAAATTAGGGGTGGCCAGTGATAGAACTTGCAAAATGTGAAGTACAAATATAAATTTTTAGAATGACGCACGTTGTTCTAAGTGCGGTATGTCTGCTCAAACACGTACACATGATTCTATAGGCTACGGGAGCTGATGGTAGAGTGACTTCCCCTGTTTGACTGATTGAATTAGGCAAGATCACTCCCACACACCATGAAATTACTCCCCTTAATTATTTCTGAACAATTCCTATTGGCTTTAGTATTCTGCTTCCAGTTCCACTCTTGCAGAAATTCCTATGATGTCATGTGACAAGATTGATCCCTTTAAGATAATTAGTGTTCCATGCTTTTATCTTTAGTTTTATAATCATCTTGGATATATAACGAGGGCAGTTCAGTAAATACAATAACTTTTATGCACTATTGCTATCGTGAACAGACTTTTCCAAAATCAACAAAAATTCAACCAAAGACATCTTTAGGATATGATTAAAATCGGTATCAGAATGACGTTTAGCTCCAAGCTTAGCAAGACTATCTGCTGTTTCATTCCATTTCAACCCACAATGAGAAGGGACCCAACAAAAATCTACATTTATTCCCTTCATCATCATAAAAATGTATGATGTATATGAAACAGCAAATCTCTTCATGCTTTACTATCCCAATGCTGCAAAGATTGTAATGCTCGACAGATTTGGAATCAACACAAATAAGATTAAGAATGTTGTAATTTAAGCACATAGGGGTATCACATCAGTCTATCACAAAAATATATGTAAGCCATCAATATTGCATGTCTGTGATGACGCAGACGGATGGATAACAAGTTAAACCTACTTTAGTTAATAGGTTTAGTTAGTTACATTATAATAGATTTCAAATAGGTAGAGGCTAGGGTTACAGGTCCGCAACTTGCATTCTCCAGGCTACGGTTACGGGGCTCAAACACGGGACGCAAAAATTGTGAACAAGTATCTTGAAAAACTACTAACATTGACTCTGATATGTTCCTAACCCTATCCCTAACCCTATTCCATATTTTAACAAAACCTTCATATGTTAATTATACGACCCATGAAAATGCATTTGTTGATGACAAATTCGACTAGGAAAAGTGTTACTATCCCTGAACATGGTCCGAGTGTTGCAACAATCCCGTAACCGCAGCTACTGTTTCAAACAACGGGTACGTCTAAACACAGAATGATGCCGAATAATGCCAAATGGTCAAAACACTGAATCATATAGTAAAAAGCCAACTGTCCGTGTGTGTGTGTGTGTGTGTGTGTGTGTGTGTGTGTGTGTGTGTGTGTGTGTGTGTGTGTGTGTGTCTGTCTGTCTGTCTGAAACACGAAACGGGCCTTATAACTCCGCCGTTTTTCAACCGAATCGCTTCAAATTTGCTGTGAGCCCTCACGGGGCGATGGCAACGGCAACCGAGGCGGCCGTGTCATTTGCGCGGTTTCGCAAATGCGCGAAATGCGCATCCGCCTGCCTCTCGGCGCCCGTATCTCTGGCGTTTTTGGGCCGATTGCCTTCGAATTTGGCAGATATATGACCGGGGACGGTGACTATCAATGTGCCAAACCGGAAGCGAATCCATTACTTAGGCGCATAACAGCAGCATGATGCAAAACGGGCCTTATAACTCCGCCGGTTTTCAACCGAATCGCGTCAAATTTGCTGTCAGGCTTGCTGTCACCGGGGCAAAGCCTGGCAGCAAATTTGAAGAAAATCGGGAGAGCGCGTCACTCTCAGAGCAGCGCCAACAGGAAACGGGGCTTTATAACTCTGCCGTTTCTTAACGAAATCGCTTCAAATTTGCTGTACTCAGCGTTACCAGTACTTGGCGTTACCGTTGCTAGGCGTTACCGTTACTAGGGAGAGCGCATCACTCTCAGAGCAGCGCCAACGCGAAACGGGGCCTTATAACTCCACCGTTTCTTTACCAAATCGCTTCAAATTTGCTGTACTCAGCGTTACCAGTATTTGGCATTACCGTTACTAGGCGTTACCGTTACTAGGCGTTACTGGTACTCGGAGTTGCGCTAGTAATACTAATAGGGATGAATGGTGAAACTGAAAGCATTACACAGATTACCAAGATAATTTAACCCTCTTGCATTCACATTTGTTACAGAAGAAACTTCTTGTAGTGTTCAAATTTTTTCACACATTTTCGGGAAAATCTGTCTTTTGAAGCACACAGAGCACCATACAGTTACTATCACATCACTGCAAGTGAGAAGCTTTTTTATAGCGCATGTATAACAAGCCAGAACTTAGTGCTTGAGGGAAATGCCATTTAATAGAGGGGGTCTCAGAGTGGGGGCAAGATATGGGCGGTTTTGGGTGGCTTGAATACACAGAGACAACTTCCGGCTGGGCGGTTTTGGGCGGAATAAATGCAACAGGGTTAATTTACAACAGCACTAATTACATCGTAACAACACACTTTCGGTTGTTTCCATGTCTTGACCATTATCGGTCAAATCGTCTATTTGCCAACTCGCGAGTTGACTTGCAACCATTTTCACCATTCAGTGTTTTGATTATTACTAATAATTAGGTATTTACACCATTCTGTACCATTGTAATGCAATGCATATAGTGTCTAGTCTTTACTAAACACTAAATTTATTGTGGAATTTGGTATCCATGTACAATGTCTTCAGCATTCGGCCGAACTATTATTCACTCACACACAACTTTATATGATATGATATGAATTTAGGCTATGTAAGCTTTTTTAGCCTCTTGCCCTCTCCACAGTAATTTCATTATGTTAGTTGGTAATATATAGATAGATGATCTGCGAAAACCGATGGCTACTTACTACTTAGCAGTTGTGTTATTCTACTGATCCAACTTAGTAAGATTTACTGCATAAATAATGCTTTGAAAGTGATTATGATCATTATCTAATGAATTTTTAAACACATTTGATTTAATGATTTTGCATTTACTGCCTCGTTAGCAAGATCATTCCATGCATTAATTATCCGGTTAGTAAAGAAAGTTTGTGCCAATTTAGTGTTAGTGGTTTTCTTGAAGAGTTTATTATAATCACTGGGGCTCCCAATCATCCCACAAAACAAGGGGTCCCAGAGACTCCTTCACTTACAGAATAGAGGGTCCTAGAGGTGGGATAGGTCTCCGTCAGTCAGTGGCATTGTGAATGCTAAAAAGATTTTTTTGAGTGCATCCCTGGGACCCCCTGCACATTATTTTAGAGGGTCCTTTAGAATTTTAGTACTTCATACATAGACCTCCAAATGGGGGTCCCTGATCATGTCCTCGGGTTCTATCCTCCTCACACAAAGTTAGTAAATGTTTCGACTTTTGTACTCAATTGCAGTTACTGTGATGATCATAGAGGCCATGCAGAATTTTATACACTTCAAATGAGATCGCCTCTTAATCTTCTATACTCCAACTCCAAGCTCGGTAATTTCTATATATAATATACACTGTAACCTTTCTTCATAACTCTCGTCTTCGTCGCCTCAGGCAGCCAACTTCATCAGGCTGAAGATTCTGCTGCACTTTGGGGGGTAGTAAGAAGACAAGAAATTAGAAAGCTGAGGAAATAGAAGTAGCCCAATGGAAAAGGAACATAAAATAAACCTAGTGTGGATCTGCTTCTTTTTTTTGTAAAGAAAAAAAAAAGTGGACCATAGCCTTTCTTTTAATTAGCCCAATCCAGCTACTGTAGCGGTCCCCGGAGGCGAACCCCGACTGGCACAGCTCCTGCCCTTCAACTCAACAACTCATGTTGTTGGTACCCTGAATCTTTTTGGAAAATCTTCTCTGTACCCCCTCTATGCAATCGATGATGGTTGCTTAATGGTTTTCGTATGTGCATGTGCTACATGCAGCCGAGCAAACGTTAAACCTGATCTTCAGCTTCACTCAATGATAATGCCAACGGATTGAGGGAAGTTCCCCCCTGAAGTTGAAAGTTTACAATTACATGCCCAAACAGGAAGATATCAAGTTATCTACATTTTGAAGATAATCAAACAGAAATTCTCTAGTTCTTCAAAATTAAAAAAGGAGTTATAAATATAATAAAGCGCTTCATTCCGTGAGCGCAAGTAACGTGTGTGATAGCCTACTACAAAAGTAGTATAGACTGAACTAAGGTCGTTGTAAGTCTATAACTCATAAAAGTCTGGTTGTGACCAAACACGGTCATGATCTAAAACACGCGGAACACAGTCTAACTATGCAAACACTGTAAATTTCCAATCTTTTAGATACTTGCAGTTTGCATCTCATGAATTGGATAAACATTGTATCGACGTATAATACAATGCTAATAAAAAATCTTATGCTGCATTGGATGAGTTTGACTTCTTTTTTTGGTGGATTACTTACGCGAAATAAAAGTTGGTCTTTGCCTTGTTCACTCAACGAAAGCAGCCATTTTATGACGTCAAAAATACGAAAGCCAATGGAATTGATAATAAGTGTTTTCTGCTTCTCTTGAAAATGGCAGCTAGAAAAACGAAAGTAGGCCCAGAGTGAATCGAAAACAAAAGTCAAGGGAAACAAGAAATTCAGTTGATCAAAGATCAACATGAGGCTAAACAGTGTTGTATTGCACTTCAAAAGTGTAAAATAATAATGAACATGTCTTTTCAAAATATCTTCAACGTGATGTAGTTGGTTACCTTAGGAAAGAAGAAGAGAAAAAGTGACATAACATATGAACGTGTCATAAAAGACGTTTGTCATCGATCGCTCAGACAGGAACAAAAAGAAGTTCAACGCAATAAAGCGAGATCATATTATATTGCTGAAAATGTAGGTTTAGTTCTGTAAGCAGATGAGATTCATCTTCCAAAGTATTTGTGATCCTAAGTTGTTTAAAAAATATACTTATGGAGAGTTCACGTTTCCAAGATTTTGTTTCACAATGTCAGAAAAGGCTTTTAAATAACAAAATGCTGTTTTCGTTAACACATAATGAGAGTGACATGAAAAATAAGAAGCACCAATTGAAACAAATGTACACTTTACACATTTTCATGAAACCAGACAAAGATGATAGGGTTAGGATCAGCCTAGAGTTGTTGTCATGAAACTGAAAGAAACCAGACTTTGAGATCAAGAGTCATAAACATGAAGAGAATAGGATTAGAATCAGCCTAGGGTTGTTGTGAGTAAACTGAAAACAAACCCCAGACTTTTAGATCGAGACTCATCAACACGAAAAGGATAGGGCTAGGATCAGCTTAGGGTTGTTGTCATGAAACAGAAAGAAACCAGACTTTGAGATCGAAAGTTGTAAACACGAAGAGCATAGGGTTAGGATCAGGCCAAGATTGTTGTCATGAAACTGATGAAAACCAGACTTTGAGATTGACAATCATAAACACGAAGAGAATAGGGTTAGGATCAGCCTAGGAGTGTTGTCATAAAACTGAAATAAACCAGACTTTGTAATTGAGAGTCGTAAACGCAAAGAATATAGGGTTAAGATGAGCCTAGGGTTGTCAGTAAACTGAAAAGAAGCAGACTTTGAGATCGAGAATCATAAACATGAAGAAGATCAGGTTAGGATCAGTCTAGTGTTGTGGTCATTAAACTGACAAAAAGCAGACTTTGAGATAGAGAATCATAAACACAAAGAGGAGAGGGGTAGGATCAGCCTAGCGTTGTCATGAAACTGAAAGAAACCAGACTCTGAGATTGAGAGTCATAAACATGAACAGAAAAGGGTTAGGATCAGCCTAGGTTTGTTGTCATGAAACTGAAAAGAACCAGACTTTTTAAAATGTTATTGCTGTCCCATATGCTGGGTCGTACAGTGGCGTTGCTCCTACACTGCTCATTCTGAATCCCAAAGCGCAGCTACACCCTGGCTTGTTCAAATCGCATAACCCGAGACCAGCCATCCAAGGGGAGCGAATCTTTGTAAGCCGTCAGAAAGCAAACAACCGAGGAAGAACTAGACTTTGAGATCGAGTCAAAATACAAAGACGATAGAGCTAGGATCAGCCTAGGGTTATTGTCATGAAACTGAAAGAAACCAGACTTTGAAATCGAGAGTAATAAACATGAAGACAACTTTTATAGCGCCTAATCTTAAGAGCTCTAAGCGCTTTACAGAAATCACTAAAATGAATAGTAAACACAATGAACAAAAAGTATACATCAAACATTGACCAACACCCCCCTTCCCTGATCCCTCAGTCAATTTCTCAATCACGCCCAAATAATGAATGACATAATCTACAGTACACTTTCGCAACCAACTTGAAACACTCACACTGATGGACACTTAAAGACGCCCAGGCCGCACTATTAACAAATCACACCCACACCCACACTTATAACGATAGAGAGAGAAAGAGAACAAGAGAGAGAAAGAGACAAACATACAGACAGACAGACAGAGAAAGACAGAGATGGAGACACAGAGAGTCAGACAGAGGGACAGACAGAGAAAGAGAGAAGAGAGAGACACACAAACAGAGACAGAGATATATAGGACTGAAATACAGTTGCATGCATCATAAAATAACAACTTACTATAATTTGTACATACAATAGTCACAAAAAAGGCACATTATATTCAATATTAATAAACATTCACACACACACCCCCACACACACACCACACACACACACGCACACACGCACATACACACACACACACACACACAGACACACACGATTAGTGGAAAAACATTAAATGAATGACACTCACACACATACTAATAAAATAGCATTTTAAAACACTTATAACGTAAAATCATTTTAAAACAGTGAGACAAAATGGATAAAGAAATAAAAATACACAAGTACATAAAATGTACTCCTGTAATGTAAACACGAAAATAATAGAGGATAGGGTTAGGATCAGCTTAGGGTTATTGACATGACACTGAAAATAACCAGACTTTGAGATCGAGAGCCATACAAATTAATAGAGTAGGGCTAGGATCAGCCTAGAGTTATTGTCATAAAACTGAAAGAAACCAGACTTTGACTTTTGAGACAGTCATAAACACGACGAGAGTAGGGTTAGGGTTAGCCTAGGGTTATTGTCATCAAACTGAAATAAACCAAACTTTGACATCAAGAGTCGTAAACATGAAAAGAATAGAGGGGTTAGGATCAACTTGGGTTGTTGTGAAACTGAAAAGAACCAGACTTTGAGATCGAGTGCGATAAAAAATGAATCTGATACGGCAAGGCTCATCCTAAAGTCATTGTCAAGAAATTGAAATAAATCAGATTTTGAGATCGAGAATCATAAACACTTAAAGTTTAGGGTTAGGATCAGCCTAGAGTTGTTGTCATAAAACTGAACAGAACCAGACTTTGAGATTGAGTAGTAAACACAAAGAGAGTAGGGTTAGGATCAGCCTAGGGTTATTGTCATAAAAACTGAGAGAAACCAGACTTTGAGATCAAGAGTAGTAAACATGAAGAAAATAAGGCTAGGATCAGCCTAGGGATGTCATGAAAATGAAAGAAACCATACTTTGAGATCAAGTCATAAACATGAAGAGGATAGGGTTAGGATCAGCCTAGGGTTGTTGTTGTAAAACTGAAAAGAATCAGACTTTGAGATCGAGAGTCGTAAACATGACAAGGTTAGGATCAGCCAAGGGTTGTCATGAAATTGAAAGAAAGCAGACTTTGAGATCGAGGGTCATAAACATGAAGAAGATAGGGTTAAGATCAGCCTAGGGTTGTTGTGAAACTGAAAAGAACCAGACTTTGAGAGATCGAGAGCCATAAAATTGAATAGGATAGGGCTACGGTCAGCCTAGGGTTATTGTCGTGAAACTAAAAAGAACCAGACTTTGAGATCGAGAGTCGTAAACACGTAGATGATATGGTTAGGATCAGCTTAGGTTTGTTGTCATGAAACTGAAAAGAAAGAGACTTTGAGATCGAGAGTCTTAAACATGAAGAGGATAAGGTTAGGATCAGCCTAAGGATGTTGTAATGAAACTGAAAAGAACCAGACTTTGAGATCGAGAATCATAAACATGAAGAGGATAGGGTTAGGATCAGCCTAGGTTTATTGTCATGAAGCTGAAAGAAGCCAGACTTTGAGATTGATGGTCATAAACATGAAGAGAATAAGGGTAGTATCAGCCTTAAGTTGTTGACAGGGAGGGTTGTTGTAACGAAACTGAAAAGAACCAGACTTTGAGATCAAGTCATAAACACAAAGAAGATTGGGTTAGGATCAGCCTAGGGTTATTGCCATGAAACTAAAAGAAACCAGACTTTGACATCGAGAACCGAAACACGAAGAGGATAGGGTTAGGATCAGCCTAGGGTTGTTGTCATTAAACTGAAAAGAACCAGACTTTGAGATTAAGAATCATAAACAATGTAGGGGATAGGGTTAGGATCAGCTTAGAGTTGTCATGAAACTAAAAAGAAACAGACTTTGAGATCGAGAGTCGCAATCATGAATATGATACGGTTAGGATCAGCCTATTCATGTTGTCATGAAACTGAAATAAACCAGATTTTGAGATCGAGTCATAAACATGAAGAGGATATTGTTACGATCAGCCTAGGGTAGTTGTGAAACTGTAAAGAACCAGACTTTGATACTGAGAGCCATACAAATGAATAGGATAGGGCCAGGATCAGCCTAGGGTTATTGTCATAAAACTGGGAAAAAAAACAGACTTCGAGATCGAGAGTCGTACGAAGAGGAGGATAGGGTTAGGATCAGCCTACGGTTGTTGTCATTAAACTGAATAGAACCAGACTTTGAGATCGAGAATCATAAACACGATGATAGGGTTAGGATCAGCCTTGGGTTGTCATGAACCTGAAAAGAATCAGACTTTGAGATCGAGGGTCTGAAGAGAACAGGGCTAGGATCAGCCTAGGGTTGTTGTCATGAAACTGAGAGAAACCAGACTTTGACTTTTGAGATAGAGTCATAAACACAACGAGAGTATGGTTAGGCTCAGCCTACGGTTGTGTGAATAAAACTGAAAAGAACCAAACTTGGCTCATGTTCATCTTTGTCAAATGATTGTGTCCGTCTGCTAACCTTTGTACTAGGCCTATAGAGACTTACCCTGCTTCCATAGCTTTTGGTCAGATTGCTAGGCTAAAGCATATTCATGAGTCTCTCAACGGTCGTGTGATGCACACGGATGAAGAAGAAAGGGGGCGGGGTCAAGGAATAGTCAACTGATAAATGAACGTGAGGATAGAAGTAAGTATTTCTTCAAAAGAAAGGGTTTGATGAATTTACAATGCCAAGCAATACAGAAAGAAAAAATGTTGTTTCTAATATCCGAGTAATAGCAAAACGAACAGCTTTGCTTCACAGTATACTCCCCCCCCCCCTCCCCCCCCCAAAAAAAAGGTTTTTCCTGCCAAAAAGGCGAAACATAAAAATGTTAAGTGTGCAGTCATTTTACTTTTGTTTTGTTATTATCATGATGAATGCATTTTTTAATTTATCTTTTTTTGACAATGCACTTGCTGTGATTTAGCAAGTTTGGCAAGGCACTTCTGTGATTTTGCAAAGGCTTAAGCAGACGACAGTGAAGGGGTGGGGTGGAGCGTGGCCGACAGTAGCTTAGCATAGTTAGCGATTGGCAACCGGGGAAGGGGAGGGGGGGGGGGGGGGGTAGCAAGAATGTTTAAAGGTGGACCCTGACGGATGAGTTTTTGCAAGAAACATGTCGAGATCACCAGAAAGACAGCCTTTTCAAGGATCAGAAAACTCACTTTGCTCTGGTTTCCTAGAAATTAAACTGTAAAAACAGCGTGATTCCTCTTTGGCAGAGATACTGGAGAAAAGCCATTTTGGATTGGGTGGGTGAAGTTCACTTATTGTGGTTGAAGCGTTTTCTTTTTTTGTAGTGCAGTAACAAACAAAATGGATCTGGTTCTTTTGTTGTG
>CM065690.1:15695494-15785494 GCA_017654935.2 Phymorhynchus buccinoides | reverse complement strand
TCTGTATTAATACAAAATCGGAACTTTACTGGTTTCGTACTGCCTCCGGGCATTGCCTCCAGTATTGTTCCCACCATTATTTGTATTTACAAATGTCCCATAAGTGTCTGATTCAGACCAAGAGGACGTAAAACTCCATTTTTGTCGTCTGGATCCCAAAACTGAGACATGGGAGGGAACGTTTCAGCACTGGCTCTGGTTTGAGTGATTGAGCTTGTAGCTTGTTGCTTCAGTTGGCATTCAGTTTAGCATATCAAATGGAAAGGTCTACATCTGCCCAGGGATGTACATCCCTGATCTGCCTGACTCCAGCAAATAGGCCAAAAAGATGCATCAAAAGATGCACTCATTAGTTATTTTTGTGGATACATGATCATTACATGTATAATGCCACAAAGTGGTGCTTACGACTAAATCAAGTTATGCAAAAGTTTTATCGCATCTGTATTGTTACAAATTCGGGACTTTCCTGGTGTTGCACTGCCTCCGGGCATTGCCTCCAGGATCGTTCCTAACATCTTTATAGTCTACTAATGTCCCATATGTTCCAGACCGGAGGACGTTAAGCAGAATTTCATTCGACTAAAAATTGAAAATCAAGAGAAGAGGAAACAGTATCCACAACAACTATTGAGAGGAAAAGAATGAGAATAATTTTCAGAGGTACCATCATTGAGCAAACTTGATGTTTGTCGTAGTTTTTTTTACTCTTTAAAGATTAATACATTTTATTTTGTATTTTTATAGATCTATATAAAAAATATTGACAAAGAATCCAAAAGCATGTCTCATATAGAGTTGAGAACCGGTTCAAAAATCCGAACCGGTTTTTAACCGATTTCCCCTCTTCGAACCGGTTTTACCGAACCAGTTTTTGTAACCAGTAGGCCTACTCGCATCACTAGTTTCACCTATGCAAACACATATTTATTTGTCAGAATATTCATACGCACGCTCACGCGCGCACACGCACACACGCACACACACGCACACACACACACGCGCGCACACGCACACGCACACGCGCGCACACGCACGCACACGCACACGCACACACACACACACACACACACACACACACACACACACACACACACACACACACACACACACACACACACACAATAAAGACACTTATGACTTATGACACACTGACACACACACTCAACTCAACACTCAGTCAAAGTCAAAGCCATACACCACCACAAACCATAAACAGCTACTCTTGGTTTACAAACACCTAATCTGCGCCGAGAATCAGTGTTGTTCTTCGAAAAGAATGCGTTATTCTAAGAAAAACTTACTTTCAGTTTGCAGTTACAAAACCGGTTCACAGCAACTCGAACCGGTTTTACGAACCGCGAAAGTTTAGCACCGGTTTTTCGGTTCAAACCGGTGTTTTTCCCCACCTCTAGTCTCATATATGCCTTCAAATGTTTCGGACTACTATATAAGGCGATACTTTTGTTGTGTCCCAGATTTTAGTCCCATATGGCTTCGGCCGAGAGGACGATAAGAATAATTAACTGTGTCCCAGATTGAGGCCCCTGCACCTTATAATATGATTGATATTATAGTAAGAAATTAGAAGAACAAAATCTGCGTTTTGTGTAAAATTTGAACGAAAAATTGTGTTTTATACGTCCTCTCGATCTGGAACAGACATATATAGGGGAAGACGGGGTAAAAAGCGCATGGGCGGGTAAGAAGCCCACCCCAATTATCTCATGAAATAAAGAACATTTCAGTCTCATTTTGCCCATGAGACGAGCGTTAATGTCTAGCATTCGTCTCATGGGCAAAATTGACTAACATTTTCTTTATTTCATGAGATAATTGGGGTGGGCTTCTTACCCGCCCATGCGCTTTTTACCCCGTCTTCCCCTATGGGACATTAGTAGATACAAAGATGGTGGGGGGTATTACTTTGTGGCGGTAGCCGATGAGGTTTAACCGAGGCGTGGTTACTGCTACGCTTATCTGTATTGTTAACAAATCAGGACTTTACTGGTGTTGCACTGCCTCCGGGCATTGCCTCCAGTATCGTTCCCACCATCTTTGTATTTACAAATGTCCCATATGTGTCTGTTCCAGACCGAGAGGACGTAAAGCACCATTTTTCATTCATTCACAAAGATGGTGGGAACAATACTGGAGGCAATGCCCGGAGGCAGTGCACCACCAGTAAAGTCCCGATTTTTAGATAGGTGTAGCAGTAACCACGCCTCGGTTAAACTTCATCGGCTATGGTACCGCCACCAGTACATCATCATCATCATCATCATCATCATATAGTAAAAAGCCAACTGTCCGTGTGTGTGTCTGTGTGTGTCTGAAACACGAAACAGGCCTTATAACTCCGCCGTTTTTCGACCGAATCGCTTCAAATTTGCTGTGAGCCTTAACAGGGCAATGGCAACGGCAACCGAGGCGGCCGTATCATTTGCGCTTCAAATTTGCTGTACTCAGCGTTAACAGTACTTGGCATTACTGTTACTAGGCGTTCCTGTTACTAGACGTTACTGGTACTTGGCGTTGCGCTAGTCATCATATAGTAATAAGGCAAGTGTCCGTGTGTGTGTGTCTGTGTGTCTGAAACACAAAACGGGCCTTATAACTCCGCCGTTTTTCGACCGAATCGCTTCAAATTTGCTGTGAGCCCTAACAGGGCGATGGCAACGGCAACCGAGGCGGCCGTATCATTTGCGCGGTTTTGCAAATGCGCGAAACGCGCATCCGCCGGCCTTTCAGCGCCCGTATCTCCGGTATTTCTGCACCGATTGCCTTCAAATTTGGCAGGTACATGGTGACTATCGCTGTGTCAGAAGCGAATCGATTACTTAGGCGCATAATAGCAGCATGATGCAAAATGGGCCTTATAACTCCGCCGGTTTTCAACCGAATTGCGTCAAATTTGCTTTCAGGTTTGCTGTTGCCGGGGCAAAGCCTGGCAGCAAATTTGAAGAAAATCGGGAGAGCGCGTCACTCTCAGAGCAGCGCCAACGGGAAACGGGGCCTTGTAACTCTGCCGTTTCTTAACGGAATCGCTTCAAATTTGCTGTACTCAGCATTACCAGTACTTGGCATTACCGTTACTAGGCGTTGCCGTTACTAGGGAGAGCGCATCACTCTCAGAGCAGCGCCAACGCGAAACAGGGCCTTATAACTCCGCCTTTTCTTATCCGAATCGTTTCAAATTTGCTGTACTCAGCGTTACCAGTACTTGGCGTTACCGTTACTAGACGTTACCTTTACTAGGGAGAGCGCGTCACTCTCAGAGCAGTGTCAATGGGAAACGGGGCCTTATAACTCCACTGTTCTTAACTGAATCGCTTCAAATTTGCTGTACTCAGCGTTAACAGTACTTGGCATTACTGTTACTAGGCGTTCCTGTTACTAGACGTTACTGGTACTTGGCGTTGCGCTAGTCATCATATAGTAATAAGGCAAGTGTCCGTGTGTGTGTGTCTGTGTGTCTGAAACACAAAACGGGCCTTATAACTCCGCCGTTTTTCGACCGAATCGCTTCAAATTTGCTGTGAGCCCTAACAGGGCGATGGCAACGGCAACCACGCGAAACGCGCATCCGCCGGCCTCTCAGCGCCCGTATCTCCGGCGTTTCTGAGCCGATTGCCTTCCAATTTGGCAGGTAGATGACCGGGGACGGTGACTATCGGTGTGCCAAACCAGAAGCGAATCGGTTCAGAAACGCGCGCGTAAATGCGTGAAATGCGCATCCGCCGACCTCTCGGCGCCCGTATCTCCGGCGTTTCTGGGCCGATTGCCTTCGAATTTGGCAGGTAGATGACCGGGGACGGTGACTATCAGTGTGCCAAACCGAAAGCGAGTCGGTCCAGAAACGTGTGCGCTATGCGCCGCTTCACCTTTTCACGAATAACTCCGCCATTTCTTAACCGATTCGCTTCCAATTTGCTGTCAGGCTTGCTATGGCCGGGGCAAAGCATGGCAAGAAATTTGAACAGCATTCGTTCATAAACGCGCGCAATATGCACCAGTTTACAGTTTCGCTAACTAGACCAAACGGGATCTGTCCAAACGTGCTGTTATTAAAGGGGGGGGGGGGGGGGGGGACTGCTGCGTGCATGAGACCGTGGTTCACACGTGCTAGGGGTGACAAGTAGGTCAGTGGAGCTGGTTATGGGTGGGGTAGGGGGTGGGTGGGTGGGCAGAGGGATGGTGGGGGGGGGGGGGGGCAGTGGAGATTACAAGGGGATGACACTACACATATCTGTATTATTAAAAAATCGGGACTTTACTGGTTTAGCACTGCCTCCGGGCATTGCCTCCAGTATTGTTCCCACAATCTTTGTATTTACAAATGCCCCACATGCCGAAAGGCCGAACTAAGTTGGCTTTCAGTTCGTTTTTCTGTTTTTGTCCTTTGCCAATCTACAATCGCAAAGGAGTAAGTTTTCGTTCAGGTTTGGTTTCTTTTTTTGTTTGTTTGTTGTTCTTTTCTGTCTGTCCTAAGGATCTCCCGAACCGCTTGACCGAATCACTTCAAATTTTGTGTGGTGGTGTGTCCCTATGAGAGGAAGGCATCCACACAAAACTTTTCGCTGCTCTGACCTTGACCTTGGCGTATGACCTTGAAAACCCAAAAGCGTTAAGGGGCCATAACTTCCACACCGCAGGTCCTGGAGTCATGAAACTTGGCATGGAGGTACTTTCGCTTATGGCCGTTCTGATGATGGTGTACCGATGAAGGTCGCTGTCAAGGTCAGGGAGATCGGTATGCCTTGAAAGTGGTATGGGTCTAATAATTGGGGTTTTCTGCCCCACGCATATCTTCCTAAACGCTTCACCGAATCGTTTCCAATTTTGTGTGGTGGCGTGTCACCATGAGAGGAAGGCATCCGCGCATAAATTACCACCATCATGACCTTCACCTTGGCGTATGACCTTGACAACTGAAAATCTTTAAGGGGCTGTAACGTCCACACCGTTCGTCTTAGGGACTTCAATCTTGGCATGTAGGTACTTTGGCATATGTTTGTTCTGATGATTGCATACCGATCAAGGTCAAGGTCAAGGTCATGGAGATTGGTAGGCCTTGAAAGTGGTAGGGGTCTAAAAATTGGGTTTTCAGCCACAAAAGTAAAAATATAATATTTCGCGGACCAGGCGAAACTGGTACTCAGCGTTACCAGTACTTGGCGTTACCTGTACTAGGCGTTACCAGTACGGGGCGTTGCGCTAGTAAGCATAATGTGTAAAATTTGGGGATTGCGCCTTATATATATATAGTCCAATAAAAACTCCACCACGTCATCTGCTGGATGATTCAGTAGGCCAACGTTGTTTTTTTGTGTGTTGTTGTCTGGCAATGGCACGAGACAAGATAATAAAAGTATTATAGTCTAGTCAGGGTCAGGTCATTATCAGGTCAGACTGACCGTCTAAACAGTGCGTGTGTGTGTGTGTGACATTGACCCTGTTGCAACCATGAAAAGCGGCGATGCACTCGGATTCTAGGGCCTAGTCATCAGAGAAGCAGACAGTGCGACGTGATGAGGCCTATTGCGTTATTATCTGGAATGCTTGTCATTGAGAAGAATTACAATTTGTTGCAGCACATTAATTTTGGCGACGAGTTAAAGATGTAGTCTGTATGTAGCCTTGATTATCCGTTTGCTTTCCGCGATTCCTCAAACAACATAGGGGTTCAAAACGAAAACTGCAAGTCTGTCGACATGTTCAGTAGTGTGTGTGTCCACCACGATTCCTTTGGCATTCCTTTGAACGAGTCTGGAGACGGCAGGGGGAACGCTACCAGGACAACACCATCCAGGAGAGGGTGGCCTTTGGTGGGGGCTCCATCATGGTATGGGGAGCTTTCAGTCCTTCGCCATAGGACACCCCAGTACCACGTGGCTGGCAACTTTACAGGCCTGCGCTACAGAGACGAAATTGTGGCCCCACTCGTCCTGCCGATGCTCCACCAGATGGGACCCCAGGCCATCTTCCAAGATGACAACGCCACCCCACACTGAGCCAGGGTGGTGACCAACTTCATCCAACAGGCTGGTGTTGTCAGGCTTGTTTGGCGCAGATGTGACGAATGCCAAATGAATCGTGGTGGACACACACACTACTGAACATGTCGAAGGACTTGCAATTTTCGTTTTGAACCCCTATGTTGTTTGAGGGATCGCGGAAAGCAAACGGATAATCAAATCGGAATGGAATTTGGCACTCTGATTGACGAGATAATGAATTAAATGCTTGCCCCAAAACAATTGCATTGCCATTCGTGGTTCGAAAGTTGTGCATGTGTGTGTGACTGGTCCCTAACTTTTTTCCATCAGTATAGTAACTTAACTTTACATATTTAGTGGCGGTTATCTTTTTCTTCTTATCCGTGGGGTGGCGGTGCCATAGCCGATGAAGTTTAACCGAGGTGTGGTCACCGCTACAGCTATCTGTATTAATTTTAAAAATCGGGACTTTACTGGTTTCGTACTGCCTCCAGTATTGTTCCCACAATATTTGTATTTACAAATGTCCCATATGTGTCTGATTCAGACCAAGAGGACGTAAAATTCCAGTTTCGTTGTATTTAGTGGCGGTACTACTTGTGGCAGTGCCATAGCCGATGAGGCGGTTTAACCAAGGCGTGGTCACTGCTACAGCTATCTGTATTAATTAAAAAAATCGGGACTTTACTGGTTTCGTACTGCCTCCGGGCATTGCCTTCAGTATTGTTCCCACCATATTTATATTTACAAATGTCCCATATGTGTCTGATTCAGACCAAGAGGACGTAAAACTCCATTTTCTCTCTCTCTATTTAGTGGCGGTACCATAGCCGATGAGGTTTAACCGAGGCGTGGTTACCGCTACACCTATCTATATTGTTAAAAACTCGGGACTTTACTGGTGTTGCACTGCCTCCGGGCATTGCAGCCAGTATTGTTCACACCATCTTTGTAGTTTACAAATGTCCCATATGTGTCTATGACCGAGAGGACATAAAACATCATTTTCAGTTCAAGAAACTTTATAATAACAAAATCTGAATATTGTGTAAAATTGTAGGGGTGCGCCTTATAATCAGGTGCGCCTTGTAGTCCGTTATTATGTTGAACGTTTTATTTCTATTTTGCGACACCTTTTCCTAATAACAACACCATACGCGCCGCATAACACGTGGGCCATTGTTATTGACTTCATCATAACTTTCGTCGGACGGCTGCCGGGACTCTGTGCAGTGATTTAATGAGTCGGCACTAATTAATGAACAAACGTGACACTAATTAATTAACGTAACAGGAAAGTGAGCATCAGCAAATTATTGCACGGTGAAAGTGTAACTTGAGCAATATGATTATGAGTGACTCATGGGCAGGCGCTTTTTTTTAGGGATGGGGGTGGGGGTGGTTGTGTGTGTGTGTGTGTTACTGAGTTATATTGAGTGGTGGTGGTAGTGTGTGTGTGTGCGTGCGTGTGTGTGTCACTGTGTGTGCGTGCGCGTGCACGCACCTGAGTGTGTGTGTGTGTGTGTGTGTGTCTGTGTCACTGTGTGTGTGTGTGTGTGTGTGTGTGTGTGTGTGTGTGACTGATAAACGTTGTATTTTGTGTGTGAAATACATGATTTAGAACCAGCAGAGAAACACACACACACACACACTCTCACACACACACACACACACACACACACACACACACACACACACACACACACACACACACAGAGCAAAAAACAAACAAACAAAAAACACGGTGTAATGACAACATATGCTGCAATCTCGATCAATACCTACAGTAACCTAGTTATTGACCACTTGCATGCTGACTCACCAAACTCACGAGTGCAGCAACAAGGCCTCGATAACCTTCCATTTCAATAGCACACAGGAGACAACACGGTTGAGGTATGGTCAGTACGTTCAGTTTCTGACCCTCTTTCTCCCCAGCCCTCAATTTTATGAAGTTATACTAAAGCTTAAGTGGGAAACTAAGCGTTGTTACTTTCTAAATTCAGTAAATCGGAGTGGGAAACTAAACGTTGCTACTTTCTAAATTCAGTAAATCGGAGTGGGAAACTAAACGTTGCTACTTTCTAAATTCAGTAAATCGGAGTGGGAAACTAAACGTTGCTACTTTCTAAATTCAGTAAATCGCAGTGGGAAACTAAACGTTGCTACTTTCTAAATTCAGTAAATCGCAGTGGGAAACTAAACGTTGCTACTTTCTAAATTAAGTAAATCGGAGTGGGAAACTAAACGTTGCTACTTTCTAAATTCAGTAAATCGGAGTGGGAAACTAAACGTTGCTACTTTCTAAATTCAGTAAATCGGAGTGGGAAACTAAACGTTGCTACTTTCTAAATTCAGTAAATCGGAGTGGGAAACTAAACGTTGCTACTTTCTAAATTCAGTAAATCGCAGTGGGAAACTAAACGTTGCTACTTTCTAAATTCAGTAAATCGCAGTGGGAAACTAAACGTTGCTACTTTCTAAATTCAGTAAATCGGAGTGGGAAACTAAACGTTGTTACTTTCTAAATTCAGTAAATCGGAGTGGGAAACTAAACGTTGCTACTTTCTAAATTCAGTAAATCGGAGTGGGAAACTAAACGTTGCTACTTTCTAAATTCAGTAAATCGCAGTGGGAAACTAAACGTTGCTACTTTCTAAATTCAGTAAATCGCAGTGGGAAACTAAACGTTGCTACTTTCTAAATTCAGTAAATCGGAGTGGGAAACTAAACGTTGCTACTTTCTAAATTCAGTAAATCGGAGTGGGAAACTAAACGTTGCTACTTTCTAAATTCAGTAAATCGCAGTGGGAAACTAAACGTTGCTACTTTCTAAATTCAGTAAATCGGAGTGGGAAACTAAACGTTGCTACTTTCTAAATTCAGTAAATCGCAGTGGGAAACTAAACGTTGCTACTTTCTAAATTCAGTAAATCGCAGTGGGAAACTAAACGTTGCTACTTTCTAAATTCAGTAAATCGGAGTGGGAAACTAAACGTTGTTACTTTCTAAATTCAGTAAATCGGTTTACTTAATGTAGAAAGTAACAACGTTTAGCCTCCCACTTAAGCTTAAGTAGAACTTCATAAAATATCCTTAGGTATAGGCTTTCAACTGTTGGTCGGCGGCTCTTTTGTTGTTTCAGGACCAACCTCCTTCTGCGAGTGTGAGAAAATGATGTTTTACGTCCTCTCGGTCATAGACACATATGGGACATTTGTAAATACAAAGATGGTGGGAACAATACTGGGTGCAATGCCCGGAGGCAGTGCAACACCAGTAAAGTCCCGAGTTTTTAACAATATAGATAGGTGTAGCGGTAACCACGCCTCAGTTAAATCTCATCGGCTATGGTACCGCCACATTTTTCTTCTAAGGAGAACAAAATTAATATTTGAAGGATTTTTTAAAGAAAAAAAAGTCTAGGAGAATGGGGCCAATAAGTCAGAAAGATAGATGATAGAAAGAAAGGGAAAAGGCAGTCAAAGTAAGAGAGTGGCAGCTTAGAGGAAGTTACAAGGACAGAACTCCCAGAAGGTGGGGGAACTATTTTTTTTTAACAAAAGACCCCCAGGGGAGTCCCTAATGCCAACTTCGCATTGTCCTTATGGCGAGAGAATGGGGTCGAACCTTGGGCAAAAACATCTATACATTCTGGCCTATATATAGCTTTCCAGAATAGTATTTCCCCATCTCTGCTATTTGGAGGTGAAGGTGGACAAACAAAACTGACTAATTTTGAGCACACACACACACACACACAGACACAATGATACTTATGTGCGGGATTCAGCAGTGATGTACCTAGGATCGAAAAGTGATAGGACAAATTGTCCTTGGTTGGTTGGTTGGTTGGCTTACCCTGGCTAAAAGACTCCAGGGATCATCCCAACAGCGAGAAGCACTTGAACACTAAGGTACAAAGGCATCAGCTAGGGATGAGAACATTACGTGTGTGACCGTTTTTGATTACCCCGCCATGTGAGCAGCCACACTCCGTCTTCGTGGGATTTTAGACTGATGATGTTATGCTGGGGGCTTGTCATGGCTTAAGACAATCCCCCCGCACAACCATTCAGAGCATAACAACATTTTGATGTAGCCTTGGTGTTCTAGCTTATGTCAACTGGTCTGACACAGCCTCATGCCAAGGCATACAAATTGTCCTGAGACGAGAGATATCAATAGGACAATGCCCTGCCTCTTGGAAAACTCGATAAGACAAAGCGTGCCAGTGTTAAAAATGTAACTGATCAGACATTAATTTTTGTCCTGACAGGGGAAAGCCCAATAGGACATTTTCAATTTTAACAGGTCAATGGCCTATGACCGTGGCCTCGGGACATCACTGGGATTGTACACAATCGTGCACACACAAGCATGTGCACACTAGCACACACACACACGCTTTAGAAATATAAGGATGCCACATACATCAGTTTAGTCTCTTAAATTGTTGTGGAAGACTATGACTCTCAAACGAAGGGTCTTGGCACTGACTCTGGTGCTGCAGAAAAAGTTTAAAGGGATGGGCTGGCCTTTAGGGACCTTCCCCAACGCCAGCAGTCCTCAAATACCTTTGGCCGAGTGTGGGGATGTACCCTGGGCAAGGCTTCGATCTCCACTATAAATAAATTCGAGCCCAGCCTGCCGGAATAGCATCTGCCCCCTTTGCTATCTGGCAGTCATGGTCGGAAACGACCGACTGGCATACAAGAAAAAACCCTGAAACAGACTGCAACGTCACTGACCAAAGTACCACACAAACAAACACACAGCAAGTGCAAAGCGATGTTATCTTTATCGACGAGACAAAACAGAACATGTAATAATATTTCAACAAAAAATGTCTTTTTCAAACAACATAGACAACGCAACAATACTTCCCCTCTTCACAGTCTCCAAATATTTAGCGCAGCATAAATACTGTATGTTGTCAACAGGGCTAGGGGGTGAGCGTACTTCTTCAGTGAAAGGAAAGAAAAATCTGTTCCAACGCCCTCCGGTCTGAAACAGACACATATGGGACATTAGTAGATATAAAGATGGTGGGAATGATCCTGGAGGCAATGCCCAAAGGCAGTGCAACACCAGGAAAGTCCCAAATTTTTAACAATACAAATATTATTGTAAGAGAAAGGAAAATCAGAAGCCCTGCATATACATAAATCATGCAAAAACCCCCCCCCCCCCCCCCCCCTCATATATATATTATATATATATATGGGAGACTCCCTAGAGCTGTCCTCGGCTGGGTTCTGCCATTGCCTCCCTAATAAGGAGGAGAAACTAAGCTAGCACTCTTTATGTTTTTTAGAACATAGATCAAAATACCAAGTTAATATAACTGGTTTTTGTTTTAATGTTCGTTTCAAAGACATAGGGACAAAAACGTTTCAAACAATTTTCCTATATATATATATATGATCAAGAATATACAGATATATATATATATATATATACAGAGAGTGAGTGAGTGAGTGAGTGAGTCAGACAGTGAGTGGGCGAGAATCAGAAGTTGAGAAAGCAGTCAGGGAGACAGACAGAAACATCAGAGTGACAGACAGAACCAGACATCAGTGACACACACGCACCGCATACCGACACACCAATCAATACGCTGCTGCTCCTTTCAACCAATCAAAAGTTTTATTTACATCTGACATTTACATAGCCGTGATAATAACGATGGTCCACAACAAAGCTGCACACATGACGTACGACGGAAGCCATTATATATATATAAACATGTGAATCACTTTACATATACAAAATGGTGTATGTATGGTTCAACGTATGAATCAATAGCGACAAGTTTACATTATAGCGTATTGTTCAAGATATGAATCAAAAGTGATGGTTATGAAGCACCAATTAAATCAGTGACAAAAAAACCAAAAAAACAATTTCCGTCAATTGCGTTTGTTATCGTACGTAATTCATACAAAATAATCCGGTATGAACGCCATTTCAGTCAGTCAACTCATGTCCCTCGCAAAACATTTAACAGCCTGTGCATGTACGTACACAAACTTAGAAATGATAATGCAAAGACAATGAGAAGCGAGAAAAGCTTAGTTTTCAAGGAAAGAAGAAAAGGCATGAAATACAATCAACCATATGAATAAACTAATCAATGTAAATGGCTTGTAAAATACAAAAATAGTTATCACACCAAAACCAAAAACTGAACAGAATCACACGAACAGAATATGTTGTATTTCCGACTCAATACCTAAAACAAGCGCGAAATCGCAATAGTTTGTGGCACGCGGTCTATTTTTACCACTCCAATCATGAGTTACCTCCCCTGGCTTTTCAATAATTTTAATCTGTAAACCAGAATGTTATCTCTGCACCATTTCGTAACTTTTTATATCTTTTGGAAAACATTTAAAACTATGTATCCTACTTATGCTCATCAAAAGAAGCACCGCATACTCGTCGTGTCTGTTGTAGTGTCTGTATTACGTATGTTTATTATTTTGTACGCTTTTAAAATACATCATTTTAAAGAGCGGCCAGAAGTGTAGCCTCGATTTGAAGTGCGACAATTTTGTCAAAATGTGCGACAATTTTGGACCGACAGACAGACCGACCGACCGACAAAGTGAGTTATAGGTTTGTGGCTTGAGCCACAAACAAAAAGTATGAAGACTGAATCACAAGGAAAACATGTGCTTAAAAACATAACTGAAAACCAAACATTTGGTTAAAAACATAACTGAAAACCAAACGAGCAAAAAGTTAAAACAAACAAAACGCTCAGGGGAGGGTGGCCACATGAAACCAGAAGACAAAAACCCAGTTAATTTTGATGGTAGAGAGGGAGGTTTAATTATAAAAAAAAGAAGCTTTTCCTGTATTGAGAAAGCAATCATTTATTACTAACTGTTCTAAGAATAAATCTCAAAAAAGAGAAAGGGATTTTTTTTTTACAAACATGATTAACTCATTCAAATCGTTCCAGCCATATATGTGCGGAATTAATAGACAGCTGTAAATTTGATGCATTTGCTTCAAGGGAAGTAAATCTGTGTGCACACTATACCTTGGTCACTTCTAAACTCGCTTCGCTCCCTTAGACCACAATTTTGCCTCTGACTTTGCTTTTGTAGTGGCTTGTTGTGGGAACACCAATCGGTGTGGAGTTTTTTTTATATAAAGTCTGCATAAACGGTCTGCATATATTAAAACAAAAAAGTCTGATCTACCACTTCCCTATGTCTAAACCTGAAGTAAAAACCTGTAATCTTCTTTCATTTCAATGGCTTGGAGTCAAAATGGACTATCTTTAGATAGTCCCTTGACATATTATTGAATATATTACGAAAACAAATAACTTGTACACAAAAAATACTGCAGAAATATGAAAAGCATAACCCCCTTTTTATAATTTTCTGCAGTCATTGTTATGTGTTTACCATGCAGTAACCCATAACTTTACGATACCAATCACCTAGCAGTGCGTGGGTCAGAACCAAGTTATTAGTTTTTGTAATAAGTCCAATAATACGTCAATGGACTATCTAAAGATAGTCCGTTTTGACTCCAAGCCATCAATATTTTCTCCCTTTGCTTATGTATGTTACGTTTGTGTGCATGGCTGGAGTGATTTGTGAGATTTTTTAATAATTCAAAATCGTTGCGAGTTAACAAGACAACCCCCAACGATGAAAAGCAGTTTAGTACTATAACAAAAATAAACAACAAAATTCAACATGGCCAACAACATAATACTGTTAGGAAAACTGAACAGGTACTGAAAACAACGAAATTGAACAAAGGGTGAATACTCTCTTTCTAATTAACTCCCCTCCAACAAAGTTGATTACGATACCAATCACCTAGCAGTGCGTGGGTCAGAACCAAAGTGAGACAAACAAAGCATCATTCTCAGAAAAGAATGTGCCAAGTTCGCCTTTATGACCCGACATGAGAATACATTTTTCAACAGCGATTGGAAAATAAACAAAATATCATCGGTGAAATTAAAAAAACTTGTATCTCCATTTTTGAAGGTTTTGAGTTAGATACATAGTCAGCTCTCTAAAATTTTCACGCCAGCTTCCACCAAAAGCTCGTATCTCTAACGACTTTCTATCTGGGGTAAATGAGGTTGTGTAAATAGAAGAAAAACTCGTAATGTGTCCCAAATTCAGATCTACTTAAGGACAAAAACCTCGTATCTTCGTTCTTTTCAAGTATTAATAAAAAGAAGTAATTTTAACAAAATGCAGGACTAAACTCGCAATGTCTTGAACAACATATTCATTACAGTTAATCAATTGTGGTAAACGCGGTTATTTTTTCTCTCTCCATTTTTTCCATTTTTCTCAAAACTACCAAAATCGAGATACAAGGTTTTTGAACTTCACTGAAGATATACTAAGAAGAAAAATCAAAGGATGGCAAAAAACACCCATCTTCATTATTTACTGGGGGAAAAAGAAAAAGAAAAATGAAAGTCAAGAAACAAAAATGAAGGATTTAATATATATATATTTTTTTAAATTTAATTTTATTCCAAAGAAATACAGGGAAAACATGATCATGTATGGCAACAAAAAGAGTTGTTTCCCTTGTTATGAATAACAAAATCAGAGGCAAGCAGAGAGAGAGAGAGAGAGAGAGAGAGAGAGAGAGAGAGAGAGAGAGAGAGAAACGAATGAGAAGAAGAAGTATAAAGAACTGAGAATATGCACTTATGAAAGAAACAGGAAATCGGCAATGACGAGAACTTAATCTGCCGAAAACAACATGAAACCCCCCCCAAAAAAAAACCCCCAAACCAACAACATTTAAACAGAAAATTATATTCAATAACGTAATGAAAATACATCGTCAGATTTTTTCTCTCTTCAAATTTGAGGAAAACCCAACTACCCCAACCTCTAAGCAGAGAAAGTTACACCGGTGCTGTTCTTAAAATTAGATCTGATGCTTAACAAGAAAGACGGGCCTGTAATCCTTTCGGTTTACCAGAGAACAGAACAGAAATTGATACAGTGGAACCTCCCTTATAAGACTCCCTCCCACATAAGACCTACTTCTGAGATATTGCTCTTCTTTGTAAGTATTAAAATTACCTCCTGTATAGGACCCCTCTCTTATAAGACCTCATTTTGGGTGATTTTTTAAGGTCTTATAAGGGAGGTTCCACTGTACTTGTGAAAGAGTAAAGTCTACTCATTGAAGTCGACCAAAAAACACCCGGGGGGGGGGGGGGGGGGGGGGGGGGGGGGGGGGAAAAATCCCTGATCTATTAATACCACCACCATCATCGCCATTATAATACTACCACTATTCATTTTTCCATCCACTTTCTGTTCAGGAAGGTATTTAGTTTGGCATAACTGATCACTCAGGTGAAACCTTGGTGGTGGTTGTTTTTTATCAATGATTTGTACCCCCCTTCCCCTTTTTTCCTCTTCTCCTTTAGACCTGTGCAGATCTCAACGTTTTCACTTGTGCTCAGACAGGAAATAAAATGAAGTGCACTTGTGGACATTTCTAAATATGAATGCATTTTTTTTTAAAAACCTACGAAGAGATTTTGTCAAGATTCACTTCAACATTGAACCAGAAACGGTAAAGAAAAAGACATGTACTCGTTGAGCACATGTACTTTACATTATTACACACCTTTCTTTTAAACGATCCCTTAAAAAAAATTATTTTATAAAATGTTCAGTCCATTAAAGCCAGCCATTGATACATTTCATGTACATGGCCCGAACGTTTTAAATCGAGGCTAGAAAAAAATGGCTGTTTGTTGAAACGACCTTGAAACCAAACCCTTGTCACCAGCAAATAAAGAATCTGAGTCTCCACAAACAATGACAGAGCAAATCTAAAAGAGACGCAGACACAAGGGAGGGAGAGAGAGAGAGAGAGAGAAGGGAAATAAAGGAGAGAATTGTGTAGATTGCACCATAGCAAAAGTGTGTGTGTGTGTGTGTGTGAGCGCGCAAGAGAGAGAGAGAGAGAGAGAGGAACGAGAAAAGATACAACTATTGCATTACTGCATGGCAAACACATAACAAGAAAGAGAGAGGCATTGAGCCTAGGAGATGGCAAGAGAGAGAGAGAGAGAGAGAGAGAGAGAGAGAGAGAGAGAGAGAGAGAGAGGGAGGGGGGGGGGGAAGGGAGGGAACGCAAGCGCATGGGGGGGGGGGGGGGGATATAGGACTGTTGCGCCTACCGCATACAAAAACTGCTTTGCAACAGCAATAAACTGCAGACTGCACTAGCAATAAAACCTACCACCACCAGAAAAAAAACCCCACAAAATACTAAAAACGTTTGGCTCTAGGCCAAGTGGGTCAGTTTTATGCATTATCCATGAATCAAGCTGGGTCCTGGTTTGGCTATGCACGAACAAGCTGACAACCTTTTGCTGCGGGACAGACGACAACTAATAAATGTAATCTGCCAAAAAAAAAAACACCCTACGATAAAGTCCCCACTGAATTATTAAGTCTTGATATAAAAAAAACCTTTCGTTAGTATCATTTTAAACCTTTGTCAGGTAATAATAAACCGTTTCATAAGCGGAGATTGAAACAGCGAGACCAGGAGTAGGAGCTAGCAAAACGAATAACTGTGGCTTGACAAGTTTTCGCTAAAACAAAAACAACGCAAATATAGTTTAGCAAAGTAAATGAGGAAGAGCACAGATCATTTAACGATTCTAATAATCATTGGCCTCAAATTAAAAACATAGGTGACTGCCTTTTTAATTAACATTCGCTGCGAGTATAATTATATTCAATGTATACTGACAGGCAGAAGTTCTGCACACACGCATTGCAAAAATCATCAAAAATGTAAATCAGATTCAAAATTAATTTTACTTTGGGTAATCCTAAATCATGCTGTGTGTACAATTGCATGATTTAAGATTACCCAAAGTAAAATTAATTTTGAATCTGATTTACATTTTTGATGATTTTTGCAAAGCGTGTGTGCAGAACTTCTGCCTGTCAGTATATTTTGGACACACACATTTTGTCGTGACAAAAATATGCAATTGCCAAAATCTACACGTATTTCGACTGACTGCTCTGAGTTAATATAAGTGTTCTGTGCTTCATATTGTTTTGAAATTTCACGGGTCACATGACCCCGGATTACAGTTTCCAAAATAAGGGGCCAGCAATGTGTTTCGCTAAAATTTAATTTTCCCAAAGACTTCACGGGTCACATGACTCGTGGCTGCACAAAATGAGGGGTCATCAACCCAGGCCCTCTGATAATCTGAAGCTCTGCATAAATAAAAATAAATAAAAATAAGCGGCATTGTTTTAAAAGAAATTAGTGCAAAAGGAAAAAATTTCAACCTGGGAGAGAGGGAGGGAAATAGAGATGGAGAGGGGAGGGGAGGGGGGTGGGGGGAGAGAGAGAGAAAAGGGGACGAGACAGACAAAAAAAACCCCACAAGATGACAAAGACAAACAATCAGATGTGCAATCTCCGAAGCCGGAGTGTAGCTGCCCAAATGGCGTGGTAAGCAAAAACGGCCACACATGTACTTTCATCCCTAATAAGCTGGTTCATTTGTACCATGGTGTTCAAGTGCTGCTCCAGCTGTTGGGATGATCCCTGGAGTCTTTTAACCAGGGTACGACAACAAATCTGCGAAAATTTGCAACCCGATCCTATGGCATATTTCCAAAGAAAAAGGTAACCTTGCAAACTTAAGAGTTAGACGACTGAACTGAAAACTGGCTTCATTCGATATTAAGCCAAAAAGGTTTTTTGGTAATATCCCAAACAGATCCAATCTCTTGCCAATTCTGTTCTGTTGTGGGGAGGGGTACCAAACACTGATATTCTTGACTTTCTTCCAATTCGCTTGCCAAACACAGTTATTGGTTTCAGATTTGGACTTGAAATGTTCTAAGACGGAAACAGAGAGAGAGAGAGAGAGAGAGAGAGAGAGAGAGAGAGGGGGGGGGAGAGAGAGAGAGAGAGAGAGAGAGAGAGAGAGAGAGAGAAGGGGAGAGAGAGAGAGAGGGGGAGAGAGAGAGTGTGCAAAAGACAGACAAACAGAAAGCATGATGATGAATGGGGCTTTAAACATGAAAATAAACAGAACAAAATATATCAGTGTCAAAGGACCTTTTGTCAGAAAAGCGAAATGTCAAAGCAAAGGAAGAAAAAAATCACTAAAAATAAGTAAACCCAAACCAGACACTACACACAAACTCCATTAAAAGAATAGCAACGTAAACCAGAATATGGAAGAAATAATTATTAAAAAAAAGCCTACTGCAGTAGTACTCATTTCATATCCTACTTCGCCTTCCAACTGACAACTTTTTGACAAGGTTCACATAAACACGCGTTCTCGGCGGACGCCATCTTGGAAATGACAACGGCGGAAGAGCAAAAATGCGCGAAATGAAGATTCTGCCGTGTAAAGATAATTTTGGTTCATTTTTTTTGGCGGTTTTTTTTCTTTCTTTTTTCGGCGGAGATTTTTTTTTTCTGGCGGAGATTGCTTGATTTTGAGAAAAAAAATTGGCGGCGACGGCGGAGCTGTTTTCATGCCTGTATTATACACTGTCTCAGTGTCTGTAGGGAAAAAGGGAAAAACAAAAGCAGAGGACACCCTTAACGGCTCTTTGTCCCCGGCCAGTGCCGGACTCAGTACCGCCAGACTTCATTCTTTCCTCGTACCATCAAGGAGTTGAACAGGAGGCGCTGTGGCCGGTTGGTTCGAGTCGCCGCTCGTAATCCAACAGGTTTGCGAGTGCAGTGGGTTCGAACCCGGCTGGTCACGGTGTTGTATCCTTGGGAAAGACACTTCACTCCTATTTCCTGGTCCTTTGGACGAGACCTAAAACCGAAGGTCCTGTGCGCGAACGCCCGCACAAGATCTTGCGCACATGTTAAAGCCCATTCCACTATTCGGTATGCGTAGGCCGTGTGTGCCGGTGGAACGGATGACACGAATTCACAAAGCATGCATCCTGTGCACCAATAGCAGTCTAAACGAAGACTTTGGGCTTGGGGCAGGATAAACATCCCCAATCGGAAGAAGAAGTTACCAACAGCGGCCGTGGAAGCGAAATCTCCTGAGGGCTTTACAGGTCTGTGAACACCTGCATGGACACCCTACTGCTGCGAACACCGCCTCCGGCAGACCTGTTGAGGGCTTTACAGCTAGGGTCTGGGAACAACAGACTGCATGGACACCCTACTGCTGCGACCACCACCTCTGGCAGACCTGTTGAGGGCTTTACAGCTAGGGTCTGGGAACAACAGACTGCATGGACACCCTACTGCTGCGAACACCGCCTCCGGCAGACCTGTTGAGGGCTTTACAGCTAGGGTCTGGGAACAACAGACTGCATGGACAACCCTACTGCTGCGAACACCACCTCTACCTCTGGCAGACCTGTTGAGGGCTTTACAGCTAGGGTCTGGGAACAACTGGGTGGACACCCTACTGTTGCGAACACCGCCTCTGGCAGACCTGTTGAGGGCTTTATAGCTAGGGTCTGGGAACACATGCATGGTCACCCTACTGCTGTGAACAGCACCTCTGGCAGACCTGTTGAGGGCTTTATAGCTAGGGTCTGGGAACACATGCATGGTCACCCTACTGCTGCGAACACCGCCTCTGGCAGACCTGTTGGGGGTTTGTCAGCATAAAGAAACCAAAACACCGTTGTTGTTTTTAAAAATCCAGCTTATGATCCTCTTTTTATCTTCTCAATGTCTTCTCTGGCCAACTTAATTAAGGCCCTTTCTTACGGCGTGAGTGGTTGAACCTCCCCGGTTCCATGGCAAAATAATCAACGTGTTGATTGCGGCCATGCACAGCCAAGAAAAAGAGGAAGCATACGACAACTGAACAAGCTTCAATTACGCCAAAATGAACACCAACTGTTTGCTATCTTTATATTTTCGGTCTTGTGTTGTCTTACAAAAGATACAATGTTGCCCTCCATTGCCTTTCATTCTTTCTAGACGGCGCCCGCTTAGCTAGGCTAGCGCTGCGAGCTTGCGCGCCTTCCTTCCCTTACAATCCTTGCCGACGGCGAGATCTTGACAACATTATGACTTTTTTTTTCTGTTTGTTGAGCATGTGTGTGTGTGGAATAAATAACTAATGACGTGTGTATGATGACGAAAGTTTGATGTCTGACTGCGAGTCTTTAAATTTTTTTATAATAATAATGATGTAATTTTGGCAGGCAGTTGAGTTTTGATGTTTTTTCTTTTCTTTTCTACGATGTTTATTTGATAACAGCCTGTTTTTAATATAATATATATCAATAAAAAAAAAGGGCAGTACAAGAACTTTACAATACTTACATTTTCCAAGATGTTTGGATTCTATTCCTAGCATACGACAACTGAACAAGCTTCAATTACGCCAAAATGAACACCAACTGTTTGCTATCTTTATATTTTCGGTCTTGTGTTGTCTTACAAAAGATACAATGTTGCCCTCCATTGCCTTTCATTCTTTCTAGACGGCGCCCGCTTAGCTAGGCTAGCGCTGCGAGCTTGCGCGCCTTCCTTCCCTTACAATAGGGAAAAGAACAGATTTATTTTTTTACGTTCTGACGGTTATCCGCAACCGATGCGGCAACTGACTATAGCTGTAACAACGTCAACAGGCAACCGATGCGGCAATGACTATAGCTGTAACAACGTCGACAGGCAACCAATGCAGCAACTGACTATAGCTGTAACAACATCGACAGGCAACCGATGCGGCAACCGACTATAGCTGTAACAACATCGACAGGCAACCGATGCGGCAACTGACTATAGCTGTAACAACGTCGACAGGCAACCAATGCAGTAACTGACTATAGCTGCAACAATGGTGACTGGCAACCGATCCGGCAACTGACTATAGCTGTAACAACATCGACAGGCAACCGATGCGGCAACTGACTATAGCTGTAACAACGTCGACAGGCAACCGATGCGGCAACCGACTATAGCTGTAACAACATCGACAGGCAACCGATGCGGCAACCGACTATAGCTGTAACAACATCGACAGGCAACCGATGCGGCAACCGACTATAGCTGTAACAACATCGACAGGCAACCGATGCGGCAACTGACTATAGCTGTAACAACGTCGACAGGCAACCGATGCAAACTGACTATAGCTGTAACAATGGTTGACTGGCAACCGATCCGGCAACTGACTATAGCTGCAACAACGGTGACTGGCAACCGAATCGGCTACAAGTGGCAACATCGCTGACCAGCCGCCAGCAACCGCTTAGGCTAGAAAAAGTTCTTCAAAAAAGTTGTTTTTATTCTTCCGTTCTTCAAAAATTATTATACGGTCCTGTATTTTTTAAAATTTTATATTTAAAAAATCAACAAAATTGGGTCCGTCGATACAAAGATATATATGATACAGCAATAACATAAACGCACTTTGCAATGGCGTTAGTTTGATTTATGTGTATGTGAGGAGGATAGAAACACCCATATACCGTAAAAAAAACCTGGACTATAAGACGCACCTGTATATATAACTAAGCTGCATCCCTTAAATTGACAGAATATGGAATTCACATATAAGCCGCATCAGTTTATAAGCCGCAAAGAAAATGATATTTGCAAAAAGGTGTCCAAGTTAAAGCAAAAAGCAGTAGATTTTGCCTGCCTTATTACAGATAATGAACACAATACGCACATTCTCCTATTACAACAGGAGTATGTGATACTCTTAAACACCTTAAACATGGGATTTGAATCAATTAATTGTCAAAACCAATTTTGAGAGCTCAAAATAGACTGGAGAATGAGGCTGGACACAAATTTAATTATACTGATAAGCATAGCATTGAAAAAAATCCACAGATAAGCCAGCGGCATCAGTCTATAAGCCGCATGGGCCAAAGTTGAGCAAAAAAGTAGCGGCTTATAGTCCGTATTTTACAGTATTATGTTTGTGTGCCTTCTTACTAGAGTCGGAAGGAAATGGATCCATGGATAAGTTCTATAAAAAAAAAAATGATGCACTTTTGAACTGAGATTACTAATTATGTAATGAAATACAGGCACTTTTGTTATCACCGCCCGCTTAACTGTGCAAACATGTCATACTGAAAGCTTAACATTCATGATCCTATTAGGATAAGACTGACATACATATCTGTTACAAAGTATTGTCTATACACAGGCTGAAGGAGTAAAGTAATGCATTAAAATCGTTAAAAGCTTTTTTTTTTACCATAATGCTGCAAAAGTTACAAACGGCACAGCAAAAGGACAAGATTCTGAGTTTGCTGTTTTTTTTAAAAAAAACCACGCACCAAATAATATATTTTTGCAGTTGATGGGAGTATCAAAGACCCACCACATCACGTGTCAAAATCACGGGTTTCACGCGTTTTTCCCAGTGTTTGCACTAGACATTTTGAAATCCAGTCCCATCAGCAGCAAGGGCCCCCAACAATCTGTGTCAAAACCAGTCCCAGGGAAACAAAAACCAGTGAAAACCACTACATTAAAGCTTCTGTTCAACAATTTATCAGTCCTAGCAAAAATGTATCAGTCCCTCATGGGACTGACAGGTCAAATTATTTTCAGTATTTTGGTTTTGCAATCAGTATTTTACTGATAATTACCAGTAAATGCGATCACTGTTTCCCTCTTATAGCTGCTAAGAAATCTTATTTTGACCAGGAGTGACTCCCATACGAATGCCCCCAAATTCAAAACGAAACATCACTTTAAAGAGCAGCCTCAATTTGAAGTTGGGGGGATTTGCATGTGGGTCACAGCTACCCCAGAAAAAAACCAAGGGACTTAATCGTGGTGGGTCAGTGTGTCTTTAAGAAGCAACACACATACACACAGAAATAATACATTAAAAAAATTACTATTTCAATAAAAAGAAAAGAAAAAGAAAAAGAAAAAAAAGAAATTATAAACAGAAAATGATGTAAAACTATCTCTAGAAGAAAAAAACCAATCAGGGGCAATATCAGTTGAACTATTTCTAAACAACATCCGCTGTCTATATTAAAAAACCCAACAACAGTGAAATAAGAGAAAGACACTCAATAAAACAAACGACACAGTAGCAATCAATTAAAAACGTTATCAACAACAAGCATACACACACACTCAGACAGACCCGACACACACAAGCTATTTACAGAAAAATGTTTCAAAACACCAACAACAACAAAGCATTTTTATTTTTGTTTACAGTTTCCAGGTAAAAAGAACACCAACTGCTAAAGAGGGAAACAAAATCAGGTGTATTCAGCATGAATTTTATACAAACAGACGGCATGACATTTACATTTTATTCACAAAGGTTGTTGTTCTTCGCCAATCAATAAGAAGCTGCCTTTTTTTTATAAAAATGAGACGGTTTTTCTCTTCTTCTTCTTCATCATCAACAACATCGAGCCATGAGCTCTCGTACACATGATCTACATAAACCTCGTACGTCACATGACAAAACCTTGCAAGCCCAGCAAAGTCTCGTGTTCAGGAAAAAAACAACAACAACAAAAACAGAAACCTCTCACGACGCCGTCTGATCACATGCCGATGCGCATGTTTAAAAAAACAACCCAACGTCAAATAGATCCATCCGAACATTCTGCCGACTGAAGCAAGAGGAAAAAGAAGACATTATTATCTATAGGCAAATGCATCGATCTAGGTAAATGCTTTAACACTCTGGTCTGTTAACAAAAAAGAAAAGAAAAAAAAAGGGGTCTAACATTACTGAGAAAAAAAGAAACTTCTTCTTCTGCATTCCCAGGCCCCAAGGCCATAATGGGTAATGTACGATTGTGTCTGGCTTTTAGTGGTCTCCCCGCTGCGTACAGCCGACACATTAAGCTCAAGGGAGAAAAATTATTTGGAAGATTTTTTTTGAAAAAAGGCAGGAGAATGGGCCAATAAGTCAGAAAGATAGTAGATAGAAAGCAAAGGGAAAAGGCAGAGTCAAAGAGAGTGGTAGATTAGAGGAAGTTACAAGCACAGAACTTCCAGAAGGTGGGGGAACTATTTTTTATGAAAGACCCCCCCCCCCCCCCCCGGTATCCCCCCGGGGAGAAAAGAGTAAACAAAATGTTGCCTAATTCATATTAATTTAAGCAAGTGTCGTTATAAATTTCTTGTTCTTCGTTCATTAGCATACCTGTGTTACTAACAAAGACTGTACAGGGGAAGATAAACATCCGGTCTCTTTTCCCTATATGAGTAGTGAGGACAGAAACACTGGTTATGTCCCTTTGAAACGTGACACATCAATAGGCCAGTTGAATGCTCCGTTCAAGTTCCAGTCCAAGTTTTGGGATAGCCTCCACTGTGAATAGTGTACACGTCCCCACTAACGATAACTCTATCAGCCCGGTTCGCCGAGCTTTTAAGTAATCCATCTTACCCTTTTAGAATATCTTTGCTACTAATAACAAAGCATGATCATACTCAACTGATTGAAATATATAACGGACCAGTTTCATCCCGTCATTAAGGGACGATGAAAAGAGAGAAGGAAACAATCTCACTTAAACCTTTCAACGCCAATGTCGCATTTTTGCACCACAATGATCTAACAACCATCTCATAAAAAGCTCTTGAAATCAGGGTCTGTTATTCAATGATATTGTGTTCCTGAATTTGGGCAGTAAGGATTGACCCAATTCTAAATGTGTCACAGACAAATCCAACAATATTGCAGACAAAATCGTTTCTGTAGCCAAGTAGCTTTAATGGAAGTGTTTGGCTCAAAGATGGCTGGCGGTGAAAGGGTTAACATCTTTCTCCTTTAATCACCAGTATTTATGTTGGACTTTCTTAAAGACCCACCAGATCACGTGTCAAAATCACGGGTTTCACGTGTTTTCCCTCTTACAACTGGAAATAAATCTTGTTTTGACCAGGTCTGACTCCCACAAAAATGGCCCCAAATTCAAACCAAAACATCAGTTTAAAGAGCAGCCTCAATTTCAAGTTGGGGAAATTTGGATGTGGGTCACAGCTACCCAGAAAAAAACAAGGGACTTAATCGTGGCGCGTCACTGGGTCTTTAAGTTATGATATTATTATAGTAAGATGTAATCATTTTCATGACATCATGGCCTGAGGAAAAATGTGATATACATTTGAAAATTTGCCACAAACTATGGGCGCTTGTGTTCTTTGTTTAATTTGTGTCAATATTTATGTTGGCTCACAGAAATCAAGCCAGCCAATGTCTTTACTTTAGTCAAGACTTTAATAAGATTAAAATAAAAAGAATACAATAACATTTTATCAACACAAAATGTAACTTATGGGATGTAAAAAAAGAAGGCAATAATGTACTATTTTCTTTTTAGTAGCTAAAAACAAATCTAACTTAATAACTATTTTCACTGACAGGTCAAAAAACAAATCTCTCCACTTAGAATAATGTCGAACCTAGTTCTTTTCCTCACTCCAACTCATACACTACAGTCAACATTGAAACAAAAAGCAGGGAAACGGAAAAAACCCACCTTTCCCGGTCAACTAAAATTACTGCGTATTTCCGAAACTTGGGGGGGGAAAATAAGAAAAGCGACAAGACTTGTGTAAGATGACCGAGCCAGGGACACACACACACACAAAAAGACACCGAACCGAGCCGACAACAAGTCACACCCCACACAGTAGTAGTTATCTCCCATGGACAGTGTGTAGCTGTGCAGCGAAGTAGAAGAGAGAGAACATTCAACATGGCGAGTAGAGGTGGTAGCGGTAGTTAGTAGTAGTAGTAGTAACATTGTGGCGACGAAAAACCAAACAACAAAAAGTCTTCCTACGCCTCTACTGACATATAGGCGCTCGGGGCCCCGCGCCTTCGTCCCCGGCGGTGAGGAACGTTTCGGCCAGGCTTCGGATGAAGTGGTAGTCGTTGGCCTTGCAGTAGGGGCAGATGATCATGTGGGAGTACTGCGAGTAGTAGTCCAGGCCCTTGGTGATGTCCACGACGGCGCGGCGGCAGCACTTGCAGGTGAGGCGCTTCTGGCAGCAGGGGACGGCGGCGAATATGTCGTAGGTGTACATGGAGCCCACCACCAGGCTGCTCCCGTCCCAGGGCTGCTTGCAGGACACGCACCTCACCTGACCTTGATCCTGACCCTCCAGGCATGCCATGCAGGCCGCGTTGAGGAACTGGAGCCGTCCGTCCCAGATCACCTGGAAAAGAGAGGAAAATAACGTACACAAAAAATTATGATTGGGATCCAGTTGCTTGTAGACGAAATAACATATATGGTAAGACGGACACTAGACAGACACACACACACACACAGAGTTCATGGATTCTATGTTTAATTTGTGCTAACAAACCAAGCAGACACACACATACACACACAGACGTACAGACACAGAGACAGACACACTTGCTACATACATTTGTTTTGTTTTCACTTACAGCTCACCTTTTGTTGCTTGTTTCCCGATCTTATCTTTTTCCCCCCGAGAAACTGTTTGAATGTGATTTGTCTTTCCACAACAATGACTGAGTGAGAATTTATCTACCAAGCAGAACAATGCCTTTTGTTCGTTAAAAAACCCAAATGATAATAGGCCAGGACCATATGTTGCATGGGAGCATGTTACACTGCATAATTTCTAAAGCCCACTTCTTTATAATAGCAGCATTTACGCCTTTCCATTTCTAAACCTTTTCTTCTTTTGACTTTAGTCTTAATGTTTGTCTTGGACTATTTAAATTATACTTTTTTAAATTTTCTTCCGCCAAGCATTATACATGACTCTCTCTCTCTCTGAGTCTCTCATCTATTCTTGTGTGAGAACAGAAGGGATATTCATTCTGCTAAAGAGTTAGACGTGTTTTCAAATCAATAAATTCCACCAGTGTGTTGTTTATTTTTTCGTTGAAAAACGTTTAGGAAACAATATTGTTTTTTCATATCGTTCATCCTCCCTCCCTGGTAATACAGTAAAATGTATACGGGTCTCCAAAATTTAAGGGCCGGAAGAACGATCTTCTCTCTTCTGTCTTGGAGGCATGCTTATTGAGAGATCTGGTTGCCGCCCTTAAATACACATTCGTGTCTAACTTTTGCTCAGCAGTGTTCACTACAGTCATGCCTTGCACGTGCAATAGGCCAGAAACCTGCATCAGCCCTGATTCTTCATCGAAAAGAGACCAAACTTTCGTGAAATTATCGTGAATTTGCCACATTTTAAGCGTACCTGAAAACGCTGTTGCTGTACTGCAATGTGTGCAAAACTGGTTCAGGCACGTGCAACAGGAAGGAAAGTTATTGAGTAGCCTAAGTTTTGCCATTTTCTTCATTGTTGTCTTAGTGTACAATAAATAGATATCAAGCTACTGAAAACAGAAGCCGGCCCTTAACTTTTGGAGACCAGTATATAACATTTGAAGCGATTCTGTGAAACGGTTCCAAAATATTACATTATACAAACAAAAAAACCCTCTCTATTTCACCAAACAATACACCAGCCCTGGTGAAAACAATAGTAGATTAAAAACTTGAAAGTACAAGTTTGGGTTTTGAAGCAATGATAAATCTTCGTCAATTGAAAGAGTTTCTTCCCTTTACTCAGCCTTCCTCTAACCTAGTATTATTGTCGGAAGTAGAAAACTTGGTAAACAGAGCTTCAGATTGTTTTCAGACTCCATGGGTCATATGACCCCTGACTACAGAAAATGAGGGGTCATTTTTAAAGTGATGGGCCACTAAATTTTAAACCTAAATTTCATTACAATGCATTATGCATGTAGGCTATGTGTGTGTGCATGTGAACGCGTGCAGGGGAGTGTGTGCATGAACAAAACTGAACTTTCATTGCCATAAAAAGTCAAGGTATTATTTGGCAAACATAAAAGTATAACTATAAGAGAGAGACAGACAGAGGGAAAACTATTTTAGTATTTAGCTTAGCACATAAGTTTACTGTCATGAACTGATGTACAGTGGAGAACTGATAATTCAAAAACACTGGATAACTCACAATAATTTTTGGGTCCCAGTATAATAATCTCTATGTTGAAAAATCTTTTTAACTCCAATATTGGCTATCTCAAAATAAAAGTTTGGTCCCTTCAATTTTGACTAGATTTTTTTTTTTAAAGTGATAAAAAAAATGTTCATCTCAATTCAGGCTTCCATACCTGTCCTCAACTCCCCTCATCCTCTCTTGTTTCTCTCAGGATGCTTCAGCGACACACTTAGACACATACACATTCCTCCCCACACATACAGACATACACCTATACGTAAAAGTCTGCACGCTTGCACACATTCACACACACAAATAAATGCACAGGCATACCAGCACACAAATAGCTTACACACATCCTGAACACACCAAACCAGCCTGAACACACATACACACCCACAGACATATATATGCATACACATTCACTTGATGTGCAAATGTACAGAAACACATACTCATTCGTGTAATCATGCATACACAGCCTCTTCAGACTTCACACACCAAATGTGCATGCATGCATTCACAATACACTCAAACATACCCCCCCCCTAGTTCACAAACATGCACAACACACAAAACAACATTCACATGCGCATGTATGAACAAAAACGCACACAATAACATACTCACACACATTTGGGCATGCATACACACCAGATTATGCATGCACGTTTTATTACACAATATATACACACACTCATAGACATGCACACAAGCACATGCACTTTATTTTTTATTTAACTAATTACAACATTTTGCTTTCTTTTTTTCCCCACAAAGGACAAATGTGCCATATGTGGCACTTCCTATAACAGAGTTACTTCCCCTGCTGTGCCAAATTTGGCACCAAATAATTGCCACTAAATGTAAATAACCTTTTTTCGCATGAATTAATTTTTATTAAACACTTTTAATAACAGGTAAACTCCTTATCTGTTCATGTTTGGGCACAAAAAGTCCACAATCTTTATTTTTCTAGTAATAAGGGTCACTCGATGTTGCTAGGTCAATCAGTGATGTCATCACGTGGTAAGGTTGGCAATACTAAGGCTGTCTGCCAACCCACTAACCTTCTTTGACCAACTTTGAAGAAATTTTGGTGTTTTACGTCCTCTCGACCCGGGAAGGCACATATGGGACATAATCTTTGAATGAATGAAAAATGGTGTTTTACGTCCTCTCGGTCATAGACACATATGGGACATTTGTAAATACAAAGATGGTGGGAACAATACTGGCTGCAATGCCCGGAGGCAGTGCAACACCAGTAAAGTCCCGAGTTTTTAACAATATAGATATGTACTATATGTAGTATATGAGTATATCACTGACATAATCTTTGACCAACTTTGAGGGAAGCAACTGTTTCTATACTACTGTGGGAAAGCTGTGCCTGCATCTGTGTAGAGATTGTAACCCTTGTCTGAAATTCTGAGCTCTTTGAAAATGATGTGCCATATATGGCATGTGCAGCCCTAGAGGGTTTATTAATACCATTTTGTTGTAATATATTTTATTTCTAAACAATTGTATATGAATACAGGAAATCATTAAACACAAAAATACACAATGACCATAGAGTCCAAAATTAACTCCCCTGAATTTCATCAGTTGGTCTTATTTGATGAAATTCAAGGGAGATCATTCTAAATTTACAACAAGTAGTATTTTCCCATTAATATTTCTGTGTGTGTCTGATGGGATAGCATAAGTGTGTGGGTGTTGCTGGCTTACATGGCGTTGCCATCTTGTTACCATTTCATTTGAGTACCCTAATAATAAATTCATAACCCTATCCCTCACTCTTTTTGTTTTTGAAAAAGCAAATTTTTCTCACTCTCAAGTGAAAATTTTCTATAAGAAAATTTGGTGGGTGTAGCTTATCGCATGAAAATAGGTAGCTCGTAAAAATAAGTAGCTCGCTACCTATGACAGTGTGTATTTGCGACATTGAGCATGAACCACAAATTTCACTTTTTTCTAGGGTTAGGGTTAGGGTTAGGGTTAGGGTTAGTTAAATGGTTAAAGTACAGAAAAAGTGAAATTTGTGGTTGTCGCAAATACAGACTCTCATAGTAGCGAGCTACTTATTTTTACGAGCTACCTTTTTTCATGCGACATAGCTCACCTTTGCCAAATCTTCCCAAGCCATTTTAAAAGGGGTTACTTCCCTATACTCTGTCTCCCTCAAATTTATAAATTTTGTCTAGAGTGGAAATCTTTATTCCGTTAGAATTTACGTCTTAACACTGCATAGCATGTGCCATACATCAATTTACCCCATTGCATTTCTTTAAAGTTCTAACATGAAACTAGAAAGCACTGATACAGTGAACACCGCAAGGGTAAGGGCACCAAAATTGTTTTTTGCCCTTTCCGTCCATTACCTCCCCTGCCCCCAGACTGAAACTGCGAAAGGTATGTTTGCCAGTCTATAAACTGATCGAAAAGGTAATAATAAGGTCACTCATTCATGAGTGCATCTTAGACAGCCAATACAGATAGTAGCATGTAAATTAGGCTAAATAGCCATTTTTTTGACTTAGACGAACTCATGACTACAGAGCCAGATCACTTTGAGCATGACTTTGCAGCAAAGTTCAATAAAAAATTTAAAAAAAGTGAAAAAGAACAACCATCCACGAAAGCCACCAAAAAAAAATGAGAACACCACACTCACCTGAATGGCCATTTCATCGTAGGACTGGGGCGACAGGAAGAAGGTTCCGTCCAGCAGGGGGAAGCGGTCAAAGACAGGCAGGGGCACCTTGCACAGGGCGCAGCGCGTGCTGCACATCTTCTTGTTCAGCAGGTTCTGCAGCACAAAGTTGCGAGTCTCCACGTCACAACCCCCAGCTTCCGCCACTGCCATGTCCGGCACATGAGGCGGCATCTTAGCGGCAGCGGCGCCGCCCCCGACGCTGCAGAAACTAGCGAAGGCGTAGGCCAAAGTGCCGGCATCCTCCATCCGGATGTGGTATGGGTTCTGCTTGTTGCGCGGCAAGGAGGCAAACGCGGACAGGTTCAGACGCTGCCGGAAGCCCACCGCCGAGGTGGGCCCGTTGTCGGTCGACGCATCCCCGCTGGACTTGCGGCTCTTGAAGAACATGTCCCCGCTGATCGGGGAGGAGGACACGGGGGAGATGGACCCGGCGGAGCTGGGGATGCTGCTAATGCTGCTGCTGTGGCTGCCGACGCTACCCACGCTGCTGACGCTGTTGGTGCGCAGGCGCATCTGAGGGTTGCCCATGCCCAGGGTGGGCATCATCACCTGGCTGAACACGTCGCCCCCTCCGCTGGACTGCAGTGTGGGGATGACGCTGCTGCTGGTGGTGGTGGTGGAGGGGGTGGTCTGGTTGTCCAGGCAGCCTTGCTGGTCGACGTTTCCGTTATCGTCGTTGCCCTGCTGGTCCGATTTGGTGCTCGAGGTGGACTTCTTCCTCGAGCGCTGAGTGCCGTCACCGCCGCCGACGCTGGGGGCATTCCGTCCGGCACTGGTGCTGCGTCCGCCGCCGTTGTTGACTGCGTGGTTGTTGTTGTTGACGGTGGTGGTGGGGTTGGTGGTGGGGGTGACAATGCCGTTTCCATTCAGCTGGGCCACTTGGTTGCTGTGGCTGTTGGACTTGTGCGTGGTGCTCACCACGGGCATGGGCTTGTCGTTCTTCTTTTTGTGCTTCTTCTGCTTCTTGCTGTTCTCGTTGAAAGGCGGCGGGATGTAGTCCAGGTCTTTTCGTAAATGTCCCCGGCTGCACTTGCAGTCGCAGGCTTTGAAAGCCAGGTCGTACCCTTTCTTGGTCCAGAGGTTCTGCAGTCTCTGCTTCTCGCTCCAACTGCGTGCCCGCCCGCACGAACGTAGATAAGCCAGAACCGACGTCTCGAAGTCATCGAAGCAATCTTTATGCATCCAGTTCCCTTCTGTACAGTTCTCGTTGTTGCATACAACTTTCACAGCATCGAACGGGTCATCCGAGTCTATCAATTCGTCCGGAAAGCGACAAGATCCAGGGTTGCAGCATTTTTGCACTTTCGCTCCGTTATTGTCGTTTTGACGCCCACGGTGTCCCATACCATTACCAACTCCGGGGGCGACCTCGCGCGGGTTTACGGCCGGTATGGCGGCCGCTTGTTGATTGTTATTGTGCGCATCTTCGTCTCTCTGGCGATGATTGCGCTGATGCCGGGTGTTTGGCATGATGATAAAAGGTTTAAAGTACGTCTTGGAAGCGGTTTACTTATCTGTCACTCGCAATACCGTCCGTATTCTATCCGAGAACTTCGCCTTCTGTCACTAGTCCCTCGCTGGCAGACCCAGCTTGTTTTGGTCCACAGGAGAGGTGTGTCACAAGCTTTCTCCTCCAAACTGTAAGACTCGCTGTGACTGGCTATAATATTAATGCGGGCAGAGAACGGATTTTCATTGGTTGGCTGGGGCCCGTGGCCTTGAAGACCTCAAACTGAGGCTCGTGCCGCTGTTTACGTCGCGGTGTTGTAGGTCAAGGTCGAGCGACCCACGAGCGAGTTTTTGTTCCACAATGTTGTCCGTATAATGTGCTTGCCGCTCAGAATGCAATAATCAAAAAAATATTTTTGCTTAGCAAGCGACGTTTGAGAGTGTACTATCTGTACTAGCTTTAATGGTTTTTGCATTCTCTGTATTTTTACCCATAATGTGAATTAAATGCGTGTATTTTTAAAGTGAAAAAGGGAAAGGGTGGTTGGGAAAAAGTGCGAGCAATGTCAGGTCAGGTAGTTAGGACATTAGGCCTCGCGGCCTCTTCACTGTCCTGTCATTTTTGTTTGAACTTTTGCACAGCTGAGAGGTTTTTGTATTTAGTTTTCGGCAAATCTGCCTTGTAGTCATGCTCGTATTGTAGTTTTGATATGTTGGTGTATCCACCAAGGAGGTTTTTGAATTGTGTTAGATTCTGTGCAGGAAGAGTATTCCAAAACTTTGTTACTCTGTTAGAAAAGAATTTTTTTCTAATATTAGTTCGGCTATACTGGGTTAGTATTTTTAAATCACTGTTACGGGTTCTTGAGTCAGTTGTTAGCTGGAACAAAAATTTATTAGTATTGTTATCACTGTGAAAAATTTATGTATTTATCAGATCCCCACGAATTCTTCTGTATTTCAGAGATGGTAATTTCAACTTTCTTAGTCTGTGTTCGTAATCAAGGTGACTAACGCCTTTAATCAATTTTGTTGCTCGTCTTTGGACCCTTTGCTCGCCGCGTGTGAACTTAATCTTGGGGCACTTTTACCTGAACAACAACAGAACGCAATCATCTAATGGTGTGGCAGTAACTTCATGGAATGAAATAGTGAGGCCAAGAGAGGAATCAACTTTGGTGGAGGGGAGTTAATTAGAAAAAGAGAGTAATTACCCTTTGTCCAGTAACTTCATGATTATTAATTCCTAGTTTCGGTTTTCAGATAATACGTGCTACCTCCTTTCGTATTTTGGTCAGCAACACACACACACACACACACTTCTTACCAGAAGTGGTGTCTGCAACGTACCAAACCAGACACACACACACACACACACACACACACTTCTTACCAGAAGTGGTGTCTGCAACGTACCAAACCAGACGCACACACACACACACGCGCGCGCGCGCGCGCGCGAGAGAGAGAGAGGGTGGGGTGGGGGGGAGGGGCGTCGAGCATAAAGAAATTATATGACAATAAATCGATCTCCCCACCCCCCTATTTATACAACATACACCACAGACAAGACAGCAAACACAAAACCGCAGAACACATTAAAAAAAACACCCACGACTACTGTTGATTGCGTTGGCTGTCTGCTAGCAGTCATGCAGAAAGAAGTACCGACTGTTGTTGCGCTACAGCCTGCAAGCTGGGGTGTGTGTAGGCCTATTGTTGCACTCAGTGAGTAGCACGTGGGTCACACGCTTGGCACGTGCAAGTGGTCGGTGTCAAAGGACCGCGCAGCAGCGCGCACCCGGCGGCGCCTGACAGCGGGGCGAGGTCGCAGGACGGTTAGCGGGACGCATTGTGCATTGTGCCAGGTTGTATTCGTTTTCCATGTTGATAGGTCAAGGCAATCAGCAAGGCGGGGGAAGCCCCCCCCCCACCCACCCCCCTTGCCCCTCCCTCCCCCCTCGCTTGTTCCACTTCATCCATTCCAATGTCTCATTTCTTCTTCGATCGCTCAGACAGTCTCATTTGATCTCTCTCTCTCTCTCTCTCTCTCTCTCTCTCTCTCTCTCTCTCTCTCTCTCTCTCTCTCTCTCTCTCAATAAATAACATGGTCTGTGCTCTCTCTCTCTCTCTCTCTCTCTCTCTCTCTCTCTCTCTCTCTCTCTCTCTCTCTCTCTCTCTCTCTCTCTAACTATAAATAACAGTTTGTGCTCTCTCTCTCTCTCTCTCTCTCTCTCTCTCTCTCTCTCTCTCACACACACACACACACACACACACAATAAATAACATAGTCTGTGCGCTCTCTCTTTCTCTCTAACTATAAATAGTGTGCTCTCTCTCTCTCTCTCTCTCTCTCAGTCTCTCTCTCTCTCTCTCTCTCTCTCTCTCTCTCTCTCTCTCTCTCTCTCTCTCTCTCTCTCTCTCTCCACCCTCCTCTCTCCCTTTTCTTCTCATTTCTGCACGTACATCTCTCTCTCTCTCTCTCTCTCTCTCTCTCTCTCTCTCTCTCTCTCTCTCTCTCTCTCTCTCTCTCTCTCTCTCTCTCTCTCTCTCTCTCTCTCTCTCAAAACGTGCATGTGAATCGAACCACACCACCTGCCTCCCGCAGCCCTATTTGAATCAGTTTATTTGAAGATTGCTTGGTGGGTTTTTTAATCTGCAAGAACATAGATGAAACTCACTGCTTCTGGAACTCACTGCCACCTAACTTTAAAAGAGCACAATCTACTAACCAATTCAATAATCTCCTGGACAGTAACAAAATTTATAGTCAAATATTTTTCATTTTGACGATTGATATGAAATCGTTTTTTGTTTTTTTACTGCATGCAATAAGCAAACCTATCAAAATGAATTGTAGGCTATAAGCCGCGAGGCTTGAAAGCTGAAGCCTGTCCCTACCTACCTACCTACCTACCTACCCCAGGTAATCAGATCGAAGTTTCTTAAAATTAAAAAGTTGGGTTCTTTTGTGCATATTATCCCACTTAAATTTTAGCTTTGAAACTTTTCACTGAGAAGCAACATTCTGTCATTCCTGGGAAAGGGTTAGGATCAGCCTTTGGATTATTTTCATGGAAATGAAAGAACTAAAAGAAGCACATTTTGTTGCAAACATCTAAAGTACGGTTTCGCCAAAAGTGGATTCAATTTAAGGCTGTCATAATTCTGTTGTCGATATTGATGACTGATGGCATTATATAGCTGATGTAGATAGTCTACGGATGCATGTTTAAAGGGGCACCCTGACGGATGAGCTTTTGCAAGAAACACGTCGAGATCACCAGGAAAACACCCTTTACAGAGATCGCAACACTCACTTTGCTCTGGTTTCCTAGAAATCAAACCGTCAGATCGACGATTCCTCCTTGGCGGAGGTGCTGGAAGTCAAATTCTTTCAGTGAAATAGCCGCCTGAGTTTAGACCAAATCGTTTGTACGAAATTTCCACAATACAAGCCTTTTTTAAACATTTACTTTAAAAGTTTTTTTATACAGTTTACTAAAAGGAGTTTCGCTCCAAAGGAAATAGCTCCTTTTTTTCTCTTTTTTTTTTTGGGGGGGACTACGCTATAAAGAAGAAAAAGCTTCAACCACAATAACTGGCCTCCACCCACCCCATCTAAATTGGCTTCTCTCTCTCTCTCTCTCTCTCTCTCTCTCTCTCTCTCTCTCTCTCTCTCTCTCTCTCTCTCTCTCTCTCTCTCTCTCTCTCTCCAGCATCTCCGCCAAGGAGGAATCGCCGTTTTGATGGTTTGATTTCTAGCAAACCAGAGCAAAGTGAGTGTTCCCATCCTTGAAAAGGCTCTCTTTCTGGCGATCTCTTCGACGTGTTTCTTGCAAAAACTCAACCGTCAGGGTCCACCTTTAAATGTTTGCCATCTTGTCTCACTTCTATCACTTTTTCATTCCTTCCACGCCGTTTCTTCGTCATTCACCTCATACTCTTCCCTTTCCACGGTTCCGTGTTGTTTTTCCAATCACGATTTTATCATCAAATAGACGATAAAAAGTGTCTGCCTATTTTTCTCGCTCCCAATCACTGTGACATTTACACTAGCTCCCTTCCTCTTTGATACCTCTTTTTGCATGCTTCCAGTTCCACTGAGAGAACGGGAGTACATAAGAATGGTAACGATGGACTGTGCGTTTCTCTGTCCGTCTGTGTGTGTGTGTGTGTGTGTGTGTGTGTGTGTGTGTGTGTGTGTGTGTGTGTGTGTATATATATATATATATATATATATATATATATATATATATATATATATATATATATATGTGTGTGTGTGTGTGTGTGTGTGTGTGTGTGTGTGTGTGTGTGTGTGTGTGTGTGTGTGTGTGAACATACTTTTGGAATTAAGGGCCCTGCTCTTTCTTGGTTTTCCTCTTACCTTTCTGATCGTTTTCAATCAGTTCTGGTCAATGGTCGTCAGTCTGAACAGGTTAGGCTTTCTTGTGGAGTCCCCCAGGGGTCTGTGCTTGGTCCTGTCTTGTTTACTTTGTATACGTCACCTCTTGCCAATGTCATCGATCAGCACAACATGAAACATCACTTCTATGCAGATGACTCACAACTCCAAAACAGTACAACCCCTGAAGATCTAGATTCCATTCTTACAGAAAGTAACAACTGCTATATTGATATTCAAAATTGGATGGTTCAAAATAAACTTCAATTAAATGGTGAAAAAACCGAAGCAATGCTTGTAGGGACAAAAAACAAACTAGCCTCTGTTTCCATAGAGTCAATCCAACTGGGTAACAATATCATTCCCCTCTCAGACTCAGTCAAAAACTTAGGTGTCACTTTGGACAATACTCTTTCCATGCAGAGTTTCCTGACTCAGACCTGTCAGTCCTGCTACTATCAAATTCGTTGCATTGGCTATATTCGTAAATACCTCTCAGATGAAGCCACAGCAAAGCTTGTTACTTCCCTCATCCTATCTCGTATTGACTACTGTAATGCTCTCCTTTCTGGCCTATCAGTCTCTTCTCTATCTTGTCTCCAGCGTATTCAAAACACAGCTGCTCGTCTTGTCCTTAGGAAGAAAAAGTTCGATCATGTTAGCCCTCTTCTGCGTTCTTTGCACTGGCTTCCTGTCGCAGACAGAATTGAGTATAAATTAAACACACTTTGCTATAAATCTATTCATAAAGCTGCTCCATCTTACCTCTGTGACAATATTTCCATCTATACGCCAGCTCGCACTTTACGTTCAGTTTCTGACCCTCTTTCTCTCCAGATCCCTAGGTATAAGCTTTCAACTGTTGGTCGGCGCTCTTTTGCTGTCTCAGGACCGACCTCCTGGAACAAACTTCCTCTCTCCCTCCGTCAGCGACCGACTCTCTCTGCTTTCAAAGCTAACCTCAAAACCCACCTGTTCCCCCGTCATTAAAGCTCCTCTCTCTTTATCTTCTCTCTCTTGCCATTAGGTCTGTTTCTGCTATATTCCATTTATGTTATCTGTGTGTGTTCGCGTTGTATTGCGTTTGTGTTTGAATGCGCTTTGAATGCTAACGTGTGTGTGCGCTTTGATTTGATTTCTATCAAGATTCAGCGCCGTATAAATACTGTATGTTGTTGTTGTTGTTGTTGTGTGTGTCGCCTAGCTCATGGCGCCTAAACAACAGAACCGCCGGATCGTAAAGAAACTTGGTACGACGGTTCCTGAATAAAAGTTAGGTTTTACATCCACTCGGCTGCTAAGCAGCACACATGGGACGAACCATCAACCAACCATCATTCAAAACTCCGAGCAGATCCTGGAGGTACTGCAATACCTGGTCTGATGAGTCTGGTGGTTCCTTGGAACATGCAGTTTCTGCACGCGATGTCGATATGTCAGATTCACAGAATGACAAGCCCTATCAATGTAATCCCAGTGAGTAAATTTTGAATACTAAAAAGACAGATTATTTCAAAGATAACGGATGGATTTGAACAGGTGTTTCCTAATTATATTTTGTTAGTAAAATAACTAATTTCTAACTAACGAACGAAAAATGGTGTTTTACGTCCTCTCGGTCTGGAACAGACACATGGGACATTTGTAAATACAAAGATGGTGGGAACAATACTGGAGGCAATGCCCGTAGGCAGTGCAACACCAGTAAAGTCCCGATTTTTTAACAATACAGATAGGTGTAGCGGTAACCACGCCTCGGTTAAACCTCATCGGCTATGGCACCGCCACGTAATTACAACAAGAATTATTACTGCAACTGCTAATGCTATGCTGATGCAGACCAATGTTTAACAAACAAACAAACAACAAAAAACAGACAGTCGCGTCCAAAAACAAACAAACAACAAAAATTAGCTCCCCTGAATTTCACCTGTAGATCTTGAAATTCAAGATGAATTGAAGTTAATGAAATTCAAGGGATATAACAATATATTTTGGTGTAAAATAACTAATAATTTCTAACTAATGCTGTGCTGATGCAGACCAATGTTTAACAAACAAACAAAAAAATGACAGTCGAGTCCAAAATTAGCTCCCCTTAATTTTACCTGTAGACAACTCAAGATGAATTGAAGTTAATGAAATTCAAGGGAAATAACTCGAAATTTACAATAGGAGCATACCATTTATTTTTCCTTAAAAAAAAAGAAGATTGTTTAAATATGAATTTTGATGTTGTTGTTCTTAATTTGCGTTGGACTGGGAGTACAGTTTATATCGCTCTGTCATCTTGGTTGGGTTTTTTCATGACCCATTTCTGTTGAGCTTGTACCTCTAGGTCAAGGTCAGCTCGTTGTTTTCGGAAGTTTTGAACGCACAATGGTGTCACGTGCGCGCGCGCGCGCGCGCTTGTGTGTGTGTATGAGAGAGAGAGAGAGAGAGAGAGAGAGAGAGAGAGAGAGAGAGAGAGAGAGAGAGAGAGAGAGAGAGAATTCAGACTCATAGCAAGTTTTAGGCACTTTACAAAAAAATCACATATTTAATTAAATCTTAATTTAAATCACATAACAGGCTTCTTTACCAAAGTAGAGCTGAAATCATTAGGCCTACTAGTAGCCTGTTATAGAAACAGAGAAAAGTGAGATAGAGAAGGAGGCATAATTATGAGAGAGAGAGAGAGAGAGAGAGAGAGAGAGAGAGAGAGAGAGAGAGAGAGAGAGAGAGAGAGAGAGAGAGAGAGAGAGAGAGCGATAATTCAGACTCATAGCAAGTTTTAAGCACTTTACACAAAAAAATCACATATTTAATTAAACCTTAATTTAAATCACATAACAGGCTTCTCTACCAAAGTAGAGCTGAAATCATTAGGCCTACTAGTAGCCTGTTATAGAAACAGAGAAAAGTGAAAAAGAGAAGGAGGCATAATTATGAGTGAGAGAGAGAGAGAGAGAGAGAGAGAGAGAGAGAGAGAGAGAGAGAGAGAGAGAGAGAGAGAGAGAGAGAAGAGAGAGAGAGAGAGAGAGAGAGAGAGAGAGAGAATTAAGATTCATAGCAAGTTTTAAGCACTTTACACACAAAAATCACAGTTTTAAACCTTAATTTAAAGCACATAACAGGCTTCTCTGCTAAAGTAGAGCTGAAATCATTAGGCCTACTAGTAGCCTGTTATAGAAACAAAGAAAAGTGAAAAAGAGAAGGAGGCATAATTATGAGTGAGAGAGAGAGAGAGAGAGAGAGAGAGAGAGAGAGAGAGAGAGAGAGAGAGAGAGAGAGAGAGAGAGAGAGAGAGAGAGAGAAATTCAGATTCATAGCAAGTTTCAAGCACTTTACACACAAAAATCACAGTTTTAAACCTTAATTTAAAGCACATAACAGGCTTCTCTGCTAAAGTAGAGCTGAAATCATTAGGCCTACTAGTAGCCTGTTATAGAAACGTGAGAAAAGTGAGAAAGAGAAGGAGGCATAATTATGAGAGAAAGAGAGAGAGAGAGAGAGAGAGAGAGAGAGAGAGAGAGAGAGAGAGAGAGAGAGAGAGAGAGAGAGAGAGAATTCAGACTCATAGCAAGTTTTAAGCACTTTACACACAAAAAATCACAGTTTTAAACCTTAATTTAAAGCACATAACAGGCTTCTCTGCTAAAGTAGAGCTGAAATCATTAGGCCTACTAGTAGCCTGTTATAGAAACAGAGAAAAGTGAAAAAGAGAAGGAGGCATAATTATGAGAGAGAGAGAGAGAGAGAGAGAGAGAGAGAGAGAGAGAGAGAGAGAGAGAGAACAATGAACATTGAACAATGTTACAATGATCCGGGGCATCTGCCCCGGACCAAGAGAGAGAGAGAGGGACCAAGAGAGAGAGAGAGAGAGAGAGAGAGAGAGAGAGAGAGAGAGAGAGAGAGAGAGGGAGAGAGAGGGGTTATAATGCATTATCGATCAACATTTTTATATCCTTTTTGAGAGAGAGAGAGAGAGAGAGAGAGAGAGAGAGAGAGAGAGAGAGAGAGAGAGAGAGAGAGAGATTAGACTTATGCTTTTTTAATTGTTAAATTAATAATCAATTTGTTATTATTAGTCAGCATTACCCACCTATTTTTCCACATTCCCCGGAAAACTTATCCATAGACCAAGGTTATTTTCTTTCATCGCTTCGGCTCAAAGACAAATGATGGAGACATAGTACCGTAATCGCGGAAAGTCAAGGATCCTTGGTGGGGGTAGGGGAAGACGGGGTAAAAAGCGCATGGGCGGGTAAGAAGCCCACCCCAATTATCTCATGCAATAAAGAAAATGTCAGTCAAATTTGCCCATGAGACGAATGCTAGACATTAACGCTCGTCTCATGGGTAAAATGAGACTGAAATTTGCTTCATTTCAAGAGATAATTGGGGTGGGCTTCTTACCCGCCCATGCGCTTTTTACCCCGTCTTCCCCTAAGTACCGATTCGCCATTTCCCATCTCGCCGGGAACTAATCTATTTGATCTATTTTTGTGATTAGATAAGAGCAGGGCCGGACATGGGACACAGTAGAGGGTGGGTGGGGTGGGGTGGTGGTGGTGTTATAAACATGGACGGGGAGTACAGTCTGGGGGCTGGCGTAGGCCGCCGGTGGGGTCCAAGGGCAACATCCCTGGTGGGGGTCAGGGGGCAACGGCTCCTGAAGCTGAAGCTTTTTTTAGAAAACAAAATAAAGTGCCAAAAACTCCCTTTAAATTGTACATTAGAACAACAAAACAGTAAGTAAGACTCTCTGTCTTTTGTTTTGTTTTGTTTCGTTTCTCTTCTTTTTGTGGAAGGGGGGGGGGGGGGGGGCTACGGAACCCAGGTAACAACCCCCCCCCCCCCCCCCTGAAAAGTGCTGTCAAGTAGTGCCATTTCGCCATCCTCCTAGTGCCATTTCGCCATCTTTACTTAACTCTTCACTAAGTCTATCCATTTCTTGCATTCAGTGAAGCGCCACGCGGATTCTGACATACGCGAATGCACACACACGCACACACGCGCACGCACGCACACACACACGCACGCACACGCGCACGCACGCACACGCACACACACACACACACACACGCACACACACACACACACACACACACACACACACACACACACACACACACACACGCAATGATCGACTTTTATCCGTCACATTTATCCCTTGTTCTTACCGTTTGTTGATGTGCGTTCTAGAGGGAAAATACACCTCAGCTTTGATCGGCTGACTGAATTTGATTGCTTATTCAAATGCACACAAGCACGCACAATAAAAAAAAAAAGTTCAGTGACTGCTTGAGAACAAAGACATGCACACACTGACTTGCACGCAGAAATGAAAATGGCGAAATGACACTAAGTTCAGAATGTGTCACATGAGATGGCGATATGGGAAATGGTGATTCGAGAAATCTCCCCTAGGTGACCTTGCATTTCAGTGTGTTAGTTTTGCCAACCGGCTGATGAGCCGTGGAATAAAGGACAATGAACAGTAAAGGACTAAACTTTGCATAGTATTCCTTAAAGATCCACCAGATCACGTGTCAAAATCACGGGTTTCACGTGTTTTTCCCCTCTTATACCTGGTAAGAAATCTTGTTTTGACCATGTCTCACTTCCATGCACATGACCCCAAATTCAAACCGAAACATCATTTTAAAGAGCAGCCTCAATTTGAATATGGGGACATGTGTATGTGGGTCACAGCTACCCAGAAAACCCCCCAAGGGACTTGATCGTGGTGCGTCAGTGTATCTTTAAAACACCATTTCACACTTGTATTATTATGGTTTTAAATCTTTTGCGTTCCATTTAAAGAATTTATGGAAGCTGTAAAACATTATAAAAAAAAATCAAATAGACCCAAATTTGTTTTCATCCTTTACATTTCACAGGAAGAAAACAAGATGCACGAGCAACAACAAAATAGGGCATTTGCCACGAATGTTCGTTCTCTATAGTTGCCTACTCAGTTGAATTCAAGGTCGCCCTCTCGTGGCAAATGCCCTATTCTGTGAACATTTAATTATCTCTATTGTTTAATTAATCAAACAGGCGCACAGACCCAGCAATGATTGCCTGATTAAGCCATGGGTACTCCCCTCCCCCCCCCCCCCCCCCTGGGGATACCGGGTGTGTGTGTGTGTGTGTGTGTGTGTGTGTGTGTGTGTGTGTGTCTTTTGTATAAATAGTTCCCCCACCTTCTGTGCTTGTAGCTTCCTCTAATCTGCCACTCTCTTTGACTCTGCCCTTGTCCTTTGCTTTGTGTCATCTACTGTCTTTCTGCCTTACTGGTCCATTCTCCTGCCCCTCCCCCCCCCCCCCCCCCCCCCCCCCCCCCCCACGAAACCCTTTTCAAATACATTTCCTCCAGCCGAAGTCGGACTTCAGTGCTGGGCCTAACTATTTCTAAGTTAGGCGCATAACGGCAGCATGACGCATCTGCGATCATAATTGACAGGAAACTGTCTGAGCGATCGAAGAAGAAGAAGAAGAAGAAGCCATGGGTACAAGTAAGAAAAAATAACATTAGGCCTATTGGCCACTGCAACGACCACCTTTTGCAAGAGTGAAATCCCTTGGTGGGTGGGGGAAGATAGTTGAGTACTGACCAAACAAGGGGATAACTCTCGCCAATAACCCTATTTGAGGCCACTGAATGGCTGCCTTTTGCAAGAGTGAATGCCCTTTTGGATACCGACCAACAAGGGCTTAATAACTCTTGCCGTCAAGGGCGTTAATAACCCTAGTTGCAGTGGCCAATAGGCAAAGGATTAAACGATGGCTTAGGTTTTTTTTGGTGTGTGTGTGTGTGTGTGAGAAGTATAGGGGAAGACGGGGTAAAAAGCGCATGGGCGGGTAAGAAGCCCACCCCAATTATCTCATGAAATAAAGAAAATTTCAGTCAAATTTGCCCATGAGACGAATGCTAGACATTAACGCTCGTCTCATGGGCAAAATGAGACTGAAATTTGCTTCATTTCATGAGATAATTGGGGTGGGCTTCTTACCTGCCCATGCGCTTTTTACCCCGTCTTCCCCTACTAAGAAGAGACGAAGAGGTCACAGCCTTGAAGTGACAGACGAACAGATAAAAGGACTAGACAGTCCTCCATCCTCTCACTCACTCTGTCTATGCCCTTCCCCTTCCCTCCCCGTTCATCCCTATTGATCCTTACGAATGACCTCGCTAGATAATATCTAAACTACTTACATTCCATTGTGTCTGTCTGTCTGTCTGTCTGTCTGTCTGTCTGTCCCAAACCTGTAGCCGTGGTTTGAAAGCCGGTATAGCTACAGAGCCCACACCCATAACTATAATATTCTTAATCAGCATCTCTCAAGGAATGCAGAGGAAGACATTTTAAAGGAGCCAATAATAAAAGTGAGGGTGAGGACGACCTGTAAAGCTGGAAATCCACATCCACGTTTTTCAGGCGGCATGGCAGCTTTTTTTTTTCGTTGTCGTCCTAGGTTCCGTGAGGAAACCCGAAGTTTTGAATCCATCCAAACGGAAACAGCACGGCGCCTTTTCTGTTTGAAAGAGATAGCACCCTACCTATTTATTTAAGAAACTTTATAGAGCGCTTCACCTTTAAGCTCTAAGCGCTTATCCAAACACGACCTTGACCGAAATACTCCCTTTCCATGGCTGACCGAGGCATTTTTCTTCTCATATTTCATGCATGGTGCCGTCCCTATTTTGTGAACGGCAACGGCAGAATTCGCTACATGCTCCGAAAACTCCTGTCGTCGACATGGTGCCGTCGACGGTGCTGGTGACTTGCCGTTACCGTTTCGTTTTCTTATGGATTCAAGAAGTAGAAATTTAGTTTGAGCAATTTAACACGACATAGTTTTTGCCTTTGTTGTTGCCGTTGCCGTGCCTTTCCGTGCATGAGGATTTCCAGCTTTAGATGGTCATAGGCCACAAATCGTTGTCCTAACTCCCGTAAAACCACGTAAGCCTCTTTTCTTATAACTGTATTGTTAAAAATTCGTGACTTTCCTGGTGTTGCACTGCCTCCGGGCATTGTCTCCAGGATCGTTCCCACCATATTTATATCTACTGATGTCCCATATGTGTCTGTTCCAGACCGGAGGATGTAAAACAGATTTTCATCCGTAGGGTGAAAAGCCAGAAGTTACACCATCACAACAGGAACAAGGGCATCGCTGAGCGGCAGCAACGCATTGTGACAATGCAAACCCGGCCAGAGTTATATCATCTCCCCCACCCCACCCCCCAATAAACACACCACTTTCCACCCTTACAGAACGCATAAAATACATAGCCCAAAATTTGAAGCGATTCTGTTCAGTAGTTCACGAGATACAGCTGAACGTTTATACAAACGTCCTTGCACCGAGTTATGTCCTCTCCCCCACCCCCCAATAAACACACCACTTTCCACCCTTACAGAACGCATAAAATACATAGCCCAAAATTTGAAGCGATTCTGTTCAGTAGTTCACGATACAGCTGAACTTTTATACAAACTTCCTTGCACCATGGTACACCACCACACAAAATTTGAAGCGATTCTGTTCACTAGTTCACGAAATAAAGCTGGGGGGAAATTACATAGCCCAAAGAAGGAAATTTCGGTTTTCAAGGTCAAACTTCAAGGTCAAGGTCAGCACGGTGTTGATTAACGAAAGGAAGCTTCCTTTTCAAGCTGTCTACCCCTCTGCCAATTTTAATCAAAATCCAAACCCTTGTTTGCCGATAGTTTGACAAACGTTTTGTGGCCTCTTTGGTTTTAGCATGGACCCTACATGTAATATAGGATCCACGGTGGTAGCTAACGGCGAAAGATTAGTTGCATCATGGGAAATACACATTACTTCCGCCTTTTAAAAAAAAATTCTGGCGTGAACGCGACTTTTACCTTCAATATGGAAGACCAAGTAAACAAGCTTGTCATAGACAAATATTCTTTATTCTATCATGAAAATATACGGAATTATTTCAGCAGATTAAACAGAAACGCAAGTATTTTTTTGAGTGTTCTTTCTTAATTTTTCATGTTAGATGGCATAATATAGTGCAGCTTTAATGTTCTGCACACAAATGGACAGAAAATTAAATCGAAATCTTTGCACAAACTGACAGAGAGGTATGATTTATCTCCCTTTTGATAGCAACTCTTTTCTCTCTCCCATTTGACCGTAGCAAACGTTTTGGTGTTTCTTAGACCCCTTTTGGCGTAACAGTTATTCGCGCGGCGACCGTACTCTAGTGAAACTAGACCCTGGTGATATCCTACGATGATTCTATTCTTGATCAGCATCACCCAAGGTGTGCATGTTGCGGCGGGGGACGACACATTTTGGACGGGCCAATACCAAATTGTGGACCAAGCGAAGCGGGCGGGCGTAGTCACTAGCATAGGCTCAACGTGATCGACCCGGAACGAGCTAAGAGAATAGGCCTAGGGGTTTGCGGCGAGGGTGGGAAACAAGGGGGGTAGATTCGGCCATGACAGAAAAATCAATTTCGCTCCCGAAAGACTAAGAAGACCCTGATTGAATTATCTCCTCCCCGTGGGGATACTGGGGGGTGGGGGGGGGGGGGGGGGGGGGGGGGGGGTTTCGTAAAAAAAAATAGTTCCCCCACCTTCTGGAAGTTCTGTGCTTGTAACTTCCTCTAATCTGTCACTCTCTTTGACTGCCTTTTCCCCTTTGCTTTCTATCATCTGCTATCTTTCTTACTTGTGGACCCATTCTCCTGTCTTTTTCCCCCCAAAAAAATCTTCCAAGTAATTTTTCTCCTTTGAGCTCCCCCCGAAATCGGAATGTGTCGGCTGCACGCAGCGGGGAGACCAGTGAAAACTGAAAGCCGGACACATAGGCCTACGTCATCTTTCCCATTATGGCCACATGGCCTGGGAACGCAGAAGAAGAAGAAGAAGAAGAAGAAGGACCTCATTGCCCCCCTCACCTACCTACTCTCCCTCACTATTCCCACCTTCCTTCCATCCTTATTCTTTGAAGTGCATTTCCACGTACTACCTAACCATTATTTTGCAATCCTTTGCTCCCCCCACCCCCTCCCCCCTCCTTTTATATACACATCTGCCCATCTCAGCTCTCTTCCTTTTCTTCTTCTTTTTTCGCCTTTTTTTTCCCCCCCCCTTCAAAGAAGGTGCTAGGGGAATGATTTGCACATAAACAAGCCTACAAATCAATGTCGGATACATTACATGCTAATAGGGGTTTATTTTACATTTATATACCACCCCAATTATCTCATGAAATTCATAAAGCAAATTTCGCTGTCACATTTATGCTGTGATGAGACGAGTATGTTAATGTTATGCAGTTAACTTTTCTTAAAATAAATATGTTTCAGATTTGGCAAATTTGACGCTGAAATGATTTTTTTTTTCCTTTCAAAAATGACAGCAGTAGAGATTTTGATACAGATCCAGCACAGCCCACTTCCCCTTCTTAATTCGCCTTACAAAGAATGCTATACATAAAAAGAAAAATGCCGGAAAACATAATGTCGGACAGATTTATAATAAGCCCGTTAAGTGTGACCCTTTCACCGCCAGCCATATTTCATCCAAAAAATGCTATTAAATTTACCTGGGTAGAGAATAAAATCCATATGCAGTATTGGGGTTTTCTTCTGTGACATATATAAAAATAAGGTCTATCCTTACTTCCCAAAATTAAGACCGTCTTAGGATACTAGACCCCAATTTTGATGCCTTTTAGCCGCCATAGGTGTTAAATAATTGTGGTGCTAAAATGCGACTTTGGCTGTGTTAAGGCTAAGTGCACTTCCTAGATCAATAGTCTACAAGGATGTGTTTTGTAATGAACTTATCGAATTGATAAGAGAGAGAGATAAAGAGAGAGAGAGAGAGAGAGAGAGAGAGAGAGAGAGAGAGAGAGAGAGAGAGAGAGAGAGAGAGAGAGAGAGAGAGAGAGAGAGAGAGAGAGAGAGAGAGAACGAAAACGAAATTGTATTTAACCAGGGAACATCAGATAAGCAAGTTACATGCTTTTCCCCACCCAGCCCTGGGAGAGAGAGAGAGAGAGATGAGAAATGACAATTATCTTTAATGTCAATAGCTGTAAGCTCTAAGAGCGAGAGAGAGAGAGAGAGAGAGAGAGAGAGAGAGAGAGAGAGATGAGAGAGAGAGAGAGCAGAGAGAGAGATGCTACAGAGAGAGAGAGAGAGTATGATATACAAAGTATGTATGTATGCATGCATATAGTGCGTATGTTACTGCGAATGCATGACCATGAATTTGAGCACATCATTACCAAGCAGGCATTATGCATGTCTGTCAGTGTCAGCAACCACGCAGCACTCATCCTATTATATCCTGCCCAGTGCAGTGATTTTGTGGCTTCATCACTGATCAAAGAAGAATCTGAGGAAGGATTCAGCGAAAAGATGGAAAAGAGACACCTCAAGGCCGCCGTGCACTGACAAAGACATCTTCAGGGGAGAGGGTTTGGGGATCAGATGGAGTGAGTGGTGGTGGTGGTGGTGTAGGGGCTGACCAATATCTGTCAACAACCAAAAGTACCCCCACCACCAAAATAATTATCATCTCACCGAGTGCGTGACCCCCAAGCGACCTTGACCCGCGCGCATGCGCAGACGCTGAAGGCGGGTAATTGGGCTCAATAGCCGCCATGATTGTGGTGACCATCCGCGTCGACTTCCTGATCAGACAATGCGCAGTAATCGTATCACACCCGTAGAGAAGAAGAAAACCGTGCCACCTGGACCCCCCCCCCCCTCTCCCCCCCCCCCCCCCCGTGGGGATACCGGGGGGGGGGGGGGGGGTCTTTTGTATGAATAGTTCCCGCACCTTCTGGAAGTTCTGTGCTTGTAGCTTCCTCTAATCTGTCACTCTCTTTGACTCTGCCTTTTCCCTAAGTTGCTTGCTGTCATCTGCTGTCTTTCTGCCTAACCCGGGTCCATTCTCCTGCCTTTTTTAAATTTTTACGAAACACTTTCAAAAACATTTCCTCCGGCCGAAGTCGGACTTGCTGGGCCTAACTGTTTCTTAGTTAGGCGCATAACGGCAGCATGACGCATCTGCGCTCATAATTGACAGGAAACTGTCTGAGCGATCGAAGAAGAAGAAGATATGAAGATGAAGAAGAAGGACCCTTTTTGTAGTCCCAGGACTACATTACGACGGTGACGAGGGCTGTGCTTTTTTCTGCTGTCCATAGGTATGTATGTAGGGGAAGACGGGGTAAAAAGCGCATGGGCGGGTAAGAAGCCCACCCCAATTATCTCATGAAATGAAGCAAATTTCAGTCTCATTTTGCCCATGAGACGAGCGTTAATGTCTAGCATTCGTCTCATGGGCAAATTTGACTGAAATTTTCTTTATTTCATAAGATAATTGGGGTGGGCTTCTTACCCGCCCATGCGCTTTTTACCCCGTCTTCCCCTATGTATGAGTGAAGAGAGATAGGTATTTGAAGAGAGAGAGAGAGAGAGAGAGAGAGAGAGAGAGAGAGAGAGAGTTGTTATTTGAAGAGAGATTAACGATTGCTCTTTCGTTTTCTTTGTTTGTCTCTGTCTTTCTGTGTGCGTGCATGCGCGCGCGTCACGGTGTGTACAATAAATGGAGCTGAGAAAGGAAGAGGGGATAGTCGAACAGAGGGAGCGACTCGGAGACAGATGAAGACTGATAAAGACAACGAAACACAGAGACAGACATACTGTGAAACAACGCCAGTGAGAGAGAGAGAGAGAGAGAGAGAGAGAGAGAGAGAGAGAGAGAGAGAGAGAGAGAGAGAGAGGGGGGAGAGGCAGAGAGATTGGCATGTTAACAAAAAAAAATCTGCTGACAAATTGGACGTCTGTTTGGTTCAAGGACGGCCAGAGAGATGCAGACGCTGACGAAGTCGAAGCTGATTGGAACGACCTTCGTGATAAAAGAGTTAATAGCAGGGGACATAATGCACGGCCTTCCGGCCAAGCCTCACTAGTTTTCCATCACACTACACCTGAGGCCTCCGCGTTCTATTCCAGACCATAGATGTGGAGAGAGAGAGAGAGAGAGAGAGAGAGAGAGAGAGAGCCCGTCTCTCCATATCTATGACGAGACTTTGATTTGTCCCAAAGAGATAATTCCCATCTTTATTTTTAGTAACTGATAAATATAATTTTCCTCCCCCACCCCATATTTATAGTTAACAATGTTCCATATGTGCCCTTCAGGTCAAGGGGACGTCAAATTTGAAATGTCGTGCCCCAAGAGATGAGAGCCAGACTCTACGTTCGTCATGTTGTACACACATCGTGATCGACATAAGTTAAGGACCACCTTTTCAGAAGCGCGGCCTTAATAAAACAAAAAGACGATTTGCCCGAATCATTTAAAATTTCAAAGATAGTGAATTCAATGACCTTGTGTGCCCAAAGCTTAATTTTTATTACTTCATTTCATTAATTTCGAAACGATAGCTCGACATTCAACCTATAATTGAAAATAAGTGCGGCTTGTCAAAAAAAAAAAAAAAAAAAAAAAAGATATAAAAATTGGGTATGTCCCCTGTAGTCTCTCAAAGAGCTGTCTCGGCAAACATGTAGATTCGCCCCCCCCCCCTTAACACCTAAAACTGTCGCATTTAAAACTCTCACTGACAAGCAACTTTTTGTCATTTTTGAGAATGGGATATCCTAGGATTATTTCCATAAAACTGAATGAAGCAGACTGTGTGAGATTGAGGGTCGTAAACGAAGGGTGACGAATCTACATGTTTCGGGCTCGTCTCATTAACTATCGAAGCTTGGCAAGAAGCCGGGAACAGCTGCTTCTAGTGTCTGCTGAAATCGTATCAATATCAACTGTGGTAGAGTAATGCTGTAGTCAGTGAAGACGCGGTACTTAACTTTTGTTGATGTCTATATGTATATAGAAGCTTACGGTACTCTCTTTTGAGTTTGTATAAGACGAAAATCACTGTTGTCTATGTTGTTGCTGCTGATGGTTTGACATTGATTTAGTGCAGCTACTAATTTTCACGTTCGCCCCCAGGAAGCTGGGAACTAGCCGACCCTAGACAAGGCAGTGCCCAGGCCCCAACCAAAAGGGCAATCAAAGACAAACAAGCAGATCCCTAACTACTGGGGTAAGAAAGACAATCGGGGATGGGGGATGAAGGGACTGAGGTGGGGGCCGTTTGTTCAGGCGTGCGCGCTATCAAAACAAAACCAAACACATTGAAAACAACAACTTTCTAGACTAAGGCCGTGTACACATGCATATACGCGGAGATTCCGTGCGGAAACCCGTGCGCAATCGGTAAATAAGTAACAGAAAGAAGGGAAAAGATTTGCGCACGTGTACGACTTTCCCCTAATCCGTAAACTGGTATCCTTCTTTCTTTCACTTACTTAGGGGTTCCCGTACGGAACTTACGCGTCTAATGTGTACACGGCCTAATAGGTCCCCCCCCCCCCCCCCCCCCAATCTCCTTTCTTGCTGTTGTTTTCCAGCATCTGTCATTTCACTGTTTCTTCTACGAAGGTCAAAGTTCAAATGAAAGACAGGCATAGAAAGAAATTAAAAAAAACCAAACAAAAACAAACAACACCACTGTACTGGTCCATGAGGTTCGTATCTGAACTCAATTAATCTGATTTCCAGAGGAAACAATGCACTACTACTGCTAATAAAATCCGTGCAGTCCCCCCTCCCTATCACTTGAACGTGACCATTAACCCCTTGTCAAGGCCGAGACCTTTGCCCTTTGTCACACAACAGTGACCCTGCACTCTGACCTTCTTCGTGCGGTCACCCTTTGACCTCTTGAAAGGGGCACCCTGACGGATGAGTTTTTTTTCCGCAAGAAACACGTCGAGATAACGAGAAAGACATGTCAACAGCCTTTTCAAGGATCGGAACACTCACTTTGCTCTGGTTTCCTAGAAATTAAACCGTCAAAACGTCGATTCCTCCTTGGCGGAGATGCCGGAGAGAGTAGCCATTTTGGATGGGGTGGGTGAAGGTCACTCATTGTGGTTGAAGCGTTTTCTTTTTTTGTAGTGCAGTAAAAAAAAATTTGGGAGCAGTTTCCTTTGTTGTGAGCGAAACTCCTTTAGATAAACTGCATAAAAAAAAGGCTTGTTATTGCGAAAATTTCGCGCAAACGATTTGGTCTAAACGCAGGCGACCATTACAAAAGAGACGGCACACGCCTTCTCTTTGGGTGAAAGGATTTGACTTCCAGCACCTCCGCCAAGGAGGAGTCGCCGATTTGACGGTTTGATTTCTAGGAAACCAGAGCAAAGTGAGTGTTGCAATCTCTGTAAAGGGTGTTTTCCTGGTGATCTGGACGTGTTTCTTACAAAAACTCATCCGTCAGGGTGGCCCTTTGAAGGACGAGTTTGGAGTTGAGGCTGAAGTGGGGGTGGGGTTTCCCCTGTGATGGTCGAGCGTGCATGACAGCTGAGTGCAGTATGAGAGTCATGAGGCTTGGGTTTCATTAATCAAGCGCCATAGCATCCTTGGGACCTTGATTGCCCATCTGTCTACGTGTTTGCACCCCCCCCCCCCCCCCCATTTCGCTCAAGGTCGTTTGACTGATCAAGGTCTCACGATCTCTGGTAGTAGGGGTCAGTGCACCATGGCGATATATAACATTAGAATCTCGAGTGTTTTATCGTGTACATGACTGACAATGACATTAATGGCTTGTTCGAAGCTACTTCAGACCTGTTTACCACCTACACAAGTTTTGAGTAGTCTGGATGGCTGAAATGAGTAGTTTTGGTGCACAATGTGTAGTTTTATTCATTTTAAGCCACCAAACAATGTTCACTGAAAATATATAATTAGAGCATTATTTTCAAATTTGAAGAGTAGTAGAGGTCCCAATTGAGTAGAATACATGTACTACTCGAAACGAGTAGAGTAAACAGGTCTGCTACTTGTCTGTAAAGAAAATTAATGTTTTTTTGCGCTTCTGGTACAATTTTTGCATCCCCCCATCTTTCTAAGCGAAGGATATACGCAAGCATACACGCATACTCACGAGAATACACACATTATGCATGCGCGTTCGCATCATCATGCGCGCAAATGACGTACCAATAGCAGTGCATAGCACTGACGCTCACACACGTAGCCTATAATGACAAGCAACCACTCTTTGCTCAAACTTGTCAGGTACTAACACAGCTAAAAGCAGACACACACGGCACACATACACACACGGCATAATAATGTGTGAATAAACAAACTAAACAGAATATCGCTGCCATGAAAACACTGGCATCATTATGTTGCTTTATGAGAGAGAGAGAGAGAGAGAGAGAGAGAGAGAGAGAGAGAGAGAGAGAGGTCTTTTAATAAATACATTCCTCTTATTGTAAGCACAAGCCTGCCGGTGTGTTTTTTTAAACTTAAGAACTCAATCCTCGATAAAGGTCAAGATGTGCCACTCCACCCCCTACTCAAAACGGTTAAACCTATTTTTCCGTTATTGCCTTTCTTACCAATAAATAAAGCTGTATTTTAGATTCTATTTAGCTAATAACCTTTTTGGAATACATAATCTAGGCCAAGGCTGCATGATCTATGGAAAAAACACTTGCCGCAGCCGCTTTGCAGTGCTCAACAAAACAAATGCAATATCCTAGTTTGAAGCACACCCGGAACAAATAAACGTTAGAACTAAAAAGCTAAGTCACACTTTCTACTTCAGGAAAAAAAATAAAATAAAAGGAAAATCGATTAAAAACGTTTGCGAAGCGACAAGATGTGGAAAAGGTCGTAGAAATGTGTGGACAATCTATTTTTATGTGCCTGAACTGAAAATAGGTCAGCAGGGCATGAGAACAGCTTAACATTAGCATAGCGCGCGCTGCACGTGAAATCGAGACGTAGCGTATAGTGTGTGGGTATTAATTAAATGGGCTATATTTATTTCCGACGGGTCTACATCACATCCGCGCGAACTTCGTGCCTACTGCGTCTCAGCTTGCAATTTAGTAAAAAATATATAAAAAAAGCGCATGCATAAGAGTTGCATTACTGATGCTTAATAGGCATAGGGAAAAACGGGGTAAAAAGCCCATGGGCGGGTAAGAAGCCCATGCCAATTATCTCATGAAATGAAGCAAATTTCAGTCAAAGTTTTGCCCATGAGACGAACGCTAAACATTAACACTCGTCTCATGGGCAAAATTTGACTGAAATTTGCTTCATTTCATGACATAATTGGCATGGGCTTCTTACCCGCCCATGGGCTTTTTACCCCGTCTTACCTATGATCATCTCTCTCTCTATATATACTGTATATCTCTCTCTCAAGGGCCAGCCACACGTCAGATAAAATCGCACGACTGTACGATACGATTCGATCACGTGATCTCGAAGCGCGCGAATCACATTTTGTTCTTGGAGACCACGTGATCGAATCGTATTGTACAGTCGTGCGATTTTAGCTGCGGGTGGTTGGCTGGCCCTTTAATCGTATCTGAATGCGATGCGATTTTGACGATGTGAATTCATGACTCACGTCGTCAAAATCGCATCGCATTCAAATACGATTCGCATGTGTGTAGCAGGCTCTTCACCAAACCAAACCGTTTTCATGTAAATCTGCCAACCATTTTGTTTCTTCAGCCTTTCCTAATGGAATCCTGAGTAGATGAAATCTGGGGGCCTAACGTTAGGTAGGCCTAGTGTGAGCGCAAATCGGCAAAAAAACGGTACTAAAAAACACCTCTTTCGCCGACGTTCGCCCAAACTGAACGTTTTGTGGCTACTCCCAAAGTATCTCTTGGCGAACTATCACGTGACTAGCATGGGCAGTGAATACATTCCTTGTTGTTGATTGGTCCATTAAAGTTTGGTTGAAATAATTTTAAAAAATTGACCAATCAGACAAGAGCTTGCAATATTCTTCTGCAAACGTTTTCTAAGCGTTATTCGCGCGGCGACCGTTTCCGTAGAGAAACTAGACCCTGTTTGATCCAAACGAGCAAAACAAGATCGCTCGTAAGCTTATATACGGGTATAAAATAAAATAAAAAGCAAACAATCAGGCTTCATTTTGAAAAGAGTATCTTTTAAATACAATAATATTAATGAAATGGCCCATTTTTAAAAATATTTTTAATATACTCCTGCACTGGGAATGACCTTTATTATTGGTTGGCATTGGCCTCGAGTTTAGGCCCACACCATAGTGAGTGCGAAAGCTGATTTTGCGCTTTTTGGCTCTGCTTTTCGGGGTTTTTTCTTTATTAGATTGTGCTAGACTTTCTTGATGCTTGACATGTTATTTTATGTCGTAGTGTGTCAGTTCACACACACACACACATTAAATTATCTGATTTAGGGCTCTAAGCGCTTTACATATTTAATACAAATACAACATAGAATATACATTATCTTATACAATCAGAACATGACGAACGTACATAAATTTTACATGAGTAGAGAATAGAAAAGTACATATATACAAAGGAACAAAAACGCATATCTTGAAAAAGGTACACAACTTACAGAAACAAACACACACACACCATTGCAAAACACATCACACACACACACTTTAATACAGATGGGGAAACCCACCACCAACGTTTTAACCATTGCAAACACACACACACACACTTTAATACCGAGATGGGGAAAACTATCACCAACGTTTTAGCCATTGCAAAACATGATTATTCCACTTTCATCTTAACTGTCATTCTTTCTTTTCAATTTGTAACCTGACCTCGCCAACACCAATGGATTAGCCAAAGGCGCCATGCCATAACAAGCCTACTATAATATACTACAGTGGAACCTCCCTTATAAGACCTTCACAAATAATCCCAAATGAGGCCTTAAAAGGGAGGGGTCTTATAAGGGAGCTAATTTTAATACTGAATGAAAATCCGTTTAACGTCCTCCGGTCTGAAACAGACACATATGGGACATTAGTAGATATAAAGATGGTGGGAACGATCCTGGAGTCAATGCCTGGAGGCAGTGCACCTCCAGGAAAGTCCCGAATTTTTAACGATACAGATGTATAATCTGATTGTAAAATTGAACGTTGCTCAAAAATAATCCAAAATGAGGCCTTATAAGGGAGGGGTCCTATAAGGGAGGTACTTTTAACACTCACAGAGAAGCAGGTCTTATGTGAGGGAGAAGCAGGTCTCAGAGAAGCAGGTCTTATGAGGGAGGGAATGAAAATCTGTTTAACGTCCTCCGGTCTGGAACAGACACATACGGGACATTAGTAGATATAAAGATGGTGGGAACGATCCAGGAGGCAATGCCCGGAGGCAGTGCAACAACAGCCAGTAAAGTCCCGAAGAACATTACGTTTGACCGTTTTTTGATTACCATTGGGCACAGTTTCGGAGGATTTTAGAGGGTTATGTCTTATAATGGGAAGGTCCCCGCACAACCATTATATGTAGGGAGGTTCCATTGTACTGTGAGATTAGTCTGCGTCAATAGAAGCCCACGCAATTCCAATGCCACGACGCTTCACACTAACTGTACTGTAATATAATGCAATGCATTCCCCTGAACAATATAGGTGTGAAATCACCATGAAACGATATGCTTCAGGAAATGCTAACGTGCTTACGAATAATACGGTAAGTGAAATGTATGCCTGGAAAGGTGTAAAAAAAAACTTTCAGCATAATTTATCTCTAAAACAAAGAAAGAATGCACCTCTTCTTCTTCTGCGCTCCCAGGCCATATGGCCATAAGGGGTAAGGTACGTTTGTGTCCGTTTTTTTAAAAGTTTTCACTGGTCTCCCCGCTGCATTCAGCCGACACATTCCGATTTTGTGGAGGAGCTCAAAGGAGAAAACTTGGAAGATTTTTTTGGGGGAAAAAGGCAGGAGAATAGGCCAAAAAGTCAGAAAGTAGATGACAGAAAAAAAAAAAGGCAGGAGAATGGGCCAACAGTTCAGAATAGAGAAAGATAGTAGATGACAGAAAGCAAATGGAAAATGCAGAGTCAAAGAGATGGACAAATTCGAGGAAGTTACAAGCACAGAACTTGCAGGAGGTGGGGGAACTATTTATACACAACACCCCCCCCCCCCACCCCCCACCCCAATATCCCCAGGGGGATGTATGCATAAGCTTTCAGCATAATTTATGTCTGAAGCAAAGAAAGAATGCACTTCGAATAAATTGAAGCCAGAAGGTATCGCCCATATCAATGAAGGATATATGTTCGGTTGCAGCCGGACGTGGAAGTTTCGTCAAACACGAAGACCGGGTATATCACAGTATATGCCACTTCTAAAACACACATTTGCAATTGATAATCTGCCCATTGGATATCATGATCATCATATCATAAAAAGGCAAGTGTGTGTCTGTCTGTCTGTCTGAAACACAAAACGGGCCTTATAACTCCGCCGTTTTTCGACCGAATCGCTTCAAATTTGCTGTCAGGCTTGCTGTGGTCGGGGCAAAGCCTGGCAGCAAATTTGAAGAGAATCAGGAGAGCGCGTCACTCTCAGAGCTGCGCCAACGGGAAACGGGGCCTTATAACTCCGCCGTTTCTTAACCGAATCGCTTCACATTTGCTGTCAGGCTTGCTGTGGCTGGGGCAAAGCCTGGCAGCAAATTTGAAGAGAATCGGGAGAGCGCGTCACTCTCAGAGCAGCGCCAACGGGAAACGGGGCCTTATAACTCCGCCGTTTTCTTAACCGAATCGCTTCAAATTTGCTGTCAGGCTTGCTGTGGCTGGGGCAAAGCCTGGCAGCAAATTTGAAGAGAATCGGGAGAGCGCGTCACTCTCAGAGCAGCGCCAACGGGAAACGGGGCCTTATAACTCCGCCGTTTCTGAACCGAATCGCTTCAAATTTGCTGTACTCAGCGCTACCAGTACTTGGCGTTACCGTTACTAGGCGTTACCGGTACTCGGCGTTGCGCTAGTATTAATAAAAAAACCCAACAACACACGTACACACAAGAGCGTGCGCGCACGCACACGCACACACACACACTGTAGAGTCAAGTCAAAGACATCCTCACTAAGGATATCTTAAGTGACGCAGAAATGGACATTGCTTTAATTGCGAAATTAATGCTGTCCACGCCTATTACTGTACATGTTTTGCTTTGTGCGTTGTTATATTTGTTTTTCAAGCTAGCGTGGGTTTTTATTATTTTTATTTTTATTAGTTCAATTTCGTGTGAAAAGACATTAAATTAAAGATTCATTCATTCATTCAAAGGCCTCAAAAGCACACGAGAATACCTGTTAAGACAGCTTTATTCCCTCTATACAAAATAATCGTAATAATACACACGTTTTTTTAAATTATTATTATTATTTTTAATTTTTAACTATCACTCATCCATTCACAGGAAACATTGACTTCGCTCGCGTTCACAAACATTTCATTTAGGACAACTCTCTCTATACTACTGTATGTACTCTCTGCATCTGATATATTATAAGGAATTTTATTTTACAACAAAAAAAGAAGTTCCATAACAACAACACAACAACGTTGTACTGCTACGTCACATCGATTTCGTTTTTGTCAACAAAGGGTGTTAAAGGTGGACCCTGACGGATGAGTTTTTGCGAGAAACACGTCGAGATCACCAGAAAAACAGCCTTTTCAAGGATCGGAACGCTCACTTTGCTCTGGTTTTTTTAGAAATTAAACCGTCAAAACGAGATTCCTCCTTGGCGGAGATAGTAGCCATTTTGGATAGGGTGGGTGGGGGACACTCATTGTGGTTGAAGCGTTTTCTTTTTTTGTAGTGGAGCAGTAAAAAAAAAAGAGGAGCTATTTCCTTTGTTGTGAGCGAAACTCCTTTAGATAAAGTGTATAAAATGTAAAATGTAAAAAAAATAAAAAGGCTTGTATTGCGGAAATTTCGTGCAAACGATTTGGCGGCCATTAGAAAAGAGACGGCACACGCCTTCTCTTCGGGTGAAAGAATTTGACTTCCAGCACCTCCGCCAAGGAGGAATCGCCGATTCGACGGTTTGATTTCTAGGAAACCAGAGCAAAGTGAGTGTGGCAATCTCTGTAAAGGATGTTTTCCTGGTGATCTCGACGTGTTTCTTACAAAAACTCATCCGTCAGGGTGCCCCTTTAAAGACAGATCATCTGTGAAGCAATGAAAACTGTTTAGGCTTATGTTTATAGCAACTAACATCACACTATAATTCTCTCCTATGAAATGAAAAAAAAAGGTGTGAAATAACAAGCGCGGATTCGCAATCGTTTGTGGCGTGCGACAATTTTGCCACAAACGTGCAACAATTTTGGACCGACCGACAGACCGACCGACATGGTGAGTTATAAGTTTGTGGCCTGTGCCACAAACAAAAATTAAAGAACCAACCCCAATCAGACCATTTCCCGCTTTCCCAGATTCTCAGTTTATAATAAACTGCGACTAATGTATGAAAGTGTTTTTTGCAAACTCAAATGTACAGTCGAGTTCAACTTGATGATGTTCAAAAACAACATGGGGCCTAAAAATAAAGGTACGTGATGTATCGTTTCCGACAATGACTGCCAGATGGCAGAGGGGGGCAGATACTATTCTGGCGGGCTGGGCGATAATTTGTTTATAGCGGAGATGCCTTGCCCAGAGTACATCCCCACTCTCTAGGCCAAAGGGATTTGAGGACACAGCTGGCGTTGAGGAAGGTCCTCCCCAAAGACCAGCCCATCCCTTTGGCTGCAGCACCAGAGCCGGCGCAAGGCCCTAGTTCGAGAGTCATAGTCTTCCACAAGAGACTAAACCGTACTTTGATTTTCCATGACTAGAAAACCACCAATTGTACAGCTCTCGTGTTACTGTTGGCCCCTACTACAGGCTAATGTCAACCAATGATAAAAGCCATTTGAGTAAAGGGCCCTAAAGGCACGTAAACACAAGCATATAATGATGTCACAGGCCCCTATTTCAGTTCACAACCAGAAAGAAGCAAGTTGTTATTGATGAAACAAAGGCAAGGAAAAGGGCTAAAGCGTGGTGAAAGCAGTTTGTTTTGTTTAAAAATAAAACATTTTCCTAATCTGGGATTTTCAGGAATAGGATTCTCCATTGTATTTGACAAGATCACCTAAAGGGCTTCGCACACTAGCATCAGGCGTCAATTGTTTCTCAGAGCAACGCCTTGACGCGTTGACTCCTGCATCACAGCACACATTGTAGCGAGGCAGTGGTGTTCTCACACACGACTCTTGTCGCTTCGCCTCTTGTCGCGCAAACTTCCTTATTTGGAAAGCAAGGAAAGATTACTCTAGCGTCAAACCTCCTCCTAGAAACAACAGTATTTTTTTCTTCAATCTGAGTTATGGTCCTTCCGTCCGTTGTGATTGGCTAGTTTCACGATCTCTGCGATCTTGAGCATCAAAATTAGAACCGCATCTATTCTCGAGCAACACAAAATCGCGCAGCTACGCATCAAAAATCCTGCTGCGCCGCGAATCTCTCACACACAAGCGGCGCATCAAACTGCGCCTTGCAGCAAAAAATCGCCGCGATCTCGAGATCTTGACGCTAGTGTGCGAAGCCCTTAAGAAATGGCCAAGTGGGAAGTAAAATCGATGACATTTTAATTTTTACTTTGATATTTTTAAAATTTGATGTAATTCTAGATCACATTTCTGGAAGTAAAGATACAACTTTAAAATGAATGAAAAGTTAAACTAGAAAACGTTTTCCCTATTAATTAACGAAGTTCCAATAAAATAATAATTATCTTTTTTCCCCTTTTGCTTTGAGTCGTACAGGGTTTCCTTACCCAAAATTTTTTTAGCTCTTTTTTTTTTAAAGCTAAATTTTACACTCGCTGTTGCAATCTAATTTTGCTGAAAGACAAGACAGATCTGCGAATTTTGTACGATTTATTTTGAGCATAAAAGGTTTCGTGAAACAAAGAAACAAAACAAAAATGAAAAAATGATAAAAAATACAAGCAATATACAAAAATAAATGAAACAACACGCACGTGCATATTTTGTTCCTCAATCATTATCACTCACTCCCAGTTTCTCTCTTCTTAAATGCATCTCATTTCTCTGTTTCTCTCTCCCCCCCCTCCCCTCCTTCCCCCGTTCTTCATCTTTCTCTCTCTCTCTCTCTCTCTCTAACAGATTCTCAGAAACAGCAATCACACAGAAAGCCCAAAAGGGAAAATGAAAAGGCAGAAGCGTCCCAGTTTGTACATTTGAAACGAAAGGAAAATAAAAAAATAATTTAAAAAAATTGCCAGGAAAAGGAAACCCACAAACGGGGAAAAAAAAGGAACAGAAAATGTTGATACAAAAGAAATGTCAATATACTCTTTCAAAGACCAAACCACACGAAATGGGACACAGTGCATTTTTTGTAAGGATCCGCATCTTGGTCAACTTAATATGGTGTGTGTGTGTGTGTGTGTGTGCGAGCGAGAGAGAGAGAGAGAGAGAGAGAGAGAGAGAGAGAGAGAGAGAGAGAGAGAGAGAGAGAGAGAGAGAGAGAGAGAGAGAGAGTATGTATGTATGTGTGTGTGACAAAACAAACTTCTACAGTATACAACAAACAGCCAATTTCGCCCGTTTAAAAACAACAACAAATTTGACAATGAACATTTAACAAAAACAATGCTAACTATGAAACCAATTTTCAAAAATATGCATCTAAATTGTTAAAAATTCAGGACTTTCCTGGTGTTGCCCTGCCTCCGGGCATTGCCTCCAGGATCGTTCCCACCATCTTTACATCTACTAATGTTCCATATGTGTCTGTTCCAGACCGGGAGGACGTTAAACAGAATTTCTTCAAACGAATTTTCAATCTACATTTCATACAATATCTTACAAATATTTTGTTGTTGTTGTTGTTGTTGCAGACATTTATTACATATTTTTAGCATACAAACTCTAATAATAACAACATCACAGACATCGGGGTGTTTAAGTCACAGCCTATAAAACCTACCAACTAGTTATGAAGACACTTTCGAAACGGAAACAGGACAAAGGATCGTGCTTTATTATTTTGTTTTGTGAATTAGATCAGCAAACCATGGCATGGAGAAGGACGACTGTGCAATCCATTGGAGCATCAGTACAGTGAATTCCTGCTAACTCCAAAAAAAGGATAACTCAAAAACACTGGATAACTCACAATATACACAATCTGGTCCCAGCGTAATAATCTTTATGCTAAAAAGTATTTTTTAACTCAAAATATTGGCTATCTCAAAATAAAATACCAGTCCCTTCAATTTTGACTTAAAAGCGATTTTCACAGTATGGTCATGTGCTGCATCGTTGTCAATGGTTTCCCACAATAGATATTAATGTTCAGTTGTTAATGATACTCCCAACCCCTATTCCCCATCTCCTCGTCTTCCAGATTCTCTATCAAATTCTAGTGAAAACTCTCCTCAACTAAACATCAATGCTTACAATATTGGACACTGAACTCAAATCGACAGCAACACTTAGGCCGTGAACACATACACGTGGACACTGAACCCAAATCCACAGCAACACTTAGGCCGTGTACACATACACGTGGACACTGAACCCAAATCGACAGCAACACTTAGGCCGTGCACACATACACGCGGACACTGAACTCAAATCGACAGCAACACTTAGGCCGTGCACACATACACGCGGACACTGAACTCAAATCCACAGCAACACTTAGGCCGTGTACACATACACGCGGACACTGAACCCAAATCCACAGCAACACTTAGGCCGTGTACACATACACGTGGACACTGAACCCAAATCCACAGCAACACTTAGGCCGTGTACACATACACGTGGACACTGAACCCAAATCCACAGCAACACTTAGGCCATGTACACATACACGTGGACACTGAACCCAAATCCACAGCAACACTTAGGCCATGTACACATACACGTGGACACTGAACCCAAATCCACAGCAACACTTAGGCCGTGCACACATACACGTGGACACTGAACCCAAATCGACAGCAACACTTAGGCCGTGCACACATACACGCGGATGTTCCGCGCGGAAACCCGTGCGCAATCAGTAAATAAGTAAAAGAAAGAAGAAAAAAATCAGCGGACGTGTCCGTATTTCCCCTAATCCGTATATTTGTTATCCCTTCTTTCATTTACTTATTGATTATTTCCGCGCTGAAAATCCGGATGTACCAGGCCTTAAATAAAAAATCCAACTCGACACTACACATGATTAGACCACAATTACAAAGCTTTCTTATGTACACATTTCATAAAATATAACTTTTTTGTGTGTGTGGATTGGGTAAACCAGTTTTGACTAACAAAAAATTAATGCCGAGTGATATACCCCAGAGAGAAATTCAACAACAATGGTTTGTATCTGTCATCTAGAACCGGGCCAGTATATTAATTAGACAAACAACGCAGCAAAAGTATGGACGACACTCATTATGGCTCGCAATACAAGTATGACAGGTCCAGAAACGATAACACCACCTCATAATCATGTATATAACATACTTAAACCAGCGCACACGATGATGTAAGACTTAACAAGAACCCCACAGCGTTGTCCCTCAAGACAAAACATAACCTTTTATTTACTTATTTTATTTTCACCATGAAAAATGTGCAAGAGCTAGCAGCTGAGAAGTATGTGAGGGACAAAACATGTCAGATTCCGACGAAACTGTACAAAGACCATTTAAAAAAAAAAAGACAATAGGATTCTATCCTAATAATATATAGGGTGGAATCCTATTTAAAACGAAGAATTGCATTGTTTCAAATTGCCTGGTAGAGGAAGATCACATAAGGGCTTTTATTTTTTATGACATGACGTTTGGGTTTGTGTGAAAAGAAATTATAGCTTTAATATTGGAGGTGATGAAAATTGAACGCCCAAAAACAAAATCACTGGACAAGAAATCAATGGAAACAAAACTAGTAAAAAGCGGGCATAAAAAAAGGTCTGAAAGAATGTGAACAAACCATAATTACAGCATGATTTTGAAAACACCACCACAGACAGAGAGAAAGAGAGGCATTTCACGGAGTGACGTAACATGTCAGAAAGACTATGGAAGGCAGTGGGGAAAACAAAAACGACCAGGAAAAGGGGAGAACAAAAGTCTGGTTCACTTGGGGAGAGAGAGAGAGAGAGAGAGAGGGGGGGGGGGGGGGGGAAGGGAAAGTGGGGACGGGGACGAGAAAGATGGACTAACAAGATATTAGGGCACAGAAAAAAGACAAAATAGCTGCTTGCATATGGTGGATGGAGAAAACTTGCACACACACACACACACACTTTTTTTTTATATCCTGCCCAGTGAGATGTGAGTTTGTGCACATGATGTAAAAGATGGTGAGATGAAAGAACAGACACCCCGTGGGGATACTATTTTTTGTGTTTATCTATCCATTTTTTCTCTCTTCATTCTCGGTTTGTTTCTTGTATATAAAGGGAAAAAATGAAGATTCTCTGCACCGGAAACCTAAGGCTTTTTAATTTTTTTAATTATTCACCCATTCACCTAGAAGGATGATTGTTCCACTGTCCACACATTTTTTTTAAAGGGAGGAGAAAACGAAACAAACACAAACCAAAACATCCCAAACACAAACAATACTTCCCGAAGCTTCGCCCGGGAACAAACAAACAAACAATCAAAACACCCTGAATCATGATGCACCCAATCTGAATTTACAGATGATGAATCCTGTCACGATCCAGTTTAATATGACAGAAGTCGAAGAGAAACAGAATAAAGCAGACGATTTTCCCCCATAATGATTAAGACGATAAAGAACAGCGAATTGTGAAATGATGACACAACTAAATTCAACATCTACAATGGTCCCTTATTAAAAAAACTTTCACACCTGTTTTCCCACACTATCCTCAAATGTACATCAGGTAGCGGATATATAAATCCTTTCTGCTAGTAGTAACACCCCTGATGGTCTCCAATAAGCAATATAGAAGTAACCTGATACAGCGACATAGTCCCTGCTAGTGTCCCCACTCTCCGATTGTCCCTGATAGCTCCCAGCTAATGTCCCTACTTTCTGATGGTGCTAATAATATTAATGCTACAGCCCCTAGCCCCTCAGTCTCTAATAGTTCCCAGCTAATGTCCCTACTCTCTGATGGCGCTAATAATATTGATGCTACAGTCCCTAGCCCCTCACAGTCCCTGATAGTTCCCAGCTAATGTCCCTACTTTCTGATGGTGCTAATAATATTAATGCTAAAGCCCCTAGCCCCTCACAGTCCCTGATAGTTCCCAGCTAATGTCCCTACTTTCTGATGGTGCTAATAATATTAATGCTAAAGCCCCTAGCCCCTCACAGTCCCTGATAGTTCCCAGCTAATGTCCCTACTTTCTGATGGTGCTAATAATATTAATGCTAAAGCCCCTAGCCCCTCACAGTCCCTGATAGTTCCCAGCTAATGTCCCTACTTTCTGATGGTGCTAATAATATTAATGCTAAAGCCCCTAGCCCCTCACAGTCCCAGATGGCTCCCTCAACTTGTGTCCCCACTCTTCGATCGTCCCTGACCATTCCCAGATAATGTCCCAACGTTTTCCCCTCCCTCATCTTGAATCTGCTGCAAAATAGTCCCTACTGGTGTCCCCTTTCTCTCCCTAATATCCTTTACGTGCCCTATGATAGTTGGTTCCCAGCTAACGTCCCTACTTTCTGATGGTCCCTAGCGCCCCCCCCCCCCCCCCCCTATCCTTTACGGTGCCCCTGATGGTGGTTGGTTCCCCCAGCTAGTGTCCCTGCTTTCTCATAGTCCCTAGAGCCCCCCCCCCCCCCCCCCCCTATCCTTTACGGTGCCCCTGATGGTGGTTGGTTCCCCCAGCTAGTGTCCCTGCTTTCTCATAGTCCCTAGAGCCCCCCCCCCCCCCCCCCCCTATCCTTTACGGTGCCCCTGATGGTGGTTGGTTCCCCCAGCTAGTGTCCCTGCTTTCTCATAGTCCCTAGAGCCCCCCCCCCCCCCCCCCCCCCTATCCTTTACGGTGCCCCTGATGGTGGTTGGTTCCCCCAGCTAGTGTCCCTGCTTTCTCATAGTCCCTAGAGCCCCCCCCCCCCCCCCCCCCCCCCTATCCTTTACGGTGCCCCTGATGGTGGTTGGTTCCCCCAGCTAGTGTCCCTGCTTTCTCAAAGTCCCTAGAGCCCCGCCCCCCGCCCCCCCCCCCCCCCTATCCTTTACGGTGCCCCTGATGGTGGTTGGTTCCCCCAGCTAGTGTCCCTGCTTTCTCATAGTCCCTAGAGCCCCTCCCCCCCCCCCCCCCTATCCTTTACGGTGCCCCTGATGGTGGTTGGTTCCCCCAGCTAGTGTCCCCCCTCGTCCTCTATCTGCTGCAGGATCTCCCTCTCCAGGTCGGGGTCCTCCAGTTCGTCCGTGTCCTTCACCATCTCGTAGTCCTGGAGCTCCTGCTGCAGCTCCCTCTCCCACTCGTCCATCTCTGCAAGGCAATCAACCGTAATCGGTTCAATCAACTAATCAATCAATCTTCTTCTTTTTCTTCTGCGTTCCCAGGCCATATGGCCATGATAATGGGTGAGGCACGTATGTTTCCTGTTTTCAGTTTTCACAGGTCTCCCCGCTGCATTCAGCTGACACATTTCAACACTTTCAAGGGGAAAAAAAGGTGTCACTGATGAATATGAACTATACTAAGTTGAAACAGCGAAGGGCCACTTCAAAATTTCTCATAAAAATCTACTATCTTAAAATATTTTTTGTTTTCCCATCAAGATTCAACCCAAGAAAGTTTAATGCTATGAGAGTTGCAAAGAATCCATCATCAGGGATCCTCCTTAATTAAAAAACAAACATAATCAAGGCAAAATATTTGTAACCAGGATGGAACTTGCTCAGAACAAGCATCCCTTTTATGGCTTCAATAACATTTTGATGCATTCGAATGTTACTAACAAAAGATTTTATTTTCTTCTTAAAAAAAAAAGATTGAGACACGTGTTTTGAAAGTCCTATTTTACCCACACATTTTCAACGGTTATGATGTTAATGGTCTCCATCAATCAAGTTACGCTCTAGTTTGATTAGATGGGGGAATGAGAGCCCAGGCAGTTTCCCCAGTCTCTCAAAACGGGTGCGCAGCGCTATCGCTACGTATCGAAAGAACTACCCGTTGTCATCACTAAGACCAACAGAGAAAAAATAATGATGACTGTGCCCCAATCTGTCAGTTTGAATTCCGACAGACTAACCCTAACCCTTTCCCTAACCCTATTCCTTACCTAAGTTTAACCCTATTTTAACCCTTACCCGGCCAGATCAGGTAAAAACAACAACAAAACATACACGTATAAAACCCCAATTCAGGCAAACAGAGCTTAAACCACAGATCAGGTTAACAAACCCCACACAAAACAAACATACACGTATAAAACCCCAAATAAAGCAAACAGCTTGTGTAAAAACCCACACAAAACAAACATACACGTATAAAACCCCAAACACTTGTGTAAAAACCCACACAAAACAAACATACACGTATAAAACCCCAATTCAGGCAAACAGAGCTTAAACCCCAGATCAGGTTAAAAAACACCACACAAAACAAACATACACGTATAAAACCCCAAACAAAGCAAACAGCTTGTGTAAAAACCCACACAAAACGAACATACACGTATAAAACCCCAAACAAAGCAAACAGCTTGTGTAAAAACCCACACAAAACGAACATACACGTATAAAACCCCAAACAAAGCAAACAGCTTAAACCCCAGATCAGGTTAAAAACAAAACACCCCACACTAAACAAATCTAGACGTATAAAACCCCAAACAAAGCAAACACAGCTTAAACCTCATATCAGGTTAAAAAAGAACAAAAAACAAACAAACATACACCTATAAAACCCAAAACAAGGCAAACAGCTTAAACCCCAGATCAGGTAAAAAACCAACAACAACAAAACAAACATACACGCATAAAACCCCAAACAAAGCAAACAGCTTAAACCCCAGATCAGGTAAAAAACCAACAACAACAAAACAAACATCCACGTATAAAACCCCAAACAAAGAAAACAGCTTAAACCCCAGATCAGGTAAAAAACACCCCCCACATTAAACAAATATAGACGCATAAAACCCCAAACAAAGCAAACACAGCTTAAACCTCATATCAGGTTAAAAAAAGAACAACAAAAAAACAAACATACACGCATAAAACCCCAAACAAAGCAACCCCAGATCAGGTTAAAAAACCCACAACAACAAAACGAACATACACGTATAAAACCCCAAACAAAGCAAACAGCTTGTGTAAAAACCCCCACAAAACAAACATACACGTATAAAACCCCAAACAAAGCAAACAGCTTGTGTAAAAACCCACACAAAACGAACATACACGTATAAAACCCCAAACAAAGCAAACAGCTCGTGTAAAAACCCACACAAAACGAACATACACGTATAAAACCCCAAACAAAGCAAACAGCTTAAACCCCAGATCAGGTTAAAAAAAGAACAACACACAAAACAAACATATATACGTATAAAACCCCAAACAAAATAAACAACTTAATAAACCCCAAACAAAACCAAAACAACAAAAAGCGGCAGAACAACAACACTACAGTCAAGTGTTTGATACTCTACACCTGGCCCCCTTGTTAAGGTAAGGCAAGCGGAGAAGATAATAAGATAATAGGATAATAGGGTAATCGCAAGGCATTTGTTTGAAGAAGCTTTGCTGTCTTTTATTTTTGATGTCTCTCTTTGAGTCTTCCGCATTTGTTGTTCGTTTCTCCGTTCGTTCTCCCTCTCTCTCCCCTGTATGTGTGTGTATATATGTATGTGTGTGCATGCATGCGTTTAAGCATGCACGTGTGCATTTGTGTGCTTGTATACATGCAAGCGCTTGCATGCACATGAGTGTACATGTATGCACTTTCGTGCGCGCGCGTGTGTGTGTGTGTGCGCGCTTGCGTGCGAGCCTGCGTGCGTGCATGCGAGCGCGTGTGTGTGTGTATGGTGTGTATGCGCGCACGTGCTTAATGCATGGGTGTGTCTGCCTGCATGGATACATAATCATATGCATGCGTATATATGTCATATGTGCATGTGCGTGCGAACATAGGCTTGAGCGTGCGCGCGTGCAGCCTGTGTGTGCATTGTGCATACTTACATACGTGTATGACTGAGTGTGTGCAAGTCGTTTCGCAAGTGGCTGCAAGCTGTTAACCCACATTTATGAAGCTTGCGGGAAAAACAACAACACGCAACCACTTAACACACTGTCATAAAGGGAATCGTTCATTTACACCATGACTCGAGTGAGTTTGGGTGTACAAAGTGGTAAGGGTGAATGAAAATAGGGCAGAGTTGTTGGGGGGTGAGTGGGGTGAGTGTGGAAGGTATGGAATAAAGGGATCCCGAGTAATGAAACGAAATGGAATGAAACGAAATCGTGATTAATGAATTCAGGCCTCTACCCATAAAGAGACCGAGAGACTGTGTGTGTGCGCGTGTGTGTGTGTGTGTGTGTGTGTGTGTGTGTGTGCACGCACGCGTTCATGTGTGTGTGTACCCTTCCTCCAACACACACATATACTGTGACACACACACACTACCCTATCCCCCCACACACATCATCATCATATAGTAAAAAGCCAAGTGTCCGTCCGTGTGTCCGTGTGTGTGTGTGTCTGAAACACGAAACGGGCCTTATAACTCCGCCGTTTTTCGACCGAATCGCTTCAAATTTGCTGTGAGTCCTCACGGGGCGATGGCAACGGCAACCGAGGCGGCCGTATCATTTGCGCGGTTTCGCAAATGCGCGAAACGCGCATCCGCCGGCCTCTCGTCGCCCGTATCTCCGGTGTTTCTGGACCGATTGCCTTCGAATTTGCCAGGAAGATCACCGGGGACGGTGACTATCCGTGTACCAACCCGGAAGCGAATCGGTTCAGAAACGCGCGCGCTATACGACTCCGCAGTTTCTTAACCGAATCGCTTCAAATTTCCTGTACTCGGCGTTACCAGTAATTGGCGTTACCGTTACTAGGCGTTACCGTTGCTAGGCGTTACTGGGACTCGGCGTTGCGCTAGTAACTATAATACACAACATAACTTGATGTTTATCTCCTTGCTTTCTCTTTCCCAAGCATGCTCGCGCGCGCACGCGCGCGCACGCACGCACACACACATACACACACTACCCTATTCTCCCACACACATAACTAAAATACACAACGTAACTTGATGTTTATCTCCTTGCTTTCTCTTTCCCAAGCATGCATGCGCGCGCGCGCACGCACACGCACTCACACATTACCCTATCCTCTCCCACACGACATGAATCATATAGTAAAAAGCCAACTGTCCGTGTGTGTGTGTGTCTGTGTCTGAAACACGAAACGGGCCTTTTAACTCCGCCGTTTTTCGACCGAATCGCTTCAAATTTGCTGTGAGCCCTCACGGGGCGATGGCAACGGCAACCGAGGCGGCCGTATCATTTGCGCGGTTTTGCAAATGCGCGAAACGCGCATCCGCCGGCCTCTCGGCGCCCGTATCTCCGGCGTTTCTGGGCCGATTGCCTTTGAATTTGGCAGATAGATGACTGGGGACGGTGACTATCGATGTGCCAAACCGGAAGTGAATCGATTACTTAGGCGCATAACAGCAGCATGATGCAAAACGGGCCTTATAACTCCGCCGGTTTTCAACCGACTCGCGTCAAATTTGCTGTCGGGCTTGCTGTCACTGGGGCAAAGCCTGGCAGCAAATGTGAAGAAAATCGGGAGAGCGCGTCACTCTCAGAGCAGCACCAACGGGAAACGGGGCCTTATAACTCTGCCGTTTCTTAACGAAATCGCTTCAAATTTGCTGTACTCAGCGTTACCAGTAATTGGCGTTACCGTTACTAGGCGTTACCGTTACTAGGGAGAGAGCATCACTCTCAGAGCAGCGCCAACGCGAAACGGGGCCTTATAACTCCACCGTTTCTTTACCAAATCGCTTCAAATTTGCTGTACTCTGCGTTACCAGTACTTGGCATTACTGTTACTAGGCGTTACTGGTACTCGGCCTTGCGCTAGTTGATATAATTATATTATCTCCTTGCTTTTTTCCTGCCTGCCCAAGCATGCACACACACACACACACACACACACACACACCACCACCACCACCACCAGGCATTGATGTAGTAGATAGGTGAGTAGGGGACATCCAAATGCAAATCAGACTAATCTCTTGAATCAGAATTTTCTTCTTGACAATGGGGGCTTTTCTCTTTTTTTTTACGCCCCCCCCCCAAAAAAAAAAAGGGCTATGCCATAAAAGCAGTCAACCATAACTTATTGTATGAAACCCCTCCTTTCTCTCTCTCTCTCTCTCTCACTCAAGCACACACACACACACACACACACACACACACACACACACGCATACATAGACAGACACACACACACTCGCAAACGCATACACACAGAGGCACAATGTTTTCAAATGATAAAAGCCCACAAACACACATACACAACCTGTGAACACTCACAAAGTGATCTTTTCACGACACACACACACACACACTCACTCTCTCTCTCTCTATCTCTCTCTCTCTCTCTCTCCATATTTATTCAGGAATTCATGAATACGTGATAAACAATATTCTCCACACGATTCATTTCCTGATGACTAAAAGCATAGGAAACATCAAACATTTATGTACGCGCCCCCCCCCCCCCCCCCACACACACACATTCTGGTCTCTTAATACATGACAGGAATTGAGCAAGCAATATAACTAACATTCCCCAGGAGATTTCGAGCACGCACACGCACACACACACACACACTCTTGTGTCTTCATACATGACGGGAATTGAGCAAGCAGTAAATACCCCCCCCCCCCCCCCCCCCCCGAGATTTCGAGCACACACACACAAACATACATTCCCGTCTCTTCATACATGACGGGAATTGAGCATAGCAAGCAGTATAATCCCCCCCCCCCCCCCCCCCCCCCCCCCCCCCGAGATTTCAAGCACACATGCACGCACACGCACACATATACATTCCCGTCTCTTCATACATGACGGGAATTGAGCAAGCAGTATAAATACACCCCCCCCCCCCCCCCCCCCCCGAGATTTCAAGCACACATGCACGCACGCGCACACACATACATTCCCGTCTCTTCATACATGACGGGAATTGAGCAAGCAGTATAAATACCCCCCCCCCCCCCCCCCCCCCCTCGAGATTTCAAGCACACATGCACGCACGCACACGCACACACACACACATACATTCCGTCTCTTCATACATGACGGGAATTGAGCAAGCAGTATAAATACCCCCCCCCCCCCCCCCCCCCCACCCCCACCCGCCCCCAGTGGCCCCCACCCCTGCTCTCGAAGCCCGTCGAGTTTCAAGCACACACATGCACGCACGCACGCACACACACACACACACATTCCCGTCTCTTCATACATGACGGGAATTGAGCAAGCAGTATAAATAACACCCCCCCACCCCCCCTCCCCGAGATTTCAAGCACACACGCACACGCACGCGCACACACACACACACATTTTCGTCTCTTCATACATGATGGGAATTGAGCAAGCAGTATAAATACCCCCCCCCCCCCCCCCCCCCCCCCTCCCCCGAGATTTCAAGCACACACGCACACGCACGCACACACACACACGCACGCACGCACGCACACACACACACACACACATTTTCGTCTCTTGATACATGATGGGAATTGAGCAAGCAGTATAAATACCCCCCCCCCCCCCTCCCCCTCCCCCGAGATTTCAAGCACACACGCACACGCACGCACGCACACACACACACACGCACGCACGCACACACACACACACACACACACACACATTTTCGTCTCTTCATACATGATGGGAATTGAGCAAGCAGTATAAATAACATCCCCCCAAGAGATTTCGAGCATTTTTCTTTTCTTAATGTTCTTCTTCGTGTGGCAACCAAAAGCACTACTGTGCAGATCCTCTTAACACTTGTGACCCAATAACACTTCAAGCTTTTTGTTTGTTTGGGGTTGTTTTGGGGTTGTTTTTTTTTTGGGGGGGGGGGCAAAAAAATATATTCATGCCATTGAACAGTGCCATGTTTCTACGCCTGAGCAATCATGCAACAAAATCTGCGGTAGTAGTAGTCGAACCAGTATGTCGATGTTGTTGTCGTTCCCTGGCTTAAAGACTCCAGGGATCATCCCCAACAGCCCATACCCCACATGGCCGAAAGGCCCAAGAGGGCGTAAAACATTATTTCTTCTATTTCCCAACAGCCCATTCAGGGAGAATACTATTGCAGTTGTAAACATTATTTGCTGCTTTTTCTTTTCCCTCCCCCCTTTTTGGGGGTCTGATTTGGCTGAAAATTTTCAGAAAAGTTGCAGGACCTTATGGGTATGTGAAATTTGAAATATTAAATGATTTTGCCGATTTTTCGGCAACATATGGCCGAAAAACCGCGAAATTTCAATCTTGAATATTTACACAAAATACACCAACATTAACAATGAATAACACTCTTTTTTTGGTTTATCATACCAGTACATTATCAGTTCAATTACAACTCTCTCTCCCCCCCCCTCCCTCGTTTCTGCGTTAACCTCACACTTTGAAACTGATGTTCTTAGGCACGGCAACGAAAGGACCACAGAGTCATGATTAATTGAGATGCAACATGAACATGTTCTATACAGCAAGCCATCAAAGTGAAAATTTCAATCCAGTTAGCATGACTTATGTGCTCTTGAGAAACAAAAAACAAACAAACGAGCATACATATCATACGAAACATGAACAGCAACCAATAACATTATCTAGTACCTAATAAGAAGAATATAAAAACAATAAAGCGTTGTGGACACCGGTGTCATGAGAAATAAGTACCTACCGTGAAATAAGTACCCTTCAAAATCGCACTAGAGCCATTCTTCTTTCGTGAGATAAGTATAGTCAACTATTGTTTAAAATATTGATATTTAAGTGCTCAATCTACACGGAAAGAACCAAGAAATAGAGCGGGAGGGCGTAATTTATCTACATTTTTGCTGATAAATCGATATACGTATTTTTCAAAATGTCGGACGATAAAAACAACCATTCATGCAAACAAAAATAAATAATATTAAATATTAGTAAAATATCCCCGACTTCTCAGAATTTAATGATGAATCTTCTGTTCTTCCTGCATGCCACAAGACGCCTCTGAACGTATTTAGGGGCGAATCTTTCCCAAACGGCAAACAATTTGAATGAGGAAAAGAGTATTTATTTCATGGGTAAAATATTTTATGCAACACCGGTTCTGAAACGAGTCCCTTTCTGATAGCATTTCCATCACGCACAAAGTTCTAGTTTGTTATACACACACTGTGAAGAAGCTTCTCACTTGCAATGATGCTATGGTAACTGTATTAAAACAAAACCCCAGATTTTCTCAAAATTGTATGAAAGAATCTGAATACTAGAAGAGGTTTTCCTGACTAACATACGCAAATGCAAGAGGGTTAAAAGTGTTTCATCACCACTTAAATGTGTCTTCCTCATTGTTGAAAGCAACACACATTCTAAAGTGCAAAACACGCGTTTTTCAAACCAGATAAAGAGTACTACAGGTTTACATAATTTCACGCGCAGAGCCAATTTCCTGAAACCAGCTCACCTCTTTACAGGTGACAAGAGATGCAAGGCAATGCCATGAAGACATTAAGATATAATAAGGTTTTACAAGAAAAGGCAAGAATGCACATACATTTTTGATGACAGAAAGCTGAACTGTTCTCATTCAACGTTCTCTCATAACACAGAATTTTGACATTTCACACCTAAATAAACACTCAGGAGATACGATCAGGATTGTTTGTCTGACTAGGTAGGTACCTAAAAATCGATCGTGTTAACAATGAGCAATGGGGATGTTGTACAACAACAAGAACAGCAAACACTCCCTAACAATGGCTAACATCAATCATGTATAGACAACATCCAAAACCATCTATCCTGTATCCAGGCAGATATAGGCTAAGTGGTTCATGTCATACCCATTCATGTACAGGGAACTAATGAACTAACAAATGACCTAATGCCAATTTCAGGATACACGCAACATCTTATAAATTACGCACTTTACTATCAAAGCCACCCCGCTGGCTTGTCACAGCCAACAAGTTTAATCAACTTTTTTGTTAATGAGAAAAGTTTTGGAGGGAAAGGGGTTTGTGTGTATGTCCCTATGTGATAGACGGGGCGGAATTTATTTATTAAGAAGATTTATATAGCGCATATCTATGCGCTTGAATAAAAGGTATCAGTAAATGGGTGGTATAATCTTTCTAGTGATGCCTCTCTCAAAGGAGACCAAACTCCACTTGAAGTGGTCTTCAATCCAGGAGGGGTAGGTCTGATTAATCTGGCTGTGACATGCCCATGAAAGGAAAGATTTTGAAGTAAAAAACAACAACATACAAAATAGAAAAAAACCGCCCTCCGTTTTAGCGAACCTGAAAAAAATCACATCAAAACCCAAGATCCGAAATGAATACTTCAAGAAGCTTGAAAAATAAAAAAGATGACCAGGGAAAGTAGCAAGCAACCCTTGGTAATGACTCATATATGATATGATGAATGGCACAAAGTGTTGTACAGTAAAAGAGACATCACCGCGCACACTGCATTTCGCATGAAGTGTATGCAGTGGAACATCCCTTATAAGACCTCCCATTATAAGACTCCCTCCCACATGAGACCTACTTCTCTATCGCATCTTAATATTCTTGTGGCGGTGCCATAGCCGATGAGGTTTAACCAAGGCGTGGTCACCGCTACAGCTATCTGTATTAATTGAAACAATCGTGACTTTACTGGTTTCGTACTGCCTCCGGGCATTGCCTCCAGTATTGTTCCCACCATATTTGTATTTACAAATGTCCCATACGTGTCTGATTCAGACCAAGAGGACGTAAAACACCATTTTCGTCGTCGACCTACTTCTCTGAGACATTGCCCTTCTTTGTAAGTATTAAAATTACCTCCCTTATAAGACCCCTCCCTTATAAGACCTCATTTTGGATGATTTGTGAAAGTCTTATAAGGGAGGTTCGACTGTAGTACAAATAAACTAAGAAAAGGCTGCGATGGCTGGCAGAACAACAGGATCAAACATGTCTTGCTAAAATAAAAGTCACCAGTAGTAAACTTCAGATTCCCAGCTGACAAACTATAGGAATAAGAAGATTACAAACCTGAACAACAAAAGGAAATTGGATTGAATGGCTCAATCATGCACAAACGTGGCCCAGTACCACGAAAGGGACATTAAGTCGCCGGGCTAGTTTCTCACAACAGGTTTGCAAAGTTAGAAATCTCATTTTTTTTGTCAATTTTGAGTTATCGGTATTTTCGTATTCTCTAACATATTATCTTTCATATTTATAAAGAATAATCTTTAATATGGTCTCTAAATGGTCTTATAGGTGTTTTAAAACGAGCAGGCCAAAGGATTTTCTTCAGCTAGGCTATAATATACTTTAGACTGTGATTTCTCAAAATGGCAGACGCTCACCCTACTAACTTTAAATGTTCATAACTCTGGAATGGAAAAAGATACAAGAATGGTTTTTGTATCTTTAGAAAGAGAATTGTCTGAAGTGTTCAAATGTATAAATTTTTTTCAGAATGGTCAGTTTGACACTTAATGTCCCTTTCGTGGTGCTGGGTCACAAATAAATACATTGGGAGGGGTTGGGTGGGGGAGCCCTGATCCAAATTACAGGAGGAGAAATATCAACACCATAGCTGGATAAGGATCCTGGGAAAAACCACAAAATGACACCCAACAACAAATAAATGGTCAATGCCTGTGCAGGTCAGAAGAAGCCATACCCTCTACTGTGTACGCTAGGAGGCGCCGTGACATATTTAAAAAAAAGCACTGGCTATAAAAGACACCATCAGCTAAAAAGCGTAGGCTAGGTAGGAGGAGGCACCAAGACCTATAATATTATACAGACTCCCTCCAGGACCTACCCCCAGCCTCCACCACCCTGTAGAAAAGAGGCCTAGTCCTTCATCTCCATCAGCTCCTCCATCAGCTCCTTCTCCCACTCCTCCTCCCCCCCAGCCGCCTCCTCCTCCCCCTCCTCACCTGTCATCGTCACCATCACCATGATCATCATCACCTCTTTTTCTTCTTCTTCTTCTGCGTTCCCAGGCCATAATGGGTACATATGTGTCCGGTTTTCAGTTTTCACTGGTCTCCCCGCTGCGTACAGCCGAAGCAGTCCGACTTCGGAGGAGCTCAAAGGAGACAAATTATTTGGAAGATTTTTTTTTTAAAGACAGGAGAATGAAATGGCCAATAAGTCAGAAAGATAGATGATAGAAAGCAAAGGGAAAAGGCAGTCAAAGAGAGTGGCAGATTAGAGGAAGTTACAAGCTCAGAACTTCCAGAAGGTGGGGGAACTATTTTTACGAAAGACCGACCCCCCCGGTATCCCCACGGGGAGAGACTCGTGGAGGGGGCGGGGTCGTCCAGCTCCCCGTATGGAGGCACGAGGCATCCACCCACTGCCCCAATGCACCTCTAGAATGCATACGCTCGAGTCCAGCCTGGAAGACTGGTTCTGTAGGGTCGATCTTCTGCACTACTTGCTTGGTTGAGGATAGATCTGTCTTTTTACAAGAAAACGGGATGATGTTGAGAACCTCCAGTATTTGTACATAAAACGGAGACTGAACGTAAAGCAAAGGCAGATCACACATCCATGTAAGCAGAAAAAAGTGAAACACTGAACACCATTACCCCCATTACCCACACTTTTGTGAAGCGATGATCATGAAAACGTGAAACGAAACACTCTGTCAGCATCTGTTAAATATACACTATCCCTAGCCCCATATATCCACCCAGTGTTGTTGCTTTTGTGTGAAAAAGTATATATAGATCAGATCACTGCACACAAAATAACGTTAGATACAAGATTGCACATGCAAAAAGCAAACCACCTGTTTCACGAAAGGCATCAAAGAAAAAACAGAACGTACACAGAGGTATTGCTATTTTTTGTTGAATGTAGATATGATTTATGTAGACTTGGAATATTTAAAAGCAAAGAAGAAGCAACAAACAAGAAGCTTAAAAACGCACAAAACTTGTCAAAGAAAACAACACATACTATTATCACTCACAGAAAGACACATGCACGTGCAAGCCTGCATGCTCTCTTTCTCTCTGTCTGTCTATCAATGGTGATATTATTTTGTCTAATAATATCACCATTGGTGAAAAGACGTTAAATTAAACTGCTGAACTGAACTGAACACACACACTGAGCACACACAACATCCATCCACCCAAACACACACACTGACAGACTTGATAAGCGAAACAAACACACTTGGACGTCCTCCTCAGTGATCTTTTCCCTCTCTTTCTCCCCCAACCTCTCTCTCTCTCTTTCTCTCTCTCTCTCTCTCTATATATATACGTACAAGAATTGAAAAAGAAAAAACAACCACACCATTAAACTTTCCTCTTATATATATAGTTTGATTGAATAAAACTTTTTTTGTGTCCAGTATTTAAGTTAGTGAACCTAAGAAAGAAACTGAATAACTTTAATTTTAACTTTACTTTTTATTCTGTGTTATGAAAATAATAAAAGAAAATAATGTGCTGATTTACTTTTTCTCCCAATGGGGGAGATAGACAATGCCTATGCAAAGACAGCTGTTTCGTCTTTGAGAAACTCTTCAGTCTGCATATCGGCCTGCAAAGAATGTCCACAGTGAACATTCAAACTGAGCTAGAAGACTTTCTACAAGAGAAAGGTTGTCCTCTTTGCAACAGATTGAAAGTCCACAATAAAAGCAAACCAGCACTTAATTCAAAAGAAATGGTAACAATCTTGTGTAAAATAACAAACATAATAATGTTCTAAAATTACAATCCCTCGAAGAGAGTAGAAGAGATGGGATGCCATGTTGGTGGATCCAGTGAAGGATTCAATAAGGGAGGTCATAGAAATCGTAGTAAACACCAACATACTCCCGGTGAGGAGGAATGTAGAGAGGTGTGCCTGGATCAGGTAGACTGATGCGCTTTCCTTCTTCCAAGTATAATATAAACGTACAAGAATTGAAAAAGAAAAAACAACCACACCATTAAGCTTTCCTCTTATATATATAGTTTGATTGAATAAAACTTTTTTTGTGTCCAGTATTTAAGTTAGTGAACCTAAGAAAGAAACTGAATAACTTTAATTTTAACTTTACTTTTTATTCTGTGTTATGAAAATAATAAAAGAAAATAATGTGCTGATTTACTTTTTCTCCCAATGGGGGAGATAGACAATGCCTATGCAAAGACAGCTGTTTCGTCTTTGAGAAAGACTCTTCAGTCTGCATATATATATATATATATATATATATATATATATATATATATATATATATATATATATATATATCTCTCTCTCTCTCTCTCTCTCTCTCTCCATACGTTTTGTCGTTGACTCCCAGTTGTTCCATCTCCCCCTCCTGACGTCCTCCTCAGTGATCTCCTGATGTTGTAGATGTCACCCACCCTCTCTTTCTCCCCCCAACTCTCTCTCTCTCTCACCATCCTTTTTGTCGTTGACTCCCAGTTGTTCCATCTCTCTCCTGACGTCCTCCTCAGTGATCATTATCTCCTGCTGGTTGTAGATGTCGCTCACCCTCTCCTTCTCCCTATCCTCTCTCTCTCCTTCTTCATCTCTCTCTCTCTCCATACTCACCATCCTTTTTGTCGTCGATCCCCAGTTGTTCCATCTCCTTCCTGACGTCCTCCTCGGTTATCTCCTGATGGTTGTAGATGTTACTCACCCCCTCTCTCTCTCCCCATCCTCTCTCAGTCTCTCTTTCTCTATCTCTGTCTCTCTCTCTTACTCACCATCCTTTTTGTCGTTGACCCCCAGTTGTTCCATCTCCCTCCTGACGTCCTCCTCGGTGATCTCCTGCTGGTTGAAGATGTCACTGACAAACTCGTCCTGCGTGGGGCTGTCCGGGACATCCTCCTCCTTCTCCTTGCTGCCCTTGCCCCTGGCCCCTGCTTCCTGCACCGATGAATCTGCAACAGCGATGATAACATTTCACGTCAATATAAACGGCCTCGCCTGTCCCTGGCATCGAACCCCTACGTCCACGACGGCTGCTACGTCTCGAATGCGGTCTCATCGTCATCATCATCTACAGGAAGATCAAGTCTTCACGAACATTGTCCTTACGAGGCAACGCCTAACAGGGCGTTAAACAAACCTTCATCGGCCTGTCCTTGGGGGCTGTTTCGTCGCACGCTGGGGTGTATTTTGCCGGTGGGGCTCTGCAGTCATGAAAAACGGGCTGGTACACCCATCCCACGGGGACACTTTCGCAAGGACTCCTCTGCATTGCATCTGGGTGGTCACCAAGCCCGAGAGTGAGCTATGAGCCTCTGCATATTTAATGTGTGCCTGCTCCCCAGTAACACACCACATGACTTCCAAGGCTGGAGCAGGGCTGCTCTCATGTTGATAGAGCAGGCATGGCCAGCGCGTCTCTGGGTGGGTCCCATCAGCACCTTCGGGTTTCCCCCCCCCCCCCCCCCCCCCCCCCCCCCCCCCCCCCCCCCCCCCCCATTCTTTAAAGGCCTAAAATAACTTGGTGAACATTTTCATGCAAAAGGTCTCAACCCGTGTGGAATGTTCATGTAAAGTCCTTCATCGCATAGAATGCTCGTGTAAAGGTCTTACTAACACTAAAAAGAATCATGTTATTAAAGGTTAGCCCAACTATGCGCCAACAAAAAAGGTCACTCAAGTGAGTCCAAATCGTGCCAATAGTTCACTCAATACCGTGCCAAATGCATGGGCGGTGCCAGAAAGTTCAATCAAAACTGTGCCAAAATTCACACAGTAGTGCCAAAGGTTCGCTCAAAGTTGTGCCAAAAACAGTTTTATTCAGTCGTGGCAAATGTCCACCCGAAACTACCACCTCAAAGTTTCTGAAAAACAACCCCAACAACGTTTCACACTTTCAATCAAAATCACCCCAAATGGCAGGCCCAAACTTATTGCCAAACGTTCCCTCACATTTTAATTCGCAATGCCAAGGTTTAATGAAAACAAACAAACAAAGAACACTAAGGCCGTGTACACACATACGCGGATATTCCATGCGGAAACCCGTGCGCAATCCATAACTAAGTTGGTTGGTTGGTTGGCTTACCCTGGCTAAAAGACTCCAGGGATCATCCCAACAGCGAGAAGCACTTGAACACTAAGGTACAAATGCATGAGCTAGGGATGAGAACATTACGTGTGTGACCGTTTTTGACCACCCCGCCATGTGGGCAGCCACACTCCGTCTTTGGGGGAATTTTAGACTGATGATGTTATGCTGGGGGCTTGTCATGGCTTAAGACAATCCCCCGCACAACCATTCAGAGCATAACAACATTTTGATGTATGTAGCCTTGGCGTTCTAGCTTATGTCAACTGGTCTGACACAGCCTCGTGCCAAGGTATCATAACTAAGTGAAACAAAGAAAGGAAAAGATTTGCGCACGTGTCCGAATTTCCCCTATATGCGTAAACTTTTATCCTTCTTTCTTCCACTTATTTAGGGTTTTTCGTACGGAACTTACGCCTCTAATGTGAACCCGGCCTAATGGTCCACCGATTTTTCTTCTTCTCATATTCGCTTAAAAGAAAGGAAATTGATGTACACATTAAGAGTACCAACATTTTGTGTGTGCACATTCATTCATAATAAGATACCACGTGCACTTATAACATGGTGCATGCACACGTGACCTGTCACGTGCACCGACTTAAATAACATGTCATCATTTTGCACTTGAAAGGTGTTGAATGCATCCATAATAATGTCAAGCGTTTACATGGTTTCAAGTAGTTAATAAGGAGCCTCGAGAGGAGGGAGAGAGAGAGAGAGAGAGAGAGAGAGAGAGAGAGAGAGAGAGAGAGAGAGAGAGAGAGAGAGAGAGAGAGAGAGAGAGAGAGAGAGAGAGAGAGAGAGAGAGAGAGAGAGAGAGAGAGAGAGAGAGAGAGAGAGAGAGAGAGAGAGAGAGAGAGAGAGAGAGAGAGAGAGAGAGAGAGAGAGAGAGAGAGAGAGAGAGATTATGAAATTAAAATATTACGTCCTCTCGGCTGAAGCCATACGGGACATTACTATTAATTTAGATATTGGGGAGAGGGGGAAGGGGGAAGAGAAAAAGAGTTTTTCTTTAAATAAAGTTATTTTATTAAGTATTTTAAAAAACATGTATCATTACAAATTCGGGACTTTCCTTGAGTTCCCACCATCTTTATATCTACTAATGTCCCTTATGTGTCTGTTTCAGACCGGAGGACGCTAAACGGATTTTCATTCAAGTATTTTTTATATATTTTTGTTTGAAACTAAATTTTATCTTGAATAATAGGTCAAGATTTTGTTAGGTGCCATGGCTCGCACAAAGACTACTCTAAGTTATAAACGTATATACTTTTGCTTAAAATGTTATGTTAATACTTTCGGCTATTACTCCCTGAGCTAAGAGAGATTAAACGACAAAGCATGTTATATAAGGGTTTAGGACATCCAGACAATCACAGGACGGAAATCATCAGACAAATTGTCACCGTGCCCAATAGATGCAATCTGCTAGCACTGACTCAAATCGCACAAAGACTACTCTAAGTTATAAACGTATATACTTTTGCTTAAAATGTTACTGTCCGTCACCGAAGGTGATCGGACATTGCGATGGGCTGGTTTGTCTGGGTTTTTTTCTTGTTTTTTTTTTCCTTTTCTTTTCTGTCTGTCCCAAGGATATCTCCCGAACCGCTTGACCGAATCGCGTCAAATTTTGTGTGAAGGTGTGCCACCTTAATAGGAAGAGATCCGCGCAAACCATTTTGCATCGTGACCTTGACCTTGACGTACGACCTTGAAAATCGAAAATCTATTTTTAGCCATATCTCGGGCACCGATCGACATAGGATGTTGAAACTTGGTATGAAGGTGGTTTGGCTTATGCCCGTTCTGATGATGGCATACCGATCAAGGTCAAGGTCAAGGTCAAAAAGATCGCTGGAGCCTGAAAATCGGAGGGTCATTTTTTCCTCCTTCTGTCTGTCCCAAGGATATCTTTCGAACGGGTTGACCGAATCACGTCAATTTTTGTGTGCTGGTGTGTCACCATGACAGGAAGGCATCCGCGCAAAATGCTTTGCCGTCGTCACCTTGACCTTGGCGTACGACCTTGAAAACCGAAAATCTTTCAGGGGCCATAACTCCCATACCGTTAGTGTTAGAGTCTTCAAATTTGGCATGTAGGTACTTTGGCTTATGCCCGTTCTGATAGTGGCATACCGATCAAGGTCAAGGTCACGGTCCGGGAGGTAGGTAAGCCTTGTTCTGTCTGTCCCAGGGATATCTTCCAAACGGGTTGGCAGAATCGCGTCAAATTTTGTGTGTAGGTGTGTCACCTTCATAGGAAGAGATCCGAACATGAATTATCAAGGTCAAGGTCATGACCTTGGCGTACGACCTTGTGTTAAAACTTTCGGCTATTACTCCCTGAGCTAAGAGAGATTAAACGACAAAGCATGTTATATAAGGGCTGACTGAGTACATCCAGACAATCACAGGACAGAAATCATCAGACAAATTGTCACCGTGCCCAATAGATGCAATCTGCTAGCACTGACTCAAATCGTGGCCTTTCTACCCCCCCCCCCCCTTACCTACCACCCACTTTCATACACAAACACACACACTCACAGACAAGACAGACATACGATGAACTCAAAGCATCGTTAGTCAAGACTGAGATTCTCTCTCTCTCTCTCTCTCTCTCTCTCTCTCTTTATAGTATTATTTATGTATTGCATGCTTAGAACCAAGGACAGAACGGAAGACAAGGCCCAGTATAAATTCTTATCCTTGTAAAATAAAGTGTCTGAAGTCTCTCTCTCTCTCTCTCTCTCTCTCTCTCTCTCTCTCTCTCTCTCTCTCTCTCTCTCTCTCAATGAGTTGAGAATAAAAAATGATTGCAGCTAAATTTGACAGAAATCCCAGTTTATTCAAGCTTAGTCTATTGATGTTTATGGTAGAAATGAGAACACGATTAATAAACTGTCTATATATTTGTATAAGGCTTTTAAGATTAGAAGTGTTGCTTTGTCATAAGTATTGTTTTGTTGCTAATTATTTATTTATTAATATTGATAATACGCTTCTTTACATGTTGACACACACCCTTCGTAATGGGGCGATGCTTTTTCGGGAATAAAACTATTGTCATTGTTTCTCTCTCTCTCTCTCTCTCTCTCTCTCTCTCTCTCTCTCTCTCTCTCTCTCTCTCTCTCTCTCTCTCTCTCTCCGACCTTTGAATTAATTAATCAAGGTTATATAATAATTGGGGATCATTTGGTAACTCAAACACCTACAAATACAGCCGACCCTTTCGCCGCCAATGTCGCATTTATGCACCGCCGTGGTTTAACACCCATATCACTAAAAGGCATCAAATCAGGGCCTGTTATACGAATACCCTATTTTCTTCATTTTGAGAGGTAAGCATAGGCCTAATCATTAGGCCTAATGTATATATATATGTCACAGAAGGATTCCCAATATTGCAGCTAAAGATTTTTTTTCTACCCACAGTTAAGATTTTAAAACCCTTCCAAGCTTTACAAAAAGTTCTTTACTTCGAAATAACATTGCATGACACCAAAGCCTACATTGCGTCTGTGCTTTCTAGTTTACAATCCATTGGACATACAGGAATTGAACGATTGTTTATACTCCAAACAGAAAGAAAAGCCCCCCCCCCCCCCCCCCGTGGGGATACCCGGGGGTCTTTCTTTCGTACAAACAGTTCCTTCTGGAAGTTATGTGCTTGTAGCCTCCACTAATCTGTCACTCTCTTTGACTCTGCCTGCCGTTTCCCTTTGCTTACTGTCATCTACTATCTTTCCGCCTTAACTGATCCATTCCCCTGTCTTTTTTCTCTCTCCTAGAAACTCTTACAAAAGAATTTCTCCAGCCGAAGACGGACATGCTGGGCCTACCTATTTCTTAGTAAGGCGCATAACGGCAGCACGACGCATCTGCGTTCATAATTGACAGGAAACTGTCTGAGCGATCGAAAGAAGAAGATACTCCAAATAGAAAGAAAAGGAGTTGATATTATAGCAGTCCAATCTTGTGAGTGGCAACTGAAAGTGTGGAGAGGGGAGGGGGGGGGGGGGGGGGGGGGGGTAGCAACATCTGTGCGGCTCTCATGACTCATAGTTTGCTTTTATCTCGGATAAGTTATCCATTGTCCTCCCCCCACCCCCTTTCTCCATCTTCCCGGTTTGTCTCATTGTCCTGCTATTTCTGTATTGTCTACTTAATTAACACACTCACACACACATACACGCACGCGCGCGCGCGCACACGCGCGCGCACACACACACACACACACACAGATAATCATAATGTACTATACACAAACCCCCCATCTGCTGATATGAAAGTTTGGCAAATTGCCACATGCTCTTTTATTTTTTCCTTCTGTGTGTGTGTGTGTGTGTGTGTGTGTGTGTGTGTGTGTGTGTGTGTGTGTGTGTGTGTGTGTGTGTGTGTGTGTGTGTGTATGCGTACGCGCGCGTGCATGCGTCTGTGAGCATCAAAATACTAACCTACTAAAATTAACTAAAGCACATGTGCTGATTGTGCATAAAACGTTTGCTGCTTTTTCATACGAGTGATTGAGAGAATGGGTTTCTCTGTGCGCGCTCTCTCTCTCTCTCTCTCTCTCTCTCTCTCTCTCTCTCTGTGAGCGTGCGTGTACGTGTGCGTGGTTGCATGTGCGCACGCCCGCGCGTGTGAAACAGATTGACGGTGCAATGATGCATAATAATTATTAGTCCCCGAGCCGAAGGTTCGGGGAACTATTGTTTTTGGTCTGGTCCGTCCAGCGTCCGGCGTGCCTCCGTCCGTCCGGCTATTCGTCCGTTGTTCTCAAAAACTATTCAGTCTATCATCATCAAATTTGGTATACTAGTTTGCCAAGATGCCAGCTATCCACTGATGTATTTAGTTTTACATTAAGGTCAAGGTCGCGCCAGTTACGGGGTTCAAACCCCAAAACACATAATCGCTAATATCTCGCGAAGTTTTGCATGTATTTCAATGCAGGTTTTTTTTCACAACATTTCTTGATGAATGGTCTATAACACAGTTGTCATGAATTTTTCTGTGCGCTCGTGTGCGCATGATCGCGCGCGCTCAAATCACGGGTCCGAACCCCAAGGCTATATATAAAAAAACTATTCAGTTACGTGCTGTTTTGATGCGTGTTTATGTATGTGCATAGCCGACACATTCCGATTTCGGAGTAGCTCGGCGATGCTGCGAGGGGACTTTGCTGCCGCTCGGCGTTGCACTTGTTTATTATTATAATAGTGCGTGCATAATTATGCACATGCCTGTGTATGTGTGGATTTAGGCTTGCTCTTGTGGGTGGGTGACCGCATACGCGCGCGTCTGTGCGCAAATACGTTCGCACGCATGGTGAGAGTTTGCACAAGTAGCTGGGCGTGTGTGTGTGAGTTGGTGTCCCCCCCCTTCTTTCTATTGTAAACCCGTCTTCTCAAGGACGCTAACTACGTACAAAGGAGATGGACGAAAAAAGACACACAAAAAAGAGAAGAGGGGATCTTAACCCTTTCACCGCCAATGTCGCATTTTTGTCACCACAGTGATTTAACACCTATGTCACTAAAAGGCATCAAATTGGGGTCTATTATCCAGAGACCCTGTTGTCTTAGTTTTGGGAAGCAAGAATAGACCTTATTTTAGATAATATGTCACAAAAGAATCCCCAATACTGCAGATAGATTTTATTCTCTACCCAGGTAAATTTACTGGACATTTTTGGCTGAAATATGGCTGGTGGTGAAAGGGTTAAAGACAAAAGGGTCGTGCATATGTTTGTGTGTGTGTGTGTGTGTGTGTGTGTATGCGCGCGTGCGTGCATGCGCGCGCGTGTGTACATGCGTGCGCGCTCGCGTGCGTGAATGTGAGTGTAAGTGAGCTCACGTGTGACTGTGAGAGAACTCATTAATATGAATCTGCACGTAGATGTGCTAAAAGGCATCAACATGTAGGCCGGGTTCACATTAGACGCGTAAGTTCCGTACGGAAAACCCTAAATAAGTGGAAGAAAGAAGGATAAAAGTTTACGCATATAGGGGAAATTCGGACACGTGCGCAAATCGTTTCCCTTCTTTGTTTCACTTATTTAAGGATTGCGCACGGGTTTCCGCATGGAATATTCGCTTGTGTACACGGCCTTGCACTACACGATGCATGCGCACATGCAAGCACACGCACGCGCATGCCTTTTTTTGGTCTAACACATCCTTGCACGCCTGGGCGTATATAAAGAAGAAGAAGAAGAAGAAAAAGACGACGACGTTATAGCTGTATAAATATGTCCCATAATGGTCTAATGGCCGGGAGGACGTTAAACACTAAATTCATCCAGAAGACGACAACAAGGACAAGGACAACGACGACGACGAAGAAGAAGAATTAAATTCACCAAGAAGACAAGGACGACGACGATGACGAAGAAGAAGAAGAATTAAATTCATCAAGAAGATGGCAACAAGGACGACGACGACGACGACGACGACGACGACGACGACGACGAAGAAGAAGAAGAAGAAGAAGAAGAAGAAGAAGAAGAAGAAGAAGAAGAAGAAGAAGAAGAATTAAAGTAAAGACGGGGGTGGGAACAAAGACACTAGGAAAGGACGGAAACGAATAAAATGCAGGTTGGTCGATTTTCCTTATCTCTTCAGTATTCATACTTCAGGACCGACTGCTGACGTCCATCCACGCACGGTACGGGTGGAATGACCTGTCGCAATTACTAGCCAGTGGGCAGTGAAATGGACACAAATAAAAAGGGGGGGGGGGGGGGGGGGGGCTGTTGCAATCCGATTCTTAAAGACACACTGACGCACCACGATTAAGTCCCTTGGTTTTTTCTTTCTTTCTAGGTAGCTGTGACCCACATACAAATGTCCCCAACTTCAACAAACGGAGGCTGCTCTTTAAAATGATGTTTCGTTTTCAATTTGGGGGACATTTGTATGGCGAGTCAAACCTGGTCAAAACAAGATTTCTTACCAGCCATAAGAGGGAAAACACGCGATTTTGACACGTGACCTGGTGGGTCTTGAAGTGGTCAAGTGTGGCGGAGTTGTAGTTATTCTAATAGTGCATCCCTTATCGGTCACGTCGGGCAAATGCAAATCAGCCAGGCCAGCAGTAAGAATTCTTGGCAGGCCTTTTATTTAGAGACTTATATGGCGCGCCAAAGATACAAAACTCTATCTAGCTGTTCGATAGAGTTTCGAAACTGTATCTATCAGTTCGATAGAGTTTGAAAACCCTATATAGCTGTTCGATAGAGTTTTAAAACTCTGTCGAACAGCTAGATAGGGTTTCCACAAAATAACCCTATCGAGATATAGTTTTTCTATCGCGATTTCTGATTGGTACATGGCTTCAGCGACAAGTTTGTGGCCTTGGCAGGGCAGTGACCCGTGAATTTGAATAAGACGATAGGCCTAGGCCTAACAAACATGGCAGCTGAACGATTTCAACGAGCGAATCTTCCCCGCGTTTCATCTGTAATTGAAGCCACTAAACGAGTTCGTAGAATGCCACCTATTAGGCTAGGTGTAGGTCACAGTCAAAGATACTAGTCCTATCTACCAATGAAATGCTTCGCTTAAAAAAAGTATCAAAATGGCGCGTTCGATAGAGTTTTACGACGAGAAACTCTATCTAGCTGCTCGACAGAGTTTTGAAACTCTATCTAACTGCTAGCTATAGTTTAGAAACTGTATATAACAGTTCGATAGGGTTTTTAAACTCTGCCGAACTGCTAGATATAGCTTTGGTCATTCGGCGCGCCATAGACTTAGGCCTAAAGCGCCCTACTAAAAAACCCGCTTCCCTCACCCGTGGGGATACCGGGGGGTCTTTTGCATAAATAGTTCCCACACCTTCTGGAAGTTCTGTGCTTGTAACTTCCTCTAATCTTTGACTCTTGCGTTTTCCCTCTGCTTACTGTCATCTACTATCTTTCTGCCTTTCCTGGTCCATTCTCCTGCGGGGTTTTTTTCTCCACGAAACAGTTTTCAAAAACATTTCCTCCTCCAGCCGAAGTCGGACTTGCTGGGCCTAACTATTTCTAAGTTAGGCGCATAACGGCAGCATGGCGCATCTGCGCTCAAAATTGATAGGAAAGAAGAAGAAGAAGAAGAAGAAGAAGAAGAAGAAGAAGAAGAAGAAAAAGAAGAAGAAAACCCGCTCACGGCTACCTAACCAACTGCTGTTGTTACACAGATTTACGTTTTCTACGTAAGTTAAGTAGTGGTAGTTTCCATACTCAAAGCTCCTACGATGCCCCGAAACATTTTAACCCTTTCGCCGCCAGCCATTTTTCAGCCCAGCAATACCATTACACTGGGTAGAGAAAATAAAATCTGCAATATTGGGAATTCCTCTGTGACATGCATAACATTAGGCCTATCCTTACCTCCCAAAATTAAGAAAATAAGGTCTTTGGATAACAGGTCCTGGTTTGATGCCTTTTAGTGACATGGGTGTTAAACCATTGTGGTGCTAAAATGCAACATTGGCGGTGAAAGGGTTAAGGAGAAAAACAAAATCTTAAAACGAAGTACATTGAAAAGAAGGTACGTAGCAAAATATGATTAATTTATTACTACAATGCTGGAGTCGTTTGAAATAATTAAAAACCAGTGCTCATTCATATCATTGTAAAAGTTATATACAGGGCCATCGTGTGCATTGAAAAACCCACAAAGAAACACAATAGCACATGACATGAAAAGAAGGTGACATAACAAAATATGGTTAGTACAATGCTGGAGTCGTTTCAAATAAAAACAGAGCTCATTCATATCACTGCAGAAGTTATAATACAGGGCCATCGCGTGCATTGATAAAACAAAAGAAGCATAACATGACATGTTTCCCCCCTCGTGAACAATAACAACAAAACGCTTAATACAAAACACTTGATATTTTATCCACTTTTAACCCTTTCACCGCCAAAGTCGCATTTTAGCACCACATTGATTTGACACCTATGTCACTAAAGCCGGCGACAGACTATGCGACTGCCTCATATGACTCGATCAGGTCGTGACGTTGACCAAATTTTGTTTCTCGCACAGAAGAGGTCACAAGCCATCTGACTCGATCAGTGAAATTTAGAACCCGCCCTATTCGGACCTGTCACCTGACTGGGCTCGACTGAGTCAGACTGATCGAGTTAGATGGTATGCAAATGAGGTGAAACGTCACGACCTGATCGAGTCACATGAGGCAGTCACATA
>CM065690.1:15680494-15685494 GCA_017654935.2 Phymorhynchus buccinoides | reverse complement strand
TCTGTTCGGGTTTTTTTCTTTTCGGTCTTGTTTTTCTTTCTTATTGCAGTACACACACACACACAGACACACACAGACACACACACACAGACAAATTATTAATTGTGTCCATTACTGAACAAACCCCGACTATAATTATGTGATGATATTTACCCAGATCTTTATCCAGATATTACCCAGTTCTTTTTTGTTCTTTTTTTCTTTGTTAGTGTTACAATACTCCTCAGTGGAAACGTTAGCAACCACAAGAGGGTTACTAATGACTATTACGTAGCAGTCATTATAATGAATCGGAACAAAAAAACATTTAAAGTTGACAAGCTACGCGCGCGCACGTGTACGACGTGTATGACTGAAAAAAGAACTAGAGGAAAACAGCCGAAATTTGTCCCCCCCCCCCCCCCCCCCCCCCCTCCACCGAACATAACTGATTTCAAGAAGAAAACCCTTGTCATGGATCATTTATGGACTTTTGATGATGCAAGGCCCCCATACTTCAGTGTGCGCACTTTCTGCAAAACAAATAACGAGGAAAAGAGAGGGGTGGTGGTGGTGGAGGAGACTGGGGGATAATAAGCAGGGTAGGGGTGAGGGGCTAAGCGGTTGTTTACTAGGCTAAGCAAAAATAACTGGTTCCATATCAATGGCGCCGGTAAAACCAATGGCACATTATAGCAGCGATTATTAGTGATTAAAAAAAGGAAGAAAGAAAAAAAAGTCGGTTACGCGAGCCGCGCGCGCGTGTGTGTGTGCGTGCGTGCGTGCGTGCGTGCGTGTGTGTGCTCGTATGTATGCGTGTGTGCTTTATGAATTCGCGTGTTCTCCGAGTAAGCATAGAATTATCATACTAATTGTAAGTAAAGTATGTGAATACGGCAAACAACGGCGAAACCGTCCATACAGGTCTCTGACCGATTGGACGCTAATCTCATCACCACCGGCAAACAACGTTATTCATTCAACGACAAACAACATGCTACAGGCAACTCATGCATTATATTAGTATTAGTAACACACACTGGCGTATAGAAAACTAGAGCGTGAAACGCTAGATCAACCAGCCGTGAGGCAGCATTTTTTGTTGTTGGGGGGGGGTCCAGTGACTTTGAACTTTGATCAATGACGTTTCGTATTCGAACTTGGCCTCATATCCTAACTACCTGCATACAGAATTTGACGGTCCTTGGTCCCTCCTGTCCAAATGCTATCGTGTTAACATACATACGTAGCCATGCCGAGGGCAGGATGAAAAAAAAGCTTTGTCAGCTTATTCTTTAACCCTCAATAAAGATGATTTTGACTTGACTTGACTTGACTTGACGCCCAACGCCGGCAGTCCTCGAATCTTTGGCCGAGAGAGTGGGGATGTACCCACTATAAACAAATTCTAGCCCAGCCCACCAGAATAGCATCTGCCCCCTTCTGCTATTTGGCAGTCATGGTCGGAAACGACTGACTGGCATACACAGTCAGGAACAAAGGGAAGTGAAAAGCTACAGTTGGTGGCTGGCTCAGAATCAAGATTTGTTTCCCTCGGGCCACTGTGTCTCGCAACGGTAACAACAAGCGACGTGCGGCACATGTTCGGCTCCAGTGACCTTGACCTTTGAGAAAAGACCTTCATTTTCGAACTTGGCCTAGATATCCTAATACTATTATACGCATGCAAACTTTGAGCCTCCTAGATCCCTCCATTCAAACGTTATCGTGTTCATATAGATCGTCAGATAGATAGATAGTCAGGAACACACAGAATTCTCTGAAAACATTACCATCTCGTTTTGCGGCTGGTAATAACAAACATTCACAGACACATTAAACACTGACAACTCTTTTTGTTTTAACCACACACCGAAACTCAAGCATAGGTGTTTGCAGTGATCAGAGAGAGAGAGAGAGAGAGAGAGAGAGAGAGAGAGAGAGAGAGAGAGAGAGAGAGAGAGAGAGAGAGTTTGTTTAAAGTTGGTTTTTTTAAAAACTCAGTGCTCTGTGTGTGTGTGTGTGTGTGTGTGCGTGTGTGTGTGTGCGCGTGCGCGTGTGTGTGCGTGTGTGTGCGTGCGTGCGTGCGTGCGTGCGTGTGCGTGTATTCTGTGCGTGTGTGCGCGTACACGCACGTATGAGTACTGTTGATACTGTGCGAAATTGACAATAAAAAAGGGATTTAAATTAAGAGTTAAGTTGTGTAGGGCATATTAATACGCCTTTGGATAGTGTGCGTTTTTTGTGTGCCCCCATTAATATTATGTCTGAATTAAAGAATAATAAACTTTTGCATACATAACTCAGTGATCGCGTTTACTGATATTTATCAGTCAAAATAATACTGATCGCAAAGCCAAAATACTGGGGGGGGAAAGTCGACCTGTCGGTCCCAGGGACTGAATTTTTTGCTAGGACTGATAAATTGTTTTCACAGCTCAGGCTTTATTCTTCTTCTTCGATCGCTCAGTTTCCTGTCAATTATGAGCGCAGATGCTTCATGCTGCTGTAGAGGCTTTCATATTTGGGCTTTCACTGGTTTTTGTTTCCCTGGGACTGGTTTTTGACACCAGTTTGTTGGGGGGCATTGTCGCTAATGGGACTGGTTCCCCCCCCCCCCCCCCCCCCCCGTGGGGATACGGGGGGGGGGGGGGGGGGGGGCTTTTTGTATAAATAGTTCCCCCACCTTCTGGATGTTCTGTTCTTGTAAGTTCCACTAATCTATCTCTCGTTGACTCTGCCTTTTCCCTTTGCTTACTGTCATCAACTATCTTTCTGCCTTACCGGTCCATTCTAGTAAAAATCCAACAGTGACGTCGGCTTCGTGGACCTAACAGTGAAATACAGTGGAACCTCCCTAATAAAAGAAAAAGTAATATGACCTTGAAAAAAATCAAGCAACATTACATCTTACAAGGGAGGGGTCTTTATTGGCTACTGCAAAGAACACCTTTTGCAAGAGTGAATGCACTTGGAGGGTGGGGGAAGATGGTTCAGTACTGACCAAACAAGGGGATAACTCTCGCCAGGAACTCTATTTGAGGCCACTAAATGGCTGACTTTCGCAAGAGTGAATACCCTTGTCTGTACTGACCAGCAAGGGCATCACTCTCACTGTCAAGGGCGTTAATAACCCTCGTTGCAGAGGCCTATAGGGAGGTATGGTCACTCAGTAGCCTGAATATGAACGGGGTCACATCTTAGATGTGTGTTGTTAGAGCTTAGTAAAATTCTAAACTTTGAAAATGTAGCAAAAAGCTTAAAATGACGCAAAATTACCGAAATTAACCAAACTTTAAAAAGTTGCAGCTCGGAACGTTTTTGAGCTACCGTCTAGATATTTTGCACATTTTCTAATTTCAAGTTCTTCAAAGGAGCATACTTTTCAAAACTGCATTTCAGAAAATAATTTTTGCCTGGTACTAGCTGCTGTTAGAAAGAAGAAAGCTTGAATTTTGTAATGAAAGTAAAGAAACCTCCCCCCCCCCCCCCCCCGTTCCCACACCCCTCCTTGCATCTTCCCACCACTTCTATCACCCCCATCCCCATTACATCCTTGCCCACCCCCCCACCACATCACCTGGCCATAAGGATGCGTCGCGTGACCGCTATTTCACGTGCAGCTTAGCTGATAATATGAGGTTTCGTGTCCGCTTCGACAATCGCATTACTATTTTGTCCGTGGTCTCGAGTCGCCTAAACCCATGATCCCGCAGTCTTACAGTGCGATCGATACCCCCCCCCCCCCCCCCCCCCCCCCCCCAACCCCGTTAGCGTGCAAGGCAAACATGTAGATCCCCCCCGCCCCCCCCCCCCCCCCCCCGCCCAATATTTTCACAAGTAAAACTTTCACTGACAAACTTCTTCTTCTTCGATCGCTCAGTTTCCTGTCAATTATGAGCGCAAATGCGTCATGCTGCCGTTATGCGCCTAAGTATTTCAGAAATAATTAGGCCCAGCGTGTCCGACTTCGGCTGGGAGGAAATCTTTTTGGAAAGTGTCTCTTGGAGAAAGAAAAAAAAAAGCAGGAGAATGGACCTGTTAGGCAGAAAGATAGTAGATGACAGCAAGCAAAGGGGGAAAAGCAGGAGTCAAAGAGAGTGACAGATTAGAGGAAGCTACAAGCTCAGAACTTCCAGAAGGTGGGGGGACTATTGAGATGGTTTAATACAAATCTTTAATATTTCCAAACAACACATATAACAGAAAGCAAAAGAGAGCATCAACAAGCTAGTGCTTATAGCGTGCTCCTGAACTATTTCATGAAAAAAATATTTGGTGAATGACAGACAGTGTAAGCACAATAATACATCATTTATACATTTATCATATAGTAAAAAGCCAAGTGTCCGTCCGTGTGTGTGTGTCTGAAACACGAAACGGGCCTTTTAACTCCGCCGTTTTTCGACCGAATCGCTTCAAATTTGCTGTGAGCCCTCACGGGGCGATGGCAACGGCAACCGAGGTGGTCGTATCATTTGCGCGGTTTCGCAAATGCGCGAAACGCGCATCCGCCGGCCTCTCGGCGCCCGTATCTCCAGCGTTTCTGGGCCGATTGCCTTCGAATTTGGCAGGAAGATGACCGGGGACAGGGACTATCCGTGTGACAAACCGGAAGCGAATCAATTACTTAGGCGCATAACAGCAGCATGATGCAAAACGGGCCTTATAACTCCGCCGGTTTTCAACCGAATCGCATCAAATTTGCTGTCAGGCTTGCTGTCACCAGGGCAAAGCCTGGCAGCAAATTTGAAGAAAATCGGGAGAGCGCGTCACTCTCAGAGCAGCGCCAACGGGAAACGGGGCCTTATAACTCTGCCGTTTTTTAACCGAATCGCTTCAAATTTGCTGTACTCAGCGTTACCAGTACTTGGCGTTACTGTTACTAGGCGTTACCCTTACTAAGGAGAGCGCATCACTCTCACAGCAGCGCCAACGCGAAACGGGGCCTTATAACTCCGCCGTTTCTTAACCGAATCGCTTCAAATTTGCTGTACTCAGCGTTACCAATAGTTGGCATT
>CM065690.1:15607994-15675494 GCA_017654935.2 Phymorhynchus buccinoides | reverse complement strand
TCCACTGTAGTAGAAAAATAACCATAACGGATATACGGATAACATTTTTTTTTTTTTTTTTTTTTTTTTTAAAAGAAAAGGGAGCTTCAAAAACGGGCAATTACCGGTACTCGTTTTTCTTTCCTTCTAGGCCTAACTTTAAATACCGGTACTACTACCTTACTATACTCTTACAACACTTAGGCTAATAATATACATAAGCTTTTCTCATATTCTTAGCCCTAAACGCAACCGAGGTCTAATAATAATTAAAACGAAAAAAAATAAAAAAAGCGAAATGAAAAGATATCTTTGACTTTGGGGGGTAGGTTTAAAAAAAAAAAAATTAAGTTTCGTTTCGGGGCTAAAACAACTGTAAACATGAGAGAAGTGAGAGAGAGAAGAGAGAGAGAGAGCAGAAGGCAGGGAGAGAGAGAGAGAGCGAGAGAGAGAAGAGAGAGAGAGAAGAGAGAGAGAGAGAGAGAGAGAGAGAGAGAGAGAGAGAGAGCGCGAGAGAGAGAGAGAGAGAGAGAGAGAGAGAGCAGAGAGAGCAGAGAGAGAGAGAGAGAGAGAAGACAGGAGAGAGACTGAAACCCGAAAATATTTATTCCATAAGGCCAAAGCCCCACGCGCACTTTGGAAGGGGGGTACAACAACATTAATAGAAACATAGTGTCATTTCATGCACAATTTTTAGCAAAATAATTAATTTATGACAAAGCAAAGCAATTTGTCTTGCCTTTAGAGCTTGGTATATAAAAATGCACAATTTTCTAACAGTTTCGCTGTTTCTAGAAGACATTAATAATGACACACGAAAGGCATTTGCATTACGATAAAATTTTGGTGCAATAAACTGTTTTCTTAGATTAATTCATAAAATGAAGCTTGTGCTGTTACACGTGACATAAGGTAGGGGGGGGGGGTGGGGGGGATGGGGGGGGTAGGGGGGGGGGGGGAGTGGGAGGGGGGGGGGGGATAGGGGGGGGGGGGGGGAGGGGGGGGGGGGGGGGTGTGGGGGGGGGGGGGGGGGGGGGGGCCACAGCGGGGGGGGGGGAGGGGATAACCACCGTTACCTTATACCGGGGCGGGGGGGGGGGTGTGGGGGGGTGGGGGGGGGGGGGGGGGGGGTCTTTTTGTGGGGGGGTGTGGGGGAACCAGGTTTTGACTTCTCCCTACAAGAAATGATTGGCCCCAAATGACCCAGATGTGCCCGCCCACCTTCAGCCCCATAAATGCACCGGAACAAAATATGGTGCCGTTGCCACAATGCCCACCAAATTTGAAAAACGGATAAGAGCGCGACGTTCAAATTTTAAAGAGCAACAGCAACAAACAAACACACAAACGAACAAAAAAAAAAAAAAAAAGTCCACCACCATTAAAGGCAAACACCAAAGCAAGCACACAAGACCGTCAATCTTGAAAGTTGGGTGGGTGGGGGCATTTGTATGTGGGCCACAGCTACCCAGAAAAAGAAACTAGGGACTTAATCGTGGTGAGTCAATGTGTCCTTTAAAGCACCGATCGACTTGAGCCAAACAAAATGAACTGGACCCTTTTTTGTCGTAGTTTTGACGCTCTCACGCAACCATAACTCCAGCCACCAGTACATTGATGTGTAGACCGTCGAGTAATTCGACCTTGACTTTTCGACGACTTGGCACAGAATGGAGCCAATCAGCGGTAGCGTTACATTAAGTGTATCATAAAATAGGCCAAGCGTTAACTTTTTGGGGGGTGTTTTTTTCTCTCCTTCTGCCGCGGCGTGGCTGGGACGTAACGCAAGCAATACTTATTCGTATACGCAACAAGGAAAGAGATGAGAGGGGAGGGAAGAGAGAGAGAGAGATCAGAGAGAGGGGGGAGGAGGGGGGGGGGGGGGGGCGGGGAGAAAGGCCCAAGAGGGGAAAGGGTCAGTAATGGGAGGCTAGTAGTTAGTAGTAGTAGTAGTAGTTGTACCGGTAGGCCTAGTACTTTACTATTAGTGGTGCTGTTGCAATCAGATTTTAGAAATGGCATTCTGCTACTATTAGGCCTGATGATAGTACTACAGTTACTATGATCACAGACCCATCCTATAAAAACGACCCTTAAATTTATCAACCCCAAAAAGGGAATGGTTCCAGCCAAAAAAAAAAAATAGTATAGGTGCAATGGCTTTGGTACATCGATTTCTCGTTCTCGGCAAATATGTAGAGATTTACACCCTCCTGCTCTCTATTTTTCTGGGTTCTTTGCGTGGTTTGGGTTAGGGTTAGATGGTCTTTTCTTTTGCCACAAGCATCTGGTTTTTTTGTCAAAATTTTCATCTATTTTGGGTTGGAGCATTAAATCGCTGCCAAACGCTTAAAAACTCTGCTATGATAGTCGGTTGTTGTTTCTTTGTTTTTGTTTTTTGGGGTGGGGGTAAAAAGCTAGCATCAACCATAGACAGACAACTTTGAACTAGACTTACTGCCAATGCTGCTTAGCAAAACACTGCAGATGTGAGTGATGAAGTAGTTATGAAAGTGAAGCTAATATGTGGTAGACCTAATCAGGTATGGGATTGATAAAAGTATGGCTTAGGGCTGAAAAGCGGCCGAAAAAAAAAAGGTTGAAGACTCCTGAAACTGAAGCTTTTTTTTGTACTCTAAGGCTTACATTTAAAACAGCCCCTAGAGAAGTAGAATTGATATATTTTAGTTCATCTTTATTCACTCCTAAGAATTCAATATATATTCAGTTGGTCTCTCTCTCTCTGTCTCTCTCTTTTAAAGAGAGAGAGAGGCTGCCTAAGGAGAAGGAGAAGAAGAAATCTAAATAGTGACCACTGGGGCCACCATAAAGCCTGAAATCAGCCTAAAGGCTGAACAAAATCTCTATGCCTGAAATCTATACAACTGCAACCCATCAAGAAAGGATTCAGACAACAAAAAAGATATTGATCAGAGGAGAGAGAGAGAGAGAGGAGAGAGAGAGAGAGAGAGAGAGAGAGAAGCGGAAGGCGGAAGTCGTTCGGAAGCGGAAGTTTAATCAGATAGGCCACAGCCCCTTTTGATGGGGTTACAAAACATCATGAATACAAAAGACAATAAACAATAGATACAAAAGTAATGCAATATTCAATAACATTACACTGATGATAAGGAGTAAACAAAGCGAATTTAGCTAAGTAATATACTACGCAGCTTGAAGGCTTTATAAACGTATAAACAAATTTTCTTAAGCAACATTTCATTCTGATTCGCTAATAACAATGTAACATTAAACAAAATGGGTTTCTAGAATATTTTCTTGGTAACAAATTATCTCGCAGATCTCTATAAGCTGGACAACAAAGCAAGAAGTGTTTTTCATCCTCTTTAGCAGATTTACATAATGGACACATCATAGACTCTTCGTCAACATTTCTATAACGAAGTTTATGAGATAACATATCCGAAATTCCAAATCCTTAACTTAGTTAACTGATTTTTTAAATGTCTATCAATATCAAGTAGCAAAATATGCTTCACAGTCCCATGAAGATTTAAATGAACTGTAAAAGGAAAATCTGTCGCTAGTAAAAATACATGAATCCTACCAAACCCCTTGCCATCTATTAGCAATTTAGTCGTTGGCCGAGGAAAGGAGAAGAGAGAGAGAGAGAGAGAGGAAGAGAGAGGGAGAGAAGAAGAGAGAAATAGAGAGGGAGAGAAATAGAAAGAGAGAGGAGAGAGAGAGAGATGTATAACAAGCGTGGAAGAGAGATGGATAGAGGAGAGAGAGAGAGTAGGAGAGGAGAGAGGAGGGAGAAGTGATTGATGGGAGGTGTAAGGGACAAAGCATGGGAAGAGAGGACTCCAGAGTTTGAGAGAGAGAGAGAGAGAAGAGAGAAGAGAAAGAGAGAAAGAAAAGAGATAGAGCGAGAGAAGAGAGAGCGAGAGGAGAGGAGGTCGAGATGATGGAGAGAGAGGAGAGGGGAGGAGGAGGGGGGGGAGATGAGAGAGCGGAGAGGGAAGAAGAGGAGAAGAGGCGTAGGACAAGCCAGCTTCCCTTCGGGGGGGGAGAGGAGAAGAGAGGACAGGAGAGAGAGAGAGAGTTTGTAAACCAAGTCATGTTTCTTGGCTCAACTAAAAACCAACAGAACTATGCTTTGCTTTAAGGGCCCTAAACCATTACAAACTATAAGATATGAAAAGATCACAACATGTATAGCTTGCAATTTGCACACCTTTTCCTCTTGGTACCTCGTTATGCAATATTGATTTTTACACGGGCACGGGCAATTTAATAAAACTTTTAAAACTCAAGGTGTTAAAACAGAAAGAAAAAAATCGTGGGTGCAAAAAATTCGTTTGTATGCTTAACCCTTTCACCGCCAATGTCGCATTTATGCACAACAATGATTTAACAACAATGTCACTACAAAGCATCAAATTCAGGCCCGTTTATCTGAAGACCCTATCCTTTAAATCATTTGGGTAGGTAAGGTTTATGCCTAATGTTATGCATGTCAGAGATGAATTCTCAATATTGCAGATATTTTGTTTCTTCTTAACTCGGGTTAAGTTTAATTGGGTATTCTCTTTGGCTAAAAAAAATGGGCGGGCGGCGGGAAAGGGTTAAAAACATTCTTTCTTAGAAACCTGACTTGAAAAAGTATGTATCATTTACCCTGAGTAAGTTCTAGGTGTAATTACCGTATTTTTCGGGACTATTTAAAGGCGATTGAGTTCCCCCCCCCCACCCCCCCCCCCCCGAATTGAGACCCCTGCGCCTTTTAAATATGGGCTTATTAATATTATAGTGAGAAAATAGAGTAACAAAATCTGAATTTTGTGTTACATTGGGGAAGGGGAGGAATGCCCATATTGTCCGAAAAATATGGTACATAATGATAATCCACATAATGATAATGCTAAATACAAATTAAAATTATGCAAAGATTCGTTACAACTTTGCCCCCATATTTATAATAATAATAATAATTATATTTATGTATAGTGCAATAGTACATTGAAAATTCTCTAAGCGCTTTACAATGACAAGGTAGGAAAAGTATTGAAAGATGCTGTTATTACTAATGCCAGAAGAAGTATACTGTAGCTAGTAGAAAAAGAATAACAACAAAACACTTGCAAAAGCGTTACATAAGTTTGCATGAGGGCAAGCGGTCTAACCACAACAATTAACGTAAAGAAATGGATTACAATAATAATTGTGAATTAAAATAAAAAGAAAACAATTGGTAGATAAAGCTGCTGAGGTCAAGAATCTATTATGCTACTTTTGTTGTTGTTGTTATTAGAAGCCATGTTAACCATTATTTCATCAAGAACAAACAAAAGGAAATTCCTTTTCTGGTAAAATTCAAAAACAGGAAATCCATGTATACCAGGAAAAGTTGCATCCACGTATAATATATAAATAATGTTCATCTGACGCATGACTGACATGCCATTATTCACACCTATATATATAGGAGGAAACCTAATCCGAGCATGGTCCAATAAAACCTCACATATATTAGGAAGGTTTTATTCCTCGCTAGTTACCTTATACCTAGTGACGCACGCGCCACCGGTGGCGTGGCTCATCTCCCGAAATAACCATAATGGGGAAAAAAAATCAATCATGCTATGACCTCAACCTGGATGAGAAATGCATGTGGAGGGGCGACATTCAAAAGCGCGGATTTCTGAACCGGATATGTTTCAAAAGCGCAAATTATATAACGCATTATAAAACCCTAAACATGATACGAAAGCGCGGAGGGTGACCTACCAGAAAATGAGTGTGGAGCACGGGAGACGCGAGAAATGCAGCTCGGCCAGCTCAGTTTTCATGACGTACATGCGATTTCAATCTTACAGGCCTGTTCTTACACCATGGATTTGACTGTATGGAATACGAATAAAGGCAAGATGTCTCTAATGCATGATGGGTATGTCTACCAGGTTGACAGCGTTTTGAAAGATGGCATATTGTGGCGCTGCACCAACAACAAAAATGGAAATCTGTGCTCCAAATTGTAAAAAAAAAAATCTGCGCTTATTACGTATGCTGATTTGACGCGCTTTCGTAAAAATATTTTCCGCGCTTCTGATATGCCAATACGCGCTTTCGTAAATCTTCCATGTGGAGCAATCAGAAACTGGTATTTTTTTTTTTTTTTTTTGGTGGTGTGTGGGTATGGTCATAAGTTCGCGTTTATGAAACTTCATATGAAACACACAGATACCATCAAGGCTGACAGCTTAATTCGTTTACTTATGAAACTGAACAAAGGGGTAGTACTCTCTGTCTAATCAACTCCCCCTCCAACCAAAGCTGATTACGATACCAATCATCCAGCAGTGCGTGGGTCAGAACCAAAGTGAGACAAACAAAGCATCATTCTCAATAAAGAATTTCGTTACCTCCTTCTCTTGGCCTCACTATTTCATTCTTTCATTGACTTTATGCTTAATAATGCTTAAGATATATATGACGTAAGATTCTGAGGAAGTAAATTTTATACATCGCCAAAACATTTCTATGGAGAATGTCTTATGTTTCGTCATAATTAAAATAAAAGGAAAAAACCCAAAACAATTTCAAGTCTATTGTATAACAATAGTAAAGTTTTTACATGATGTGCATGGGGGGAAAAATCAACATCCTTATTTTTTATCTTCAGTCAAGTTGTATACAATTTTCAGTAGATTTTAATTTATTTATACTAGTATAGTTTTCTTTGTTACTTTGTAATTTTGTATGTTTGCTAAATCACAATATGATACACACATTAAATAACATAATTGTGTAAATAAATTTTCTTTTTTTTCCAGCCCGTTTCTTTTCTTTGTTTAGTTATTTAAAAATTATCCCATTAGACTGTTTCTTCATGTTGTTATTAATTCCGAAACAAGGATCACATTTAAAATAATTATTTCTAGTCTGAGCCTGTTTTGACCAATTAAAAACTATTTAGACGATAACTGATTCATAAACAGAGAGAGAGAGAGAGAGGAGAGAGAGAGAGAGAGAGAGGGGGAGGAGGAGAGAGAGAGAAGAGAGAGGAGAGAGAGAGAAAGAGAGAGAGAGAGAGAGAGATGGAGAGAGGGAGAGAGGGAGAGGAGGAGAGGAGAGAGAGAGAGAGAGAGAGAGAGAGAGAGAGAGAGAGAGAGAGTGGGGAGAGAGAGAGAGAGAGAGAGAGAGAGAGAGAACTGCTGCTTGATAAATGCGTGACAATATGTGACAGAGCATAGGAAAACCAGGCTAAAGTCGGAAATTATCACTTTTGACGTTTTATATAATCTGAAAGTTTAAATTCTACAGACTGAAAAGCAAAAAACAGAATTGATCTATCTGGCATAGTCTTTTTTCTATACATTTTTAAAGTTGACAAAATACACAGAATCAAGTATAACTAAGCTACCTGTTTTTGTGCATTGCTAAGAATGTCTCTCAGCGACTTTAGCCGGGTTTTCCCATACTCTGTCACATATACTCGACACTACAGAAACAAAACAAAATCCAACACTTCATCTCCTTCCTCTTCATCGCTCGCCCTGACAGTCTCCTGTCATATGAGCGTAGATGTGTCATGCTGCCGTTATGCGCCTGACTAAGAAATAGGCCCAGCATGTCCATCTTCGGCTGGAGAAAATCTTTGCAAGAATTTCTAGAACATTAAGGCAGCAGCAGAATGGACCAGAAAGATAGTAGATGACAGTCGTAAGCAAAAGGGAAAAGGCAGAGTCAGAGTGATAGATTAGAGGAAGCTGCAAGCACAGAACTTCCAGAAGATGGGGGAGCTACTTGTACACAAGACACCACCACCCCCCTTCCCAGTATCCCAAGGGGGACTCAAAGTGCTAATCTGTTGTTTTACGGAAAGGGGAGCAAAAAATAGGACTCGGTGAGTACGAAGGGGGGAAGGGGGGGGAGAAGGGGTGGTGGTGGTAAACAAAACAAGACAAAGAGGGGTATAGAGACTGAGAGAGGGGGTGGTAGGGGTGGACAAATAGTTGGACTGACAATAAGAGAGAAAGAGAGAGACATAAACACACACAGAGACAAAAAACAGAACCTATACATAAATAATGACTTATTGAAGAAGTGAACCGGGCTGAGTGGGAATGGGGGGAGGGGAGGGGAGGAGAGGGTTGCAAACGTTACAAGCCTCAAATTGAAAAGAACGAAAGGCGCTAGCGTAGCAGATATCGACAATTCGACAATTCGGGGGTCCGAAAGTGGGCCAGCAATTTCCTGAGCTGGGCGGAACACTGTTTACACAGAGCGCCATGAACAGGGCCCATTGATCACGATAGAGGTTGATTTCCTGGCCTCAGTGTGTGTGTGTGTGTGTGCGTGTGTGTGTGCGTGTGCGTGTGTATGTGTGCTTGCACCCTCTCTCTCTCTCTTTCTCATAGATCTGTATGTGTGTGTATGTGTGTGTATGCACTCATGTGTGCTTGCATCCCTCTCTCTCTCTCTCATAGATCTGTATGTATGTGTGTGTGTGTGTGCACTCATGTGTGCTTGCATCCCTCTCTCTCTCTCTCATAGATCTGTATGTATGTGTGTGTGTGTGTGTGCACTCATGTGTGCTTGCACCCCTCTCTCTCTCTCTCTCATAGATCTGTATGTGTGTGTATGTGTGTGCATGCACTCATCTCTGCTTGCATCCCTCTCTCTCTCTCTCATAGATCTGTATGTATGTGTGTGTGTGTGTCACTCATGTGTGCTTGCACCCCTCTCTCTCTCTCTCTCTCTCATAGATCTTTATGTATGTTTGTGTGTGTGTGATGCACTCATGCATTGGTGCACCCCTCTCTCTCTCTCTCATAGATCTGTATGTGTGTGCTTGCACCGCCCTTCTCTCTCTCTTTCTAATAGATCTGTTGTGTGTGTGCGTGTGTGTATGCACTCATGTGTGCTTGCACCCTCTCTCTCTCTCTCCTCTCTCTTGATTTTCTTGCATGTTTGTTTGAGGGCAATATGTAAAAAAGCCCATTGTGTGATTACTCTTTTTCCCTTAATAATTTTATTTCATTCGTTCGTTCGTTCGTTCTCATCTCTCTCTCTCTCTATCTCTCTCTCTCCTCTCTCTCTCTCATACTATCTGTGTGTGTGTGTGTGTATGCACTCATGTGTGCTTGCACCCCCCTCCTCTCTCATAGATGTGTTATGTGTATGTGTATGTGTGTATGCACTCATGTGTGCTTGCACCCCCCTCTCTCTCTCTCTCTCTCTCATAGATGTGTATGTGTATGTGTGTATGCACTCATGTGTGCTTGCACCCCCCCCCTCTCTCTCTCTCTCTCTCTCTCATAGATGTGGTATGTGTATGTGTATGTATGCACTCATCATGTGTGCTTGCACCCCCCCCCCCCACTCTCTCTCTCTCTCATAGATGTGTATGTGTATGTGTATGTGGTGTATGCACTCATGTGTGCTTGCACCCCCCCCCCCCCCTCTCTCTCTCTCTCTCATAGATGTGTATGTGTGTATGCACTCATGTGTGCTTGCACCCCCCCCCCCCTCTCTCTCTCTCTCTCATAGATGTGTATGTGTGTATGCACTCATGTGTGCTTGCACCCCCCCCCCTCTCTCTCTCTCTCTCAGATGTGTATGTGTATGTGGTATGCATGCTCTCATGTGTGCTTGCACCCCCCCCCCCCCTCTCTCTCTCTCTCATAGATGTGTATGTGTATGTGTGTATGCACTCATGTGTGCTTGCACCCCCCCCTCTCTCTCTCTCTCTCTCTCATAGATGTGTATGTGTATGTGTGTATGCACTCATGTGTGTGCTTGCAACCCCCCCCCCCTCTCTCTCTCTCTCTCTCATAGATGTGTATGTGTATGTATGCACTCATGTGTGCTTGCACCCCCCCCCCTCTCTCTCTCTCTCTCTCATAGATGTGTATGTGTATGTTGTGTGCACTCATGTGTGCTTGCACCCCCCCCCCTCTCTCTCTCTCTCTCTCATAGATGTGTATGTGTATGTGTGTATGCACTCATGTGTGCTTGCACCCCCCCCCCCCCTCTCCTCTCTCTCTCTCTCTCATAGATGTGTATGTGTATGTGTGTATGCACTCATGTGTGCTTGCACCCCCCCCCCCTCTCTCTCTCTCTCTCTCATAGATGTGTATGTGTATGTGTGTATGCACTCATGTGTGCTTGCACCCCCCCCCCTCTCTCTCTCTTTCTCATAGATGTGTATGTGTATGTGTGTATGCACTCATGTGTGCTTGCACCCCCCCCCCCCTCTCTCTCTCTCTCTCTCTCATAGATGTGTATGTGTATGTGTGTATATGCACTCATGTGTGCTTGCACCCCCCCCTCTCTCTCTCTCTTCTCTCTCTCTCTCATAGTATGTGTATGTGTATGTGTGTATGCACTCATGTGTGCTTGCACCCCCCCCCCTCTCTCTCTCTCTCATAGATGTGTATGTGTATGTGTGTATGCACTCATGTGTGCTTGCACCCCCCCCTCTCTCTCTCTCTCTCTCTCATAGATGTGTATGTGTATGTGTATGTGTGTATGCACTCATGTGTGCTTGCACCCCCCCCCCCCTCTCTCTCTCTCATAGATCTGTATGTGTATGTGTGTATGCACTCATGTGTGCTTGCCCCCCCCCCCCCCTCTCTCTCTCTCTCTCTCTTTATCATAGATCTGTATGTGTGTGTGTGTGTATGCACTCATGTGTGCTTGCACCCCCCCCCCCCCCTCTCTCTCTCTCTCTCTCTCTTTCTCATAGATCTGTATGTATGTGTGTGTGTGTATGCACTCATGTGTGCTTGCACCCCCCTGTCTCTATCTCTTTCGTCTGTACGTGTGTGTGTGTGTGTGTGTGTGTGTGTGTGTGTGTGTGTGTGTGTGTGTGTGTGTGTTTGCATGCTGCCCCCGCCCCCACCCCCCCTCTCTCTATCTATGTGGTGTGTGTGTATGCATGTTGTGCGTGTGTGTGCATGCATGTGCATGTATTCACATGCTTCACAATAAGGGGTGCCATTATAAATCACATGTTAGCGGACAGAAAGTTGCCACTTTCAGAATGCTATCATGCATTTTTGGAAAGGGGTGACTCTACAGAACTATTAGTTGTATTACTTGTTGTAAATATGCAAACACCATGAGACCAATAGGGTTTTCCAATGACAACATTCGTAAATCACCGACATCTGAAAAGGGTTTTGGGCACGCAGTTTCTGGTCAATTCTGGTAGTAATGACTTGGGTTTTTACGTTTTCATTTCACAGGTGTGGATTGTGGAAGCCTCAAGCTCTGTGAAATTTGACAGCACTTCAATAATTTTTCAAACAAGCAGGCAAGCAGTTAGTTAGTATGCAACGGCAGGTGGTTAGTTCCTGAACAACCAGCAAAGCAAAACTTTAAGAAGCTTAAGCTTTACCTTTGTTATTTGCCTCTGAGCTTGTATCCAACTCAGGTCCCTCTGCAAAAGGTATATCATATATATACTATATCAGTATATGCAGATTTGTTTTCTGTTTGAAAATGAAATAGCCTTTACATTACCAGCATGGTTCATGTTATGTTGAAAATCAAATTAGAAACCTATCAATGAATTTTCCCTCGTTTCAGATGACATGTTATTGATGTCATAGTGACTGACACTTTTTTTTGTGGTCCCATATAATTGAACAAAAAAACATCAAAAGTTTACACATTAACACAAAAAGGTGAAGATGAAAAAAACAACAACCCCGAAGTATAAAAAAACAAATTTTCATCTAAAAGGGGCACCCCGACGGATGAGTTTTTGCAAGAAACGCATCGAGATCACCCGAAAGACAGCTTTTTCAAGAATCGGAACACTCACATTGCTCTGGTTTCCTAGAAATCAAACCGTCAAAACGGCGATTCCTCCTTGGCGGAGTTGCCGGAGAGAGAAGCCATTTTGGACGGGGTGGGTGGAGTTCACTCATTGTGGTTGAAGCTTTTTTTTCTTTTTGTAGTGCAGTAAAAAAAAAAAAAGGAGCTATTTGCTTTGTTGTGAGCGATACTCCTTTTGGTAAACTGTATAAAATATAAAAAAATAAAAAGGCTTGTATTGTGGAAATTTTGTGCAGATTATTTGGTCTAAACTCAGGCGGCTATTAGAAAAGAGAAGGCATGTGAAGGCACATGCCTTCTCTTTCACTGAAAGAATTTGACTTCCAGCACCTCCGCCAAGGAGGAATCGCCGATTTGACGGTTTGATTTCTAGGAAACCAGAGCAAAGTGAGTGTTGCAATCTCTGTGAAGGGTGTTTTCCTGGTGATCTCGACGTGTTTCTTGCAAAAACTCATCCGTCAGGGTGCCCCTTTAAAAAAGACTTTGTCACGGTGAATGAAAACAGCACACTAACAATGAGATGACCTAACTTATTTTTGGTCCCACAGAAAAGCATAATAATTGTTTCATAATACCTCACTAGCCTCATAAGATCATAACTAAAATCAGAACAAAGAAAATACAAGAGGCAAAGCCTTCAAGGCTCACTCGAACAGGCACATGTGGGACAACAACAAAGATTGAGGGTGGTGTCTAAAGTACAAGATTGTCAATAAAATTTTAAAGCACAAATAAAACGTTTGTTAATGGATACAACTTTTAAAAAAAAGAAGCCCATGCCGAGAATCGGACCCGGAACCATTGGCATGACAGACAGAAGCTCTACGCAATGAGCTATCAAGGCTTTCACTGTGGAATACTTTCTTAATTCATGTTGCCTGTTGAATACTCTCTAACCCACTAATCTAAAATGTTATTTGTTTGTTATTTGTTTACAGTGTTGTTTTAAGTATTTAATTATCAAAATCATTAATGTTTGAAAGCTTGCATAGACATCTATGTGTGTGCAAAGTTTGAACAATGTACGCCTTCTATTTCCCGAGAAAATGCCAACGTTAAAGTTTGGAGATTGGACCATGGACACAACACACACACACATACACACACAACCGAACAACTATCATACAATAGACTCACCTCGTGTTAATTTTGTTAATGCGAGTGAGCCAAAAAAGATTATATATGGATCAATGTGTATGCTTAGGAGCAGCGTCACGGGTTGACAAAAGGGCACAGGCAGAGCACTGGTAGAAACATTTACTTGTTTACATTTTTTCAAATAAAACAAACAAGTTAACGGTACTTAAAGGAGACAGGTAACACATCTGTTTTCCCTCCCCCCTCCTTCCCCAAATCTAAAAGTTAAAGAAATGTTTCATATGACTTTGGTCAAGAAGACGTAAAACATACTCTTATTTACATCTGTTTTGTGGTCACTCTCTGTATCTGCCTGCCTGCCTCTCTCTCTGTCCTTGTGTGTGTGTGTGTGTGTGTGTGTGTGTGTGTGTGTGTGTGTCTCTGTCCTTGTGTGTGTGTGTGTGTGTGTGTGTGTGTGTGCGTGTGCGTGTGCGTGCATGCGTGCGTGCGTGTGTGTGTGTGTGAGTGTGCATGTGCGCGCGCATGTGTGTGTGTGTGTGTGTGCGTGTGCGTGCGCATGCGTGTGTAGTCACTGGATGCATTCATGTATTCACCTGTGTGCATTACGTACAAAAGCGTGCATGCATGAATAAATGCCTGCCTGCCCAAATTCCTATGCTCCGTACAAGAACAGGGGTGCCTCGATCCCCTTGCACAAAAGAAGCCATGCTGTGCGCAGCAACGCGCACACACTCTCTCCCCGCCCATCACTATTTATTCACGACCTTCAAACTGCAACCTCTTTCTTCTTCTTCTTCTTCTCGTCATTACCTTCACCCTTCTCCTGCTTTTGTCAACCCCCAAACGAAAGGGTGGGACAGTTTTAAAGAACACCCCCCCCCCCCCCCCCCCCCCCCCCCCCGCCACATTACCTCTTATGCTTGGAAGATTTCTTAAGATTTCTTACCAGCTATAAGAGGGAAAACACAATGCAAACCATTATTTTGACACGTGACGTGCTGGGTCTTTAAGGAGCAGGAGGGTGTGGGATTGATTGATGGAGTGGTGGTGGGAGGGGGGGTAGGGGGAGAACAGGTTAGAAGAATAAAAAGGGCTAGAGGAAGGGGAACCTGAAAAGGCCAGAGAAGGGAGTAGGCAGGCAGGTAGGTGGGCAGCGGAATATGTGTTAGGACCAAAAGTAAATGAAAAGAAAAATCAACATGATGACGAAAAACAAACAGGGGTGAACGAGGATGTGAGGAGAAGAGAGAGCAAAACTGAGAGAGAGAAAAAAAGGACAGGACTTGGGTGCAACTACACAAAATGACAAAAACCTGAAAGCCGGCCGGGGGTCCAGGGGTAATGTCCCCCTGCAGCTGAAGCAAAAATTGATTCATGAAGGTATTTTAGTTTGCTTTTTCCACAATGTATACCAGGAAAAGTTGCTCCCATGAGAGGAAAATAGGGTGGGTGGCTGAAGCTTAGGATATATAAATAAAAATAGAAAATAAGAACAGAGAGTGAAGTGAGAGGGGAGCAAGAAGATGGGGCGGGGGGTGGGGTGACAAATGGATGTGTAGTGAGGAGGGGGGTGAGTGGCAACAAAGAAAAAGTCACTCTCACACAGGTGGAGGGAGGCGGGGAACAAAAGCAAGCGAAGAAATAAAACAAAAAAGAAAATGAAGGACAAAGGGATGAAGAGTAAACAACCCAAACCTGGCAACTGAGGTTGGGTCAAAAGGAAGGGTTGGGGGTTGGGTGGGGGAGAAGGGAACAGGAATGCTAGGAAGTAGTGATGTCAGAGTAAACTTTAACGAAAAAAGCAAACAGGCTGCATCCACTCTACTAAGGGCCATCCTTCTCATGGGGCGGACCAGATGATTCGTAGGGGGGGGGGGGGGGGGGTGTGTTCCACCGTTGGCTAAGGGAACAGCATAGCCAGCCAAGAGTTTATTGTATTGCTATATTGTAACATTACATTTGCATTATTAAAAATTTGGGACTTTCCTGGTGTTGCACTGCCTCCGATATTGCCTCCAGGATTCTACTAATGTCCCATTTATGTGTCTGTTCCAGACCGAAGTACGTTAAGCAGAATTTCATCACAAACATCCAAGAGATCCTTCCACCAGGATTGGGCGACATGGGGGTTCCTCCTTTTTTTTTTTTGCCAGGGGGGTCCGGAAACCCTGTAACCCCCCCCCCCCCGATCCGCTCCTTCAAACCTGGCCCAGCTGTAAAGATTAGGAGGAGGACTGGAGACAATCCTTGCAAAACTGTGCACAGCACGCGTGCTGTGTGCGAACCCTCGTGCAGTGGGGGGGTCCGGAAACCCTGTAACACACCCACCCCCCTGATCCGCTCCTGCTTCTTCAAACCTGGCCCGACTGTAAAGATTAGGAGGAGGAATGGAGACAATCCTTGCAAAACTGTGCACAGCAAGCGTGCTGTGTGTGTGCGAACCCTCGTGCCAGCTAGGCCTAGCCAACAACCCAGACAAGGGCTTGAGGGCATTGAGGGCTTGAGGATACACGCAGCCACAATTGACAAAAGCGAAGAGGACAAAACGCTGACAAGAGGAAAAACAACATCCTTTACTTGCCCACACTCACTGTACAAGTAATAATAATAATATAAAAGAAAGCTTCCAAACAAGAGAAGGGAAATGTGTTGTTGTTTCTGTAACAATGATGCCAAGCAGAAAAGATATATTTTGTTGAGTAAGATTTTAAAATAAAATAAAAGGGAGAGAGAGGGAGGGAGGGAGGGAGGGAGGGAGGGAGAGAGGGAGGGAGGGAGGGAGGGAGGGAGGGAGGGAGGGAGGGAGGGAGGAGAGGAGAGACGGAGAGAGAGAGAGAGAGAGAGAGAGAGAGAGAGAGAGAGAGAGAGAGAGAGAGAGAGAGAGAGAGAGAGAGAGAGAGAGAGAGAGAGAGAGAGAGAGAGAGAGAGAGAGAGAGAGAGAGAGAGAGAGAGAGAGAGAGAGAGAGAGAGAGAGAGAGAGAGAGAGAGAGAGAGAGAGAGAGAGAGAGAGAGAGAGAGAGAGAGAGAGAGAGAGAGAGAGAGAGAGAGAGAGAGAGAGAGAGAGAGAGAGAGAGAGAGAGAGAGAGAGAGAGAGAGAGAGAGAGAGAGAGAGAGAGAGAGAGAGAGAGAGAGAGAGAGAGAGAGAGAGAGAGAGAGAGAGAGAGACTCCGACACTTTATTTTACAAGGAAAAGAATTTAGGCTGGGCCTAGTCTTCCATTCTGTCCTTGGTTCTAAGCATGCAATACATAACTACTACTATAAATGAACATTGAGACACAGGAAAATCGCCAACAAAAAACAACAACTAACAGTAATATAGCAACGACATGGTAGGCAGAGCATCAACATCAGCAATAAAAACAAACAGAATAAAAAACTAACCAACTAAATAAACAAATAAATAGATGAAAAACACCTCTTTCACTACAATTTACTTCTTCTACTACCATTACTACTACTACTACTGGTTCTTTTCCATCAACGCTCTTTCTCCTGTCAAGCTCCTGTTACTTGGAATCAGTTGCCTCGCTCTCTCAGATACTCATCCTCTCTGCCCACATTCAAACGCCATCTCAAAACTCATCTGTTTCCTAAATAACTACTAATCCCTTCCTTCATGACTTGGTGTGTGCATGTCTGAGAGTGAACGTCTGCGAATGGTGAGCGCATATACTTATCTGTGTGGGTGTGTGTCAGCGTGTGTGGGTGTGTGGTGTGTTTGTAATTCTGTGTCTGTTTGTTTGTCTGACCGTCTTTGGGTGTTTGTGTAATTTTTATTTCCCATTATTTATGCTATATGTTAAATATTATGATATGTGGTGTTATATGTGTATATTATATTTTATATTGTAAACGCCTAGGGCATTACATTGATTAGGCGTGCTAAATGTTCTAATAATAATAATAATAATAGTGTAAGACAGGGCAAAAAGCCCATGGGCGGGTAAGAGAGAGAGAGAGAGAGAGAGACAGACAGAGAGAGAGAGACAGAGAGACAGAGACAGAGAACGTAGAATGTTTGACAATGTTCCGCTGTCCTGCAAATCTCTACCACAGACAAAGCGCCTTTGAAATAAAACGCATACCAGTTTGCTGTTTCCGACTATAACTGCCAGAAAGCGGAGGGGACAGGTGCTACTCCGGATGGCTGGAGTAGAATTTGTATATAGTGGAGATGCAATCCACAGATAAATGCAAAATGAAGTCCTCCTCCATTTTCTTCTTTAACTCTCTCTCTCTAAAATGGACCATTAACATAAAGCTCTGAGCAAGTTATAGAAATAAAACTCGAGTGAAAAACTAATTCGCAACGATAGCCAACAAGTAATTTTTTTTTCTGTCCTCACGTGTGTAAACAAGCAAAGAACACAAGAAACACCACCACACGAAGCATGCAGAAAAGAAGCCCTTTAAAATCGGTGAAACAGACGTAGCACAATTAATCGCGTAGACCATTTGTATCCATGGGGAAACGGACAAAACAATCATTTAAAGATCAGCAGAAGCCCTCACAATGAAATCACACATAAAACAGAGAGAAACAAAAAAAATCTGAAAGGTGAATGATGAATGACTTCACACAACGATTCTCACAGAAAGCTGAGATAACGCTGAGGGAAACAGACAAGAAGACAATATGCTACAATGAAATTTTATCATGAAACTTGACCATTACATTTAATCAAATATGTAACCAGGGACAACAACAACAACAACATACGGTATTGATACGGCGCTGAATCTTGATAGAAATCAAATCAAAGCGCACACACACACACACACGTTAGCATTCATAACGCATTCAAACAAACAAACAAACAAAAAACGCAATACAAAGCGAACACACACGAATGACATAAATGGAATACAGCAGAAACAGACCTAATGGCAAAAGAGAGAGAGAAGAGAAAGAGAGCGGAGCTTTAATGACGGGGGGAACAGGTGGGTTTTGAGGCTAGCTTTAAAAGCAGAGAGGGTCGGTCGCAGCGCAACATAATCAACTTTACAGAGGAAGACAACCATACAATGAATCACACAGATTAGATATGTATATGTTACGCCCAATCCGTGAAATTGCTCATTTCATGAAATGTGCCAAATAGATTGCCCAGTTCGTGAAATAGCCCGTTTAAAACTTACTATTTAGAAAAGCACTATGAAAATGAAAAAAGGTTTTTGTTCATAAAGACACAGCGATCAAGAATTGGTTCTGACGAATGAGAAATCACACCTGCATACGAGTCTAAAATAATTTTATTCAGACTTAATTTGATAAAACGTTTGATTCAACATGTGGCTCAGGCATGCCCCAGAGTAGCATTTTGGTAGAGTTAGGAGGAGGTAGGGTGGGGGTGAACATACAATGTAGAAAAATGTGCCAGTGTTGAATCAACCTTAATCAATAGTGCCTACCCGTGTGAATAGGAATTGAAACAAGCACGGATTCGCAATCGTTTGTGGCGTGCGACAATTGAAAACGAAACATCATTTTAAAGAGCAGCCTCGATTTGAAGTGCGGTCTATTTTTACCACTCCAATCATTACATACACTGAGTCGCTTCCTCTGGCTTTTCAATCATTTTAATCTGTAAACCAGAATGTTATCTCTGCACCATTTCGTAACTTTTTATATCTTTTGGAAAACATTTAAAACTATTTATCCTACTTATTCTCATCGAAAGAAGCACCGCATACTCGTCGTGTCTGTTGCAGTGTCTGTATTACGTATGTTTATTATTTTCTACGCTTTAAAATGACGATTCATGTGCTCTGTTCAGTATATAATTCTTTCCATACGTAAGGACTGTAGATATGTAGATATGACAACTGAAATGTTACTTTATGTCCAAGTATTTTTTTCTCCTTTAAAATATGTGCGACAATTTTGCGAAATGTGCGACAATTTTGGACCGACCGACAGACTGACAAAGTGAGTTATAGGTTTGTGGCTTGTGCCACAAACAAAAAATATAATATATTCATTGTCCATTTCAAGAACTGGGCAAACCATTTTGCCCATTTCATGAAATAGGCAATTTCACGGATTGGGCGTAACATATACAGAGGAAACAGACAAGACAATCGACTGGAAGATGACCTCACAATTAGTGAACTACAGATTCACACTGGTGGTAGTGGTTGGCACTGACCTTTCTGTTCGCTGCTGTCTGAAGATCTTCGGGAGCTGCTGCTGGATCGACTGTCTCCTGGAAAAAACACACAACAATGCCGAATTTTCTTTATTCTTCTTCATCTTCACACCTACACTCCTTCCCGCTCACTCAGGTCCTCAAACACAAAACTTCTGAAAGTTCCAAAAACAAATCTAAAATCACTTGGTGACCGCAGTTTCAGTTTCAGTGCCCCTGCTGTTTGGAATTCCCTCCCAGTCGATCTCCGCCATGAACCAACTATCTCTACTTTCAAAGCTGAACTCAAGACTCACTACTTTCAAAGCTCATTCGGTTTGTAAATGTTTCCTTCTTGATCTTGTACCTGGGTGAATGATTGGGTAATAATGTTTTGTGTGACTGCGGGTGTATCAGTGAATGGAAGCGCCTTGAGTGTAAAATAATTATAGAAAGGCGCTATAGAAATAGCTATCAATTCTTTTTTTTTTTTTTTCTTTTTTTTGCTGTCCCATCTTCTGGGCTGTACAGTGGCATTGCTCCCACGCCGCTCGTTCCGAATCCCAATTCGCAGCTACACCCGGGTTTGTTCAAGTCGCAGAAACCGAGACCAGCAGTCCAAGGGGAGAGAATTTATGTTAGGCCGTCAGGAGGCAACCAACCGAGGAGACACTGCACTTCTGCTGAGTCACTTCGGTGGAGTTCAGTGGAGCCTGTTCAGGACACCACCTACTAAGCCCCCTACTGACGACACTATTCTCTTAGTCGCGGAGCCAGCGTGAGTGAGGTCCTCCTCCGAGGGCGCCACCACGACCGTCCACCGACAGCTCCCCAGAACACACTGATCCCAATGACTTTGACCCGAACGCACCAAGGCATAGACTGGATTGGAAACCGAAACTGAGGTCACCATGAGAGCAGGGCATAGCTATCAATTATTATTTTAATTATTATTACCTTCTTCATCAATCGCGCAGGCAGTTTCCTGTCAATAGGAATTGCTCAGAAATAATTAAGGGGAGTAATTTCATGGGGTGTCTGGGAGTGAATCTCGCCTAATTCAATCGGTCAAACAGGGGAAGTTACTCTACCTTCAGGTAGATCCCCAGTTGTCACCTCGTGTGTTTGGGGAGACACACAGCATGTAGAATGCAGTGTGTTATGAATTCTAAATTTGATGCAATTCATATTTTTACGTCACAGTTTGCAAGCTCTAGATGCGTCATGCTTCCGTTGTGCCAGTGTACCTAAGAAATAGTTAGGCCCATGTCTTCGTCTTCGGCTGGAGTAAATCTTTGTAAGAATTTTGTGACCAAAAAAAAGGCAGGAGAATGGACTGGTTAAGCAGAAAGATAGTAGATGTCAGTAAGCAAAGGGAAAAGGCAGAGTCAAAGCTATTTCCTTTGTTGTGAACGAAACTCCTTTTGGCAAACTGAAACTGTATAAAATAAAGCCTGGTTTAATAAAAGCTTGTATTGTGGAAATTTCGTGCAAACGATTTGGCCTAATTAAATCAACTCAGGCGGCCATTAGAAAAGAGAAAGCACATGCCTTGTCTTTCACAGAAAAAAAGTCTGACTTCCAGCACCTCCGCCAAGGAGGAATCGCCGATTTGACGGTTTGATTTCTAGTAAACCAGAGCAAAGTGAATGTTGCGATCTCTGAAAAGGTGTTTTTTCTAGTGATCTCGATGCGTTTCCCTCAAAAACGTATCTTCCCGGGTGCCCCTTTAAAATAGAGGAACTGATTACAATAAGTTAATAAGTGTTTTCAATCACAGGGATGCTTTAGCCCTTTCAGCGCCAAAGTCGCATTTTAGCACCACAGTGATTCAACACCTATGTCACTAAAAGGCATCACATTGGGGTCTATTATCCAAAGACCCTATTGTATTAGTTTTGGGAAGACTTTATTATACCTTATTTTATATACGTCACAGAAGAATCCCCAATACTGCAGATGGATTTTGTTCTCTATGCAGGTAAATTTAATGGAAATATTTTGGCTAAAATATGGCTGGCGGTGAAAGGGTTAAATACCAGAAGAAAAAGGGAGCGAGATAGACTTCTTCTTCTTCTTCTTCTTCTTCCCCCAGGCCATATGGCCATAATGGGTAAGGTGCGTATGTGTCAGGTTTTCAGTTTTCACTGGTCTCCCTGCTGCGTACAGCCGACACATTCTGATTTCGGAGGAGCTGAAGGGAGAAAAATTATTTGGAAGATTTTTTTGGAAAAAAGGCAGGAGAATGGGCCAATAAGTCAGAAAGATAGTAGATGATAACAAAGCTAAGGTAAAAGGCAGAGTCAAAGGGAGTGGCAGATTAGAGGAAGTTACAAGCACAGAACTTCCAGAAGGTGGGGGAACTATTTTTACGAAAGACCCCCCCCCCCCCCCCCCCCCCCCCCCGGGAGAAATAGACTTCAAAGTAAAGCATCTTTTCGAACTACAAGGTGCACCTTATTACATAAGTCTCCCCCGAAGACGGAGTGTGTGGCTGCCCACATGGCGGGGTAATCAAAAACGGTCACACACGTAATGTTCTCATCCCTAGCTGGTGCATTTGTACTGAATTGTTCAAGTGCTCTGGCTGTTGGGATGATCCCTGGAGTCGCTAAGCCAGGGAACAACAACAACAACAACAACAACATTACATAAGACAGAGCTACCAAGCTTTACACAAAATTCAGATTTTGTTACTTTTATTTTCTTACTATATTATTAGTCACATTATATAAGGCGCAGGGGCATCAGCCTGAGTGAAAAAAAAGTATCGCCTTATAATCCGAAAGATGCGGTACACAAGGTTTTCCCTCAATGCTCTCGCTTTTTGCATGCAAGCACTCCCCCGAAGACAGAGTGTGGCTGCCTATGTGGCGGGGTAATCAAAAACGGTCACACACGTAATGTTCTCATCCATGCACTTGGACCATAGTGATCAAATGTTTTAGCTGTTGGGATGATCCCTGGAGTCTTTAAGCCAGGGTAAGCCAAACAAAAAAAACAAAAAAGCATGCAAGCACACACACGCTTACATAGTTCCTTTTCTTTAGTTCCTTCGTTTTTTGTGTGTTTTTTTTAACGTATGGCTTGTTGAAAAAAAGTATATTATTTGCTTATTCAATGCTCCATCTGGAAATAAAATCTTGACTTGACTTGACTTACATCAAAGATATTTTAAAAGGGTAAGATGGACTACCTAAGAGCTCGGCGAACCGGGCTGATAGTGGGGACAGTGGGGACAGTACACTATTCACTGTGGAGGCTATCCAAAAACTCAGACTGGAACTTGAACGGAGAATTCAACTGGCCTATCGATGTGTAAAATGTGTCCTGTTTAAAAGGGACATAACCAGTGTTTCTGTCCTCACTACTCATATAGGGAAAAGAGACCGGATGCTTATCTTCCCCTTTAGAATATCTTTGCTTACATACAGACAGACAAGCAGACACTGAGACAGAGAATAACAGACAGAGAAAGAGATATGTAATCCTGTCTCAAATGAAACATATCTTCAGCCAGCGGAAGACGATACTTTGAAATCTGCAAAATCCTCAAAGCATTTTAATTAGCCCTACTCGTACTACAAACAACTTAATTGTTTTAACCCTTTCGCCGCCAGCCGTTTTTTTAGCCAAAAAATACCATTAAACTTAACTGGGAAGAGAAAACCCATTATCTGCAATATTGGGAATTCCTCTGTGATATACATGTATAACAGCAGGCCCATCTTTACCTCCCAAAAGTAAGAAGATAGGGTCTTCGGATAGCGGGCCCTGGTTTGATGCCTTTTTGGTGACATGGGTGTTAAAACCATTGTGGTGCATAAATGCGATATTGGTGGTGAAAGGGTTAAGGGAGGAAGGGGGGGGGGGGGGGGAGGCACAGCTTGTGTAGGAATAATAAATAGGACTGTTCCAGTAAAGGCAGAGAACTGCATAGGTATTAGGCACTTCATAGTTACAGAGGCGTCTCTGTGAAATTTGGGTTGCTCCCACCTGGAGAGCGCGTCGCAGCCAGAGGCGCGCCACCCAATTTTTTATCATTTATTTTTTGGAATGCGATTTTTGTGTGACTGATGAGGTGTGTGTGTGTGGGGGGGGGTAAATTTTGACCAAATGACAACTTTTTCATTGCCACTGGGTTTAACGTATGCTAAGTGCATGGGCACACAAGACCTTGCTTTATCGTCTCATCCGAAAGACTCCACGTTCAGACCATAAGGCCTAGTGCAAAGTGAGAGGAAAAATCCCCTGTACCCAGGTTCGAACTCGGGTTTACTTGACACGAGGCGAACGCGCTACCACTGTGCCACTCAACACAATAGCAGGTAGAGTATGCGCGCCATCAACAGAAACCCCAAACTCATCGATAGCAAGTACTAGGTAGTAGTACAAGGGGGTGCTTTGTTGCATGCAAGCAAATAAACCAACAGAATAGGGGGGAAAAAAACAACCAAACCAACAATGGAGAAGTGTGACTGGCTACTTGGCAAACTGCCCAGAAACGTTTCATGTCGGTTGTTGCGCAAGCACACGTAGTGGCATGAACGAAAGGCTACAAATGCATGAAAGCGCGCACGCACGCGCACACACACACACACAGAGTGGCACAGTGGTAACGCGTTCGCTTCGTGTCAAGTAAACCCGAGTTCGAACCTGGGTACAGGGGATTTTTCCTCTCACTTTGTACTAGGCCTTACGGTAGGCACTCGATAAACCGAGGTCCCATGTGCACATGCACTTAGCACATGCTAAACCCAGTGGCAACGAAAAAGTTGTCATTTGGTCAAAATTTACCCCCCCCCCCCCCCCTTTCCTTCCTCATCAATGACACAAAAAAATCGCATGCAATAAAACAAATGGGTGGCACGCCTCTGGCTGCGATGCGCTCTCCAGGTGGGAGCAACCCGAATTTCACAGAGACGCCTCTGTGACTATAAAGTACATAATAATAATAATAATACACACACAATCACATACAAACACACAGCCTGTAAAAAGGGCCAGCCACACGTCAGCAAAAATCGTACGCCTGTACGATACGATTCGATCACGCGGATCTCGAAGCGCGAATCGCATCTGGTTCTTGGGAGACCGTGTGATCGAATGAATCGTATTGTATCGAACAGTCGTACGGTCTTAGCGGATGTGCGGCTGGTCCCTAACTAGGAAACGCATTGCACAACAAAACACACACACTCATGATACAAACGCGCGCACATACACTGGCAATCGATGCATGATCGATCACACACAGACCCACTTACAATGTTCACACACAGATACAGACATACATACACACACACACACACACACACCGAGACAATCACCCTTCTAACCTTGACCTATTGTGCAGTTAACCCTTTTGCCGACAGCCATTTTTCAGCCCCAAAATGACATTAAACCTTACCAGGGTCGAGAAAAAAAATCTGCAATATTGCGAATTCCTCTGTGACATGTATTTAACATTAGGCCTATCCTTACCTTCCAAAATAGGGTCTTTAGATAACAGGCCCTGATTTGATGCTTTTTTTTTAGTGACATGGGTGCTAAACCACTGTGGTGCAAAACTGCGATGTTGGTGGTGAAAGGGTTAAAACAAAGCACAAAAGACAGCACTTGGCAAAACGCCACCAGGGTACGATATATTCTGATATACACACACACACAGTCACACACACACTGCAGTTTCAAGGTGATATCACAAAGAGTTATATATATACCCGGTACTACTGTAAATGCTCTCCTAAAAATGTTAAATGTTGGGACCCAATACCGTAATTTTTTCAGATTATGAGGCGCACACCCTAAATTTCACACAAAATCCAGACTTTATTACTATACTTTCTTACTATATTACTAGTCATATTATAAGGTGCAGGGGTCTAAGTGTAGGAAAAAAAGTATCACCTTATAATAGTCTAAAGAATAATGAACTTCTACGTCAGGCGATACTGTTGCTTTTTTCTCCCCCCCTCTTAAACAAACTTTCAAGAAAGTTTAACCATTAGGCCAGGTTCACATTAGGCGTGTAAGTTCCGTACGGAAAACCCTAAATAAGTGGAAGAAAGAAGGATAAAAGTTTACACATATGATAGGGGAAAATCGGACACGTTTGTTTCACTTATTTATGGATTGTGCACGGATTTCCGCATGGAATATCCGCTTATGTGTGTACACGGCCTTACAGTGTGTTTAAGTGAAAAAATAACTGACATTTAAACATATCACACACACACACACCAAATGACACCCTCACCCCCCATACACCCACCCTCACACACCAAATGACACCTTCACCCACACACTAAATAACCCTCCCCCCTCCTGATCCCTAAATCCACTCAACTTTCTCAGAACATACACCAAAGTCTCTTCAACTTCAAGCTGACAAGGGGAGGGATTCAAGTCGAACATGTTTGTCCACACATCCCCCCCCCCCCCCCCCCCCCCCCTTCCAATTCCACTCAGCAAACTCAATCTCGTCTCATTAAAATTCATGAGCTAGCTACGCTGAAATCAAAGTTTTGCACAGATTTGAAAGAAGAAGTTGGGCGACATGTTTGATCAACCTTCTCTCCCTGGATCCCTTGAGACGTGGTCTGAATTCCCGAACTCTATGCTTTTTGGCTCACTCGTGTTAATGAAGTTAACACGAAGTGAGTCTATAGTATGATAGTTGTTCGGTTGTTGGCTCACTAGTGTTAGCGAAGTTAATACCAAGAGAGTCTATAGTATGATAGTTGTTCGGTTGTGTGTATGTGTGTGTGTGTGTGTGTGTTTTGCGTCCGTGGCCTAATCTCAAAACTGGCATTTTCTCGGGAAATAGAAGGCACACATTGTTCAAACTTTGCACACATTATGTAGATGTCTATGCAAGCTTTAAAACAATAATGATTTGAATAATTAAATACTTAAAACAACACTGTAAACAGATAACATTTTAGATTAGTCAATTCAGTGGGTTAGAGAGTATTCAACAGGCAACATGAGTTCAGAAACTCATCAAAACTGAAAGCCTCGATAGCTCATTGGTAGAGTGTTTGCCTGTCATGCCAATGGTTCCGGGTCCGATTTTTTTTAATTTTTTTAGTTGTATCCATTAACGATAGTTTCATTTGTACTTTAAAATTTTATTGGCAATCTTGTACTTTAGACACCCCCCTCAACCTTTGCTTGTTGTTGTCCCACATGAGCCTGGTCGAGTGAGCCTTGAAGGCTTTGCCTCTAGTTGTGCTAGGTCTCTAGTTTCTGTGACTGATTCTAGCACTTATACATGTACAAGGGAGTACTCTTTAACACAAAACTGGACAACATGAAACGTTGGTTAACACACACAAATCTGTTTGAACCGACAAAACCCCTCTTTATAGAATGATTACTTGATGCCTAACACAAAATACTGGTTAACGCACAAGAAAATCTTTGTCCCCTGAATTTTGTGTGAAGTGTACCTTATCTTTTTGGCTAGCATGAGCCTTGAACAAAGCCATTAGGTTTAGTGTGTGTGTGTGTGTGTGTGTGTGTGTACATGCGTGCATGCGTGTGCACGTGTGTGTGTACATGTGTGCATGTGTGTGTGTGTGTGTGTACATGCGTGCATGCGTGTGCACGTGTGTGTGCATGCAAGTGTGCACGCGCGCATGTGTTTGTGTGTGTGTGTGCGTGCATACATGCTTATATTTACATGTGTATGTGCATGCTTTTTGAAGTAGTGTGTATGTCTCCTTGTCTGTGTGTGTTCCTATGCAAATGCTTGTGTGCGCACAAACATTTGAGTCTGTGAAACACGAATTCTAAAAATGGCATAACCTATTCCATCACAGGGCCACTAAATATCTGACACATTTATCTGCCTTCGTCAAACTCAAATGGTAAATAACACCATTCGTTTCAAAACACCTTTTCCCCCCAAAAAAGTCACAGTGAGTCACAGTCATCATTAAAAATAGAACACTGCAGTTGTGACCTTTAAAATCTTGGACTGAACCATTCAGTGACATTTACAACAAAGCAAGAATGTTTGTTTGGATGAACTATTATTTGCAAGCTATCTCTCTCTCTTTCTTTGAATGTGTGTGTGTTATAGAGAGAGAGAAGAGAGAGAGAGAGAGAGAGAGAGAGAGAGAGAGAGAGAGAGAGAGAGAGAGAGAGAGAGAGAGAGAGAGAGAGAGAGAGAGAGAGAGAGAGAGAGAGAGAGAGAGAGAGACAGGGGTAGGGAAGAGTGAAAGAGTGAAAGAGTGAAAGAAAGAATTGTGTGTGTGTGTGTGTGTGTTGTGTGTTATGTGTATATGTGTGACAGATAGACGTGTGTGTGCATGCGTGTGTGTGTGTGTTATGTGCATGTGTGTCATGTTTTGTCAGTATGCGAGTTTGTGCGTGTTTGAGCATTAATATGCACAGGCATAATGCTTATGTGGCACAATGTATGGGAAAAACAATAAACAGAGAAAGAGATGGGGAGAGAAGAAGAAGAGAGAGAGAGGGGGAGAGTATGAGAGAAACATGAGAGAAACAGACAGACAGAGATAAAACGTGAGAAACAGAGACAGAGACAGAGACAGAGATAAGCAAAAAAAGAAGTCAAGATTTTAACTCTTCTAGCACCTTGGGCAAATACATTCGCCCAGCACATCACGCTTCACTCCCACCAAATGCTAAGGCATTCACTGCCAAGCACCCTGTCATGCGTTTGTCTATTCTTTTTAGAACTTATGCCAGTGATTTGTTTCTGTTAAAGCAACACATGTAGACTCGGAAAAAATAGTTAACACCTCACCCCCTCTTGTCGGTTGAGATGTAACGTACACTCAAGAATGTAAAAAAGTATATGGTGTGTGCTAGAACAGTTAAACAACTTACTAAAAAGAGAATACAGATACAAAGATAGACAGGCAAAGCGCTTTAAAGAGGTGATATTTTGGAGAAGAAATAAAATTAAAAAAATAAAGGCGCCAAAAAAAAGGCAAGCACACAGATACCGAAATTTAAAAAAACCCCAAAACCCACAAGAAATTATAATGTGGCATTCGATGTTCAAACTGAAAAACGCTAGCTCAGCTTCATTAAATCAATGCTCTTCTTCTCTACGTCTAACCCTTATCAATCCCCCTAAACCCGACCTTGACACGATATCAACCCAACACGCAGTGTATCACGCGCAGCATTCTTCTCTTTCTTTATTTCTCTCTCTCTCTCTTCTCCAAAACAAGTCATCCAGGAGAGGCAAAGATAAACACGAATCAATAACAGGCTGGCCTCCTGTCGCCAAAACTAGTGAGTCATGCTCTATCTCTCTTCCGTTTCTGTCTGGATACGTCGCAGACGCCACTTCTGACGATGAATCGCGACGGAACTTGGAGGGCGCATGAACCTACTAGAAAACATAGGAGGAGAAAGACCTACTGCTTACCCTGGGTTAAGACCATTAACACACGAATCAATAACAGGCTGGCCTTCTGTTGCCAAAACTAGTGAGTCATGCTCTATCTCTCTTCTGTTTCTGTCTGGATACGTCGCAGACGCCACTTCTGACGATGAATCGCGACGGAACTTGGAGGGCGCATGAACCTACTAGAAAACATAGGAGGAGAAAGACCTACTGCTTACCCTGGGTTAAGACCATTAAACCCCCCAGTTCAGCCCCACACGCAAACTATCAGCTAGCACCAGACACTCTCAGTTTCACCATAGCTGCTATTAACAGCATCTCTGTAAGAGATTTTTGGTATTTGCTACTTTATAGTCACAGAGGCGTCTCTGTGAAATTCGGGTTACTCCCACCTGGAGAACGCGTCGCAACCAGAGCCGCACCACACATTAATTATTTTTTTATTATTATTTGCATGCAATTTTTGTGTGACTGATGAGGAAGGAAGAGGTGTGTGTGTGCGTACATTTTGACCAAATGAGAACTTTATCGTTGCCACCACGTTTAAGGTGTGCTGAGTGCATGGGCACAAAGGACCTTGGTTTATCATCTCATCCAAAAGACTCCACATTCAGACCGTAAGGCCCAGTGCAAAGTGAGAGGAAAAATCCACTGTACCCAGGTTCGAAATCGGGTTTACTTGACACGAAGCGAACGCGCTACCACCGTGCCACTCTACACCCAGTGTGGCACCTTAACAGCGTCTCAGTAAAAGTTGTGGTGAACCTACCTGCTTGCTGTGTCAGCGCCGTCAGCTGGGTGGATTGCTTGATCAGCGACACCCGGTAGAAGTAATTCCTCCAGAAGTTCTCCTCCGTGACCCTGAAGGAGTGGAAACAATGATCATAGGAATATATTATAGTAGTACAGTGGAACCTCCCTTATAAGACCTTCAAAAATCATCCCAAATGAGGTCTTATAAGGGAGGGGTCTTATAAGGGAGGTAATTTTAATACTTACAAAGAAGGGCAATGTCTCAGAGAAGTAGGTCTTATGTGGGAGGGAGTCTTATAATGGGAGGTCTTATAAGGGAGGTACCACTGTATTAGTAACAATAACAAAAACCCACAAACAACTATCACAGTATCAGAGATCATCGTAACCAAAACAATGTCCTTTCTAGTTTTCTTATAACGGGAGGCTGGATACTTTACCATTCAACAATAAACTTTTCAAGACACCTAAACTTACACTCTCTCTAAGGGTAGGAGGTTGAGAGGCAGCCTTATACAAACTTATAAGATCTTCCATGGTATTGATGACATCAATTTTGAAACTTTCTTTTCTGTTCCACAATTTAACATCACTAGAAAGTCAGAAGGCAAAATCTTTATTAGACATTGTCAAAGTAATAGAAGAAAATTTTCATTTTCTTATAGAGTTGCTGTTCATTGGAATGAACTAAGTATCAAGTTTGCAACTAATATTAACACCTTTAAAAATCAGAAATTTCAGAGTCTTTTTAATAATTTCAGAGTCTTTTTAATGATTTTGACTGATTGTCCTTCAAAAACTTGCTCAGACCCAAAATAATTTTTGCAACGTGATTGCCAAAGAGGGGACGTTATATAGGGCGCGAGGCCTAGGCTTAAGAGCCTGTCCCTACTACTACTACTAAACAAACAAACAAACAAGAGGCAAAGCCTGCAAGGCTCACGTCTGATTTTAATTACTATAGCAGGCATGGGAATTCCCATGACAATTCCCATGCCTGTATAGAGAGAATACTGTTATGTAGACACTTGTGCATCTGAAAACAGAATTAATTTTTATTTTACTATGTAAATTAAAATTATTTCTATGCACCCCTACCCCTTTCTTTAAAATTTAATTATATGTATGCGCATGTAACATAGTGGAGCCCTATTTTTATTTTTGGCAAACAAGTAAAATTGAAAAGCATATTGACCAAGCTTTCAGAAAAAAACATAGTGACCAATCCCCCCCCCCCCCCACCCCCCCCGCGGGGTAAGGGGGGTCTACGGACACCTGTAGTAGGCCTAGTCTTTGCCTGTGGGTCTAAGCCTCTTACTCTTAGAAAATTAATAATTGAAGTTGCGTGATCTGTTACTGTTTTAAACTGATTGTTCATGCGATGAAAACTTGTTCCACATCATCTACATTTCTGTAAGATATTTTATATTAGTCCTAATATTTTATTTTCGTTTCGTTAATTCCCCCCCCCCCCCCCCCCTCTGCCACAAAGCAAAGGTCAAGGTCACAGCCAGCAAGCTCATCCATGTTTATCTTCCCCTGTACAGTCTTTGCACATGGTGATCAATCGTCTAGGCCTAACGAAGGATTTGTACGTCGAAGGCAGTGAAATCGACGAACCCTGGATTTTCCGTATATTTTTTTTCAAGACTGAAATGAATGTGGGCTAAATGTTAAGTACGTCGTCTTGATTATGAGGTAAGGCATGGACTCTAGGCCTAGGCCTTGTTGCCGGAAGTGCAGTAGGCTAAGTTATGCGCAGAGATGATGTGCAGAATGAACACGAACAACCGTTACTCAAAGGCGCAAATAAAGCTAAACAACCGGGCCGTCAACGCACACACTCGGTACATCCATTTGTTACAGAAAATATAAGTTGACGACGTTAAAATGTACCTATTTGTACACACCTGAAGTCTTGTGTTTCTTTTTAAAGAGCGTTTTTGTATATCTAAATGGAGAGTCTTTTTTCCAGTATGTATCTCCTACTCGGTACAACACAACAGTTACAGTAATCTCTGCAACAAATGATTTTCTTTCTTTTGTTCCTTACCGATGTATCTGACTGCTTTGATCGCCATGACTTGAAGGCTCACGTCAAAATCAAGTATCCTGCTAACTTTAACCCTCTAACATCTTATGTTTTTTTGAGAAAATGACAACGTTAAAGTTTCAGTGGAGAGTGAGAGTCTTCTTTAGTTTGAAGAGTGTGACTGAGTCAAGGTTAAAGGTTGCACAACAGTAATCTCTGCAACAAATGATTATCTTTATTTTGTTCTTTACCAATGTATCTGACTGCTTTGATCGTCGTGACTTGAAGGCTCACGTCAAAATCAAGTATCCTGCTAACTTTAACCCTCTTACGCCTTATATGTTTAGAGAAAATGACAACGTTAAGGTTTGAGTTAAGGTTAAAGGTCGGGGCCACGGACGCAACACACACACACATACACACAACCGAACATGTACGATACTATAGACTCACTTTGCTTTAAAAAACGACGTGAGCCAAAAACCATCACACATCGAATACCGTATTTTTCTGACTATAAGCCGCACCCCCAAAATTAACACAAAATTCAGATTTTCGCAGCAACACAATTCCCTTAGATAGCCCGCCGTGGGCCTATCAAAGTACTGATAATGTATCGATTTCATAAACCTTATACGTGATGTACACTACATACATGCAAAATATCAGCTACCACCACACACTGGTGTGGTACAAAATTCAGGTTTTGTTACTCTATTTTCAGTCACTTTATAAGGCGCAGGGGTCTCAGTCTGGGGAAAAAAAAGTACTGCCTTAGAGTCTGAAAAACTGAGGAATTTTTATTAATTCTGGAAGGAGAAGGCATTCCAGGCCAGCTTGAAAGAAAGTGAATAGTCTGCTTAACCGGAAGTTACGTGGATTGGGAGTTGTGGTAGTAAGACACTCTTGGTTTTCTGTCTTCCAAGCTAATCTTGTACAAATATGCACTTTGTAGTGGAATGGTAAGGATGATAGAATAGATATGGGAGATTTTAATTTCTTTTTTTTCTTTCTTGATCGCTCAGACGGCCTCCTATTATATAAGCCGCAGATGCGTCAAGCTGCCGTTATGCGCCTAACCAAGAAATTGTGAGGCCCAGCATGTCCGTCTTCAGGTGGAGAACATTTTTGTTAGGAACTGGAACAAAAGGCAGACCAATAAAGCAAAAAACGTAGTAGATGACAGTAAGCAAAGGGAAAAGGTAGGCAGAGTCAAAAAAGCTGACAGAGGAAGTTACAAGCACAGGACTTCCAGAAGGTGGGGGGACTATATAATTGTACGAAAGACCTTCCGGTATCCCCACGGGGGATGTTTCTGACTTTAACTCTTTCGCCGCCAGTCAGTTTTCAGCAAAAAATGTCCATTAAACTTACCTGGGTAGAGAACAAAAATCATCTGCAATAGTGGGGATACCTCTATGGCATGTATAAAGTAAGGCATATCCTTACCTCCCCAAGTTATGAAAATAGGCTCTCTGGATAGCAGACCCTGGTTTTAGGCCTTTTCATGACATGGGTGTTAAATCATCGTGGTGCTAAAATGCGAAATTGGCGGTGAAAGGGTTAAGCCCTTGCAGCCCATTTGAGGAAAACCTGCTAACTGAAGTTATGGTCAACAGCTAAAGGGAGACAACTTCAGACAGTTCAATGAGAGATTCTTTTGTCTGAAAAAGTGAAAATATGCATTTCGGTGTATTTAGTATTTTGGTATTTGGTATATTCTAGTCACAGAGACTTATCATTGTGAAATTCAGGCTGCTCTCCCCCGGGGAGCGCGTTGCCGCAAGTGCAGCGCCTACCCAAATTAAAAATAATAAATTTGGGGGGAGGGGGGGCACACTTAGAAAACCTAGCTATCAATTTGGCCATACCAGGCAGCGGGATTTCTCCCTCCTTTTACCGACTTTCAACTGCCGTGGGATTTTTACGTGCATAAAGCGCATGGGTCAGACAACATGGGTGCTCCTGGGAAATTAAAAAAATCCTGCAAGGGGACGGCCCCGGCGGAGTGCAGGAGCAGCGTGCACACACACATTTACTGCTCCTTTTTCACCCCTCTAGACTAGTACAAGTGCTACATTCCTTTGAATATATCAAATGCTTATATAGGCCCTTTTTTATTGTACAAGTGTGTGTGTGTGTATAAGAAAATCGTTGCTTCTCAAATTCTCACAATCCGGCGACGCCGACTCTAGGCAATTTAAAAATGACTTAAAATTTATCAACCAAAAAGAGGAATGGTTCCAGCAAAAAAATAGTATAAGTGCATGGCTTTGTACATCGATTTCTCAGCAAATATGTAGATTTACACCCTCCTGCTCTATTTCTTGGTTCTTTCCGTGGTTAGGGATAGGGTTAGGGTTAGGGTTAGATGGTCTTTTATTTTGCCACAAGCATGTTTTTTTGTCAAAATCATCTATTTTTGGGGAGCATTAAATCGCTGCCTTTAAAAATCCTGCAATTCAGGACATCCTGCAAGAAAGAGCATCCATGAGACTAGCTTTAAGTCCCCATCCGAAGGACTGGACGTTCAGTTCGATTTTCCTGTCAAACTAGAAAGAAAGGGCGAGGCCAGGATTCGAACCCCGGGTCACTGATGCTGCAGTCACGCGCTACATTTGGCAGGCGAACGTCTTATCCACTCTGCCACCTTTCTGTGTGGTGTGCATGTAAATATTGAAACGAACGCATCAGGGCTCCCAGGGACCCCCATTTGGGGGTCTATGAAGCACTAAAATTCTCAAGGACCCTCTAAAAGAATGTCCCAGGGATGCACTAGAAAAATTCTTTTTAGGATTCTCAATGCCACTGGGACCCTCTATCCTGCCTCTGGGACCCTCTATACAGTAAGGGAATGAGTCCCTGGGACCCCTTGTGGAACGATTGGGAGCCCTGCGCATGTCAATTTGAATTTTAGAAAATCCACATTACACAAGTAAACAGAGTTGTGGAGATGATATCGCTGTGCGCAAAACAAAGAGACGTAAGTCGAAAGACGTCACTTCACATGAGGAATGGAAAACTCAATATTTCAGTCATTTCGGGTCAAATTACGTCATTTTTGTTCCTTTAGCGTCACCATCAGTGTTTTATCTTTGCAGATTGTTGTTTTACAGCTTTGTTAGATGATGCAGCTTGTCTAGATCAACTGGTAAGTCCAACACATTGAAGTTGACCAATTTTGACATGTGTCTCTCTGGTTTGCGCCGCACAGCGATATATAAGACTAAGAGTGTGAAGTTCTGTTTACCATGTTTTAAAGCGCTCTCTACAGCTAAATCTATTACATGAAAAAGATTATTAAAGAACAGCAAATATTCAAACTCAACAGTCATAATTTAACAAAAAAGAAAACAAACAAACAAACAGAATAAATCTCTCCAAATAAAAACAATGCTTAGTAAAAGTTCTGAATGTTATCATTAACAATGCTTTAGTATGTAAAAACAAGTCAAAAGTACCTCAATATGAAGGAAGCTATGAATCATGTACACAATATACTTTGTCACGCGCATCTTTTTAATAACAAACATCATGTGTAAGCAAACTCACAAACACACAAGCACTCACCTCTCCCCCACCCTCCCAAATACTAACACGTTTACAAGATCTGACATGAAGTGTAACTTTTTTTTAATTTTATTTTTACTGTAAGGGATTTACTTTGTCATACAAGTCTCTCTCTTAAAACAAACATGAGTACACAAACTCACACACAGTGACACACACACACACAAGTACACACACACACACATCCAGGGCTCCCAATCGTCAAGCAAAACAAGGGGTCCCAGGGACTCCTTCACTTACAGTATAGAGGGTCCTAGAGGCGGGATAGAGGATCCCAGTGGCATTGCAAATGCTAAAAATATTTTTTCTACTGCATCCCTGGGACCCCCTGCACATTCTTTTAGAGGGTCCTTTAGAATTCTAGTACTTCATACACCCCCAAATGGGGGTCCCTGGGAGTCCTGCACACCACTCACTTTTTGGGCACCAGCTCAAATCTCATCTTCTGCAGGTTTGGGTCTTCCTGGAGCGTTGCCATGGCCACGGGATAGGAACTGTCAAAATCAAACTGGTACTTCACGCCCGCTGGAGGGTTCCTCATGAAATTCCTCTTGTCCTGCACACAGCACACAGCACACACATAAAGTGATAAACACACACAAGTACAGTGGAACCTCCCTTATAAGACTCTCCATTATAAGACTCCCTCCCACATAAGATCTACTTCTCTGAGACATTGCCCTTCTTTGTAAGTATTAAAACTACCTTCCTCAGGGTTCGTACACATCTGTGCCCAAAAAATTCCAGGACTATTCCAGGACCAGTTTACAAAATTTCAAGGACTCAATCTGGCATGCCGGTCAATGTTGGTTTCGTTCCCCCCTGAGTTGCTTGTGCTTCTGGCCTTGACAATGGCTTTTTACAGCACTCTCGTCCATGCTGGTGATGTCAAAGTTCTTTTTGCACACTGTGCAGCTAGCTTTCAGTTTTGAACTACTTGTATCTGTTTACGGAGCTAACCAGCTCTGATATTCTTTTTTTTGGCAGCCAAACATCGTTGAAAATGCAGTCTCCATTTTGTTGGAAAACGGAAGTACGGTAAAGGGAAGTAACTTCAGTGGCAGACAACTCGCGCAAATGTCGTCTGCTATGATCGCGATATCGGTATGACCTTAAAAGTTTTTTTAAATTTTTTTAAAAATTTGAATTTAGTTTTAACCTTCAATTATTTTTTTGTGGAGGAGAGATTTTGACTTTGATGGATTGTGATCAAGGACGTGGTCATACGATTTTGAAAATTCCAGGACTTTTCCATGAGTCTTGGGGCCTTTGCTGTTTTTCAAGCACTTTTCAAGCCCTGGAAAAGGCCATGTCAATTTTCCAGTACTTTTCAAGGTTTCAAGAACCCTGTACGAACCCTGCTCCCGTATTGAATTCCCTCCCATTTAAGACCTCATTTTGGACGATTTTTGAAGGTCTTGTAAGGGAGGTTCTACATTAGTATGTACACACGCACCAAAAACAAAACCGTGTGCAACACAAACACCCACACCCTCAAACACACCTCACATATAAACAAACGCACATGCGTAATAATACACAATTCAGACACTGACAGTCACACATACATACATGCACACGCGCACACACACACACACACCAAACACACACACATATACACCGAGTTACATACACATACAAAACAAATAAGAAATACACACTCAGGGCTCCCAATCGTCCAGCAAAACAAGGGGTCCCAGGGACTCCTTCACTTATAGCATACAGGGTCCTAGAGGCGGGATAGAGGGTCCCAGTGGCATAGCGAATGCTAAAAATAATTTTTTTAGTGCATCCCTGGGACCCCCTGCATTTTTTTTTAAAGGGTCCTTTGGAATTTTAGTGCTTCATAGACTCCCAAATGGGGGTCCCTGGGAGCCCTGGCACACACACACAGAGTGACACACATCATGACACACATACACCATACATATATGCAAATTGATCTTTTTAGTTCCCTATTCTTGAAACTATTCCATGAGGCTTTGCAAATTGAAACAGCGAATTACCAGCTCTTATCTGCTGTCCGAGTTATCTTTATTTCTCAAAAGCATTGTCAGTGTTGATTACGTTAGTTAAACAACAAGCTATATAAACAATAAACTCCATTGAATAAAGCACACATTGATACACACACACACACACACACATAAAAATGCTCACAGAAAAAAATCATTACACCATACAAAGCAACTAAAAGTCCATGTACAGTGAAACTTAACAGGTGGGAGGGGGGAGGGAGGGAGGGAGAAAGGTGCTCACTATCTAAACTGACAAAAACAACCAACAAAAAACAACCAACATTTTCAGGGGAAAAAAGTTTTTTTCCTGTTCAAGCCAAAAAATGAAGGATAACAATGAGATTATTTCCCTTGAACTAAGGGCTGCTAGTTTTTCTAGAAATCTAATCCTTTTGACACACCAAAAAATGGTGTCACCATTAAGTCCTTGAAATATGAGACAAGAGCTGCACAACCCAGCGAAGAAGAATCTTTGTTTACTCACTACCCAAATCCCTGTGCCCTCCCTCTTCCAACCACCCGACCGTTCCCTTGAATGCTCCCGTTCCATCCTCTCCCATAGCTTTCCTTTACTCTACCTAGATTGTGGCCAAATCTGTTAAATAAGTTCAAACGACTCCAAAAAAACCACCACTACGAATTCAAACACACCTAGCATACTACAGTGGAACCTCCCATTATAAGACTCCTTCCTACATAAGACCTACTTCTTCGAGACATTGCCCTTCTTTGTAAGTATTGAAATTACCTCCCTTATAAGACCCCTCCCTTATAAGACCTAATTTTGGATATTTTTGAAGGTCTTATAAGGGAGGTTCTACTGTACCTAATTATAATAATTATAATACTATAGTATATCTAGACAACAGTTGCCTGTCTTTGCAAGTTGGCTGACATTCAGGTAGGTTTTTGGCCAGGGCTCCCAGGGACCCCCATTTTGGGGTCTATGAAGGACTAAAATTCTAAAGGACCCTCTAAAAGAATGTGCAGTGGGTCCCAGGGATGCACTAGAAAAATTATTTTTAGCATTCGCAATGCCACTGGGACCCTCTATCCCGCCTCTAGGACCCTCTACACTGTAAGTGAAGGAGTCCCTGGGACCCCTTTGTTTTGCAGGGCGATTGGGAGCCCTGTGGGCTTTAAAATAAACCAAAAATTTGCGTTAACAAACACAGTGTCTGCTGCTGATGTGTGTGTGTGTGTGTGTGTGTGTGCGTGTGCGTGTGCGTGTGCTATACTAGCTGACCAAGCTCTTTCTTTCCTGTAATATTTTACCTACAACCGAAACTGCTCACTGAGGACAAGGTGAGGATCTCTCATATATCATATCAGTTTAGGCTCTGTAGACTTTTGAAGCCTTTTGCCCTCTAGATATTTTTCATATGTACCATATTTTTCAGACTATAAGGCGCACCTTTGTATAAGGCGCACCCCCCAAATTTTAACCAAATTTCAGATTTTGTTACTATATTTTCTTACTATTTCATTAGTCACATTATAAGGCGCAGGGGTCTGAGTCTGGGAAAAAAAAAGTATCGCCTTATAGTCAGAAAAATACGGTAGTATAAATTTATATATTTTCTTTTTGCCCGTGAATTTGTTTGGCTTTTGTGTATTGTTTTTTTAAATTTATTTCTCCAAATTTGTGGAGTACATAACAGTATTACATTTTTTGTCAATAAGATTTCTGAACACATTCAGTGATGATGCATTTACAGTTTCATTAGAAAGATTGTTCCATGCAGTTATTACTCTGTTAGTAACAAAAGTTTTGAGCTGAACGACTGTTATTTAGTTTTTTTTGTTAGTTTGAAATAATGCCCTCGTGTTCTTTCCTCAAATCCTTTCGTCATGGAGTCCTCTCCCTTGTAGCCCACCCAGGGGGTCACCGCTGTCTCTTCCTGCTTCTTCAGCTCCTAAATTATGCCCTCGTGTTCTTTCCTCAAATCCTTTCGTCATGGAGTCCTCTCCCTTGTAGCCCGCCCAGGGGGTCACCGCTGTCTCTTCCTGCTTCTTCAGCTCCTTCTTCTCCGACTTGCAGACCTTATTTCATAACTATGTATCGATAACATTTTACTACATTGTATCTAGTATTCTCTACACCCCTTACCGAAGACTGGGCCAGGATCTGCGTCTTTATGGTGTCCCCTTCGTCGCACCCAATCGACCCAGACCTTTGTTCTCCTTATTACAGAACAACTTACATTACATTACCATGGGTGCTACTCCCAGAAATGAAAAAAAAACCTGAAAGGCAGGGGTCCAGGGGCCGCCCAGACCCCCGGCGGGGTACAGGGGCAGCGCTTGAGTTTTTCTAAGCAAAATTTTTAACATATTCATACGTCTAACATCATAAATACCATTTGGTATGAAATATAGTTGTAACTTAAATTTCGGTGAAATTTGTAGCTTTGATGACACAAAATTCATGCTGATAACGTTGGATTTAATTCAAGTAAGTATGGATGAATGGGACTCGGCTGCCATTTTTGTTATTGTTTTTTTCACTTCCGGTGGCTGGAAGACCCAGATTCAAAATGCCCCCAGCCGCAACAGATCAACTAATTTTTTTTTGTTTTGAATTTTAAAAAAAACCACGGAATTTCCGTCTCAACAGAAAGTTAATTTACGGATTTCTGTTCATAAAACCGGCAGTAGCACCCATGCATTACAAACAAACTTATTCTTTTTTTGGGGGGTGTTTTTTGCTGTCCAATCTTCTAGGCCCTATAGTGGCATTGTTCCCACGCCGCTCGCTCTTTCTGAGTTCCAATGAGCGGCGTGAGAGCAACGCCACTGTGGGGCCCAGAAGATGGGACAGCAAACTTATTGTAAGCTTGCTTACTGAGGACAGTGCCATGATCTGTGTCTTCATGGTGTCCTCTTCGTTGTAGCCGACCCACGGGGCCACCGCTGCCTCCTCCTGCTTCTTCAGCTCCTTCTTCTCCGTATCAATCCTTACTACATTACAGGGAAACCCGTTTAGTACGAATTCCAGGGGAGAGGGCCAATTTACTCGTTGTAAGCATTGCTCGTTCAAACCATTTTATCGATTTTGGCAACCCTGACGAACCTATCAATCGCTCCTCACATCTACTGTGATGTGCGTGCTGGTAAAGTGTGAAAAAGACAGAAAAACGGAAACAACACACTTACCCAACAAAGCATGGTTGTAAGCCCAGTATCCTGTATCCATAGGGTTTTTAATGCCGATTACAAACACTTTAAAACAGTTTATAGCATCAAAAACATAAAATCCACACACGCGCTTTAAGAGAAAGTTAAAATTTCCCGGAAGTCACAAGATCAGTGCGCAAAGAGTGAGTCCAGTGTCGTCTGCTTGCGCTGCAGACACCCAAGTTGTTATATCGGCCAATCAGAATGCCGCTTACATATCGAGGGGTTAGTCAAGATGGCGATGTTGTTGTCAGTGTGTTCTCGTTCTAGCCAGGTAGTTGTGCAAGAAAGCTTGACTTTGGGATGGCGGTGTGGTTGTAAGTGCGTTCTCGTTCTAACCATGTAGTTTTTGCATAAAAGCTTGACTTTGGGAGTCAATAAATTGTACGTTATATGCAAGTTGCTCGTTGTAGCGAGCTCGTTGTATGCAGAATTATTTAACAAGGAAAAAGAAGGCTTGTGGTCGGGAATTTTGAAACCACTCGTTACACACGGGCTCTCGTTTAAACCGTACTCGTACTAAATGGGTTTCCCTGTATACTTATTATATTAGTATACTATATCTATCAGGCATGGTAGTGGGGGCAAAGTGGTTTTCAAGGAAAATGGCCGGGGGTCCAGGGGGCCGAATAAAATTCAATAAATGAGAGTGAAATTTTCACTTTTTCATGCCATTTCAATGCATTTTTTAATAATTTTGTTTCAAACTGTTTCGCGGATTTTCCGCGATTCACTGAGGTCTACCATGCCTGCACTATGTGCCTTACTGAGGACAGGGCCATGATCTGTGTCTTCATGGTGTCCTCTTTGTTGTAGCCGACCCACGGGGCCACCGCTGCCTCCTCAGCTCCTTCTTCCCCGTATCAATCCTTACTACATTATACTTATTATATAGTATTATGCCTTACTGAGGACAGGGCCATGATCTGTGTCTTCATGGTGTCCTCTTCGTTGTAGCCGATCCACGGGGCCACCGCTGCCTCCTCAGCTCCTTCTTCCCCGTATCAATCCTTACTACATTATACTTATTATATAGTATTATGCCTTACTGAGGACAGGGCCATGATCTGTGTCTTCATGGTGTCCTCTTCGTTGTAGCCGATCCACGGGGCCACCGCTGCCTCCTCAGCTCCTTCTTCCCCGTATCAATCCTTACTACATTATACTTATTATATAGTATTATGCCTTACTGAGGACAGGGCCATGATCTGTGTCTTCATGGTGTCCTCTTCGTTGTAGCCGACCCACGGGGCCACCGCTGCCTCCTCAGCTCCTTCTTCCCCGTATCAATCCTTACTACATTATACTTATTATATAGTATTATGCCTTACTGAGGACAGCGCCATGATCTGTGTCTTCATGGTGTCCTCTTTGTTGTAGCCGACCCACGGGGCCACCGCTGCCTCCTCAGCTCCTTCTTCCCCGTATCAATCCTTACTACATTATACTTATTATATAGTATTATGCCTTACTGAGGACAGCGCCATGATCTGTGTCTTCATGGTGTCCTCTTTGTTGTAGCCGACCCACGGGGCCACCGCTGCCTCCTCAGCTCCTTCTTCCCCGTATCAATCCTTACTACATTATACTTATTATATAGTATTATGCCTTACTGAGGACAGCGCCATGATCTGTGTCTTCATGATGGCCTCTTCGTTGTAGCCGATCCACGGGGCCACCGCTGCCTCCTCAGCTCCTTCTTCCCCGTATCAATCCTTACTACATTATACTTATTATATAGTATTATGCCTTACTGAGGACAGGGCCATGATCTGTGTCTTCATGGTGTCCTCTTCGTTGTAGCCGATCCACGGGGCCACCGCTGCCTCCTCCTGCTTCTTCAGCTCCTTCTTCTCCGTCACAAACTTGTCCTGCTCCCGGTTGAAGTCCCCTATCAGAGTCTGGGGGAGAGAAGAGACAAGAAAATATTACAATGCATGGACACACATGCAACGGACATACATGTACATCCACACATGCATGCACGCGTACATGCGTTTACATATTATGCATGCGCAAACACACACATGTATACATGTGTTCAGAGCTGAGCATGCATAATTATTTTTCCAGTTGAAGACCTGTAACACACACAACAGTCTGAGCAATAAAAAAAATAGTATGCTCAAGCATGCACACATTTCTACAGAAAGTATAAACACACACAAATTTATACACACACACAGAGATCAACATACAATGTACAAACACAAACACACAAGTGCGCGCGCGCACGCACACACACACTCTTTTTGTTGGCTTCCATCTCATTGTTCGATATCTGGAAATAATGGGCTGATCGTATTGCTCAGGCAGGAGCAAAATATCTGTCAAATCCACGGATGCTCACATTCCCTGGAGTTTATAAGAAGGTTATTCTCTCTTACAAAGAGCTTCTTTTGAACATTTTGATAAAATCTACAAAGAATCCATGCTTCCCAAAATACATGAACCTGAATCTTCCATAAAGTGTTACTTAAACTTCCGATCATGGAAGTTTCCAGTCTAGAATATTATATTGAAAGGATGCGAAAATACTGAAACCGTAACTGACTCATGACTCAACAGCTTCACTGATTAAATTTCAACAATAAAACCACTACATTTAGCAGTAATTAGCACTGCATTTAGTCTTGTGATAAGGTAAAACGCCACCGATTTAAAATAAGTGGAAAATTAACAAAAGAAACAACGCCAAACATGCATTGCAATTTCAAGGATAAAAGATTTAAATCACACAGACAAAACAAAGACATTCACAGTGATGCACCGAGGATTGAAAAGTGATGGGACAAACTGTCCTGAGACGAGAGAAATCAATACGACAATGTCCTGGCTCTTGAAGAAATCAATGCAGACAATAGGACAAAGTGTGCCAGTATTAAAAATGTAATCAGACATTTGTCCTGACAGGGGAGAACACAATAGGACATTTTCAATTCAAATAGGTCAATGGCCTATGACTGGGGCCTCAGGACCGACATCACTGCATTCATAACATGCGCTCATTCATTCTTGTGTATTAATTTTACAATAAAAAATGTTAAAAAGTTGATACTAGTATTTATAAGGTTTAACCCCCCAAAAAACCCCACGCCTTTCTTCTAGTTCCACTGAGCATAAAAGATATCAATAAAGATGAAGTAGTGACTGCTGTACTTTTGAAATGAATAGGTAAAAAAACAAGGTGAAGGGAAAAGTACCTGAGAGGGGGGGCAACCGACGTTTCGTGTCATAAACACTTCGACTGGGAATGCAGGAAAAAGTTGACTGGAAGGCTTTTTTATATTTGAAGTCAGTGAGTGATATATCAATAAGTTGAATAACTAACACTGTATCTTTGACTTTCTAATACACCTAACCTATTATCAATAAAAAAATTTCCAATTAATCATTACTTTTTCTTCCACTGTGCTTTTCAGTTTGGTGGCTTGTTCGGCCACAGTTTTCCCCGCCGCTTTGCCAAAGTTGAACAGGATGCCTGCACACAGAAATGAACCAGACGTGTAACAATGTTCAAATCAACTTATCAAGCTACAGACACATTTAATCTTCTTCTTCTTTGATCACTCAGACAGTTTCCTGTCAATTATGAGCACAGATGCGTCATGCTGCCATTATACGCCTAACTAAGAAATAGTTAGGCCCAGCAAGTCCGACTTCGGCTGGAGGAAATGTTTTTGAAACTGTTTCATGAAAAAAGGCAGGAGAATGGACCGGTAAGTTAGTGGGGGTAAGGCAGAACTTTTTAAGATTAGTAGATGACAGTAACTTAGTAAGCAAAGGGAAAAGGCAGAGTCAAAGCGAGTGACAGATTAGAGGAAGTTACAAGCACAGAACTTCCAGAAGGTGGGGGAACTATTTATACAAAAGACCCCCCGGTATCCCCACGGGGAGCAGATTTAATGATACATTCAACAAACAAACACTGAAACCTAAATTGACATTTACATTTTGTGGTGACACCAGGGAAACCTCAACTGCTGTTACTGTTAGTTTAATTATGCCTTTAAAAAAGGGCAAGCGCTGCTAATGTGCGATTTACTTTGAATGTAATCATGAACTAATGAGTACTTCACATAAAAAAGCAAGATTTTTTGTTCAGTTTGTTTTAAATCACTGAACCCTCAATGTTGATAGTGAAAACACAGTCTTCTCTTTACATTTGGTATTTTCTAGTCAGAGGCAAATTCGGAGCTGCTCACACCCGGAGAGCGGCTTGCCACTCACTTTTTAAAAAAAATATTGGGGTGGGGGGGGGGGGGCAGAGTAAGAGGAGGGGGGGGGGGGGGGGGGGAGGAGGAGTGGTGGACATGCATACAATTATAATACCAGACACTGACTCCTGACTGAGATCTCCAAACATGACTCTTTTTCAAAACTGGACAAACAGTAATATTCCCTAAAAAGTATAATTCAGTCACACACAACATAATAACTTAACATTCAGATAATAACTACAGAATAATAACCTTCCGATGGGAGTGGGAGGTTGTTTTTGTGTGCATCAATTCATACTTCATTTTGCCTGGTTTTATGATTCAATCAAATTATCAATATTGGACAAGAAAGAAACCTAAATGTGCGAGGCAGAGAAATGTGAAGAGGCCCAACATGTGACAGTTGTTGCCAAGCCCAACCGATCAATAAACAAATTAACACTTTTTCTTCTTTGTTTGGTCCCTTATTTAAAGGTCACTTAATGGACAGCGTGTGTGTGCTTTGTGTGTGTGTATGTGTGTGTGTGTGTGTATCACTGTATGCGTGTGACTCTCTCTTTCTGTGTGAGTGCGTGCATGTATGTGTCACCTCTGTGTGTGTGTGTGTGTGTGTGTGTGTGTGTGTGTGTGTGTGTGTGTGTGTGTGTGTGTGTGTGTGTGTGTGTGTGTTATGTGTGTGAAGCATTTATGTGTGTGTGTGAGTGTGGAGAGAAAGAGAGAGAGAGAGAGAGAGAGAGAGAGAGAGAGAGAGAGAGAGAGAGAGAGAGAGAGAGAGAGAGAGAGAGAGAGAGAGAGAGAGAGAGAGAGAGAGAGAGAGAGAGAGAGAGACTGAGACAGACAGACAGACAAACACTGAGAAAGATCAAAGTTATAACACAGACAGATAAGATACAAACAAAGACACAGCATGTCATTTAAAAAAACCTACCAAATTACAACAGAAAAAAGCCCTAAGGAAAAATCCCACACATTAATAATAGGACTAGGACTAGTCTATAGTTGACTCTGTGCCAAAAGGTGGGCATGAAAAGTGGACATAGAGGGTAAAAAAGTTAAACTATTAATACCATTTAAATACATTACATATTTAGAAAGGATATAAATGAGGCAAAACATGTGCAAAGTGGCAGGACAATCTTTTCAACAGATTTCTGAGAAAATAGTGATAATGTGGTGTCCCCCACCTGATGACAAACATCAATGATTACATCACAACCATGGTGTTATGTCACAGTATTTTCTCATATGCTCCAGCAAATCAGATGTTGTGTTAAGTTGTTTCTGGATAGCTGGGTTAGAATTTATCTATTAGTCTGTGACATTTCCTGTTGAAATTTGTTGTTAGTATGATTTGATTATTATGGGTCTGTTGAGGTAACAAATGAATGATTTGTCATCACTTTACATTTGAAAGTTGTATGAAATACACTAATTCTGTCTTTAAGTACTTAAGATGCCATAAAAAACTGCACCAATTACAACTTAACTGAATATTTTCTACCAAACTATTAATTGATTCATGTCATTGTTTTTGTTTTATTACACAATGTGTGAAAAATGTATGACAAACATCAAAGTTAAACTACATAATTTATTTTCCAGTTTCTGGCCAAAAAGTCTATGAATAACTGTATTTTTGTCAACTACAGTAAGCAGAATGCTTTAAAGAAAATAATAACTTGCATGAATAAATTTTTTTTCAAAAAAATGTTGAATTATTTATCATAATTCACTATTTACACCATAGGACATGTATGACGAACATCATAGTTACATTAATAATTTTCATTAAGCACTATTTTTTCATTTATCTTTCTATGAAGGCTGCAAAGTGCTCTAAATTAATTACTAAATACGGGCCCGTAAGTGGTGTTCATTTGTTTATTAGATGGTTAGACCAATAAAACCAGCTAAATTTGATAATTAACATTTTCTTGATGACGTCACTCAAGTCCAGTAAAATGATTACATTGAACATTTGGATTAGTGCAGAAGAAAGAAATGAACATGCTGGTGTTAAATAAGGGTAGGGGTCAACTTTATATGACAGTTTAATTGTAAAATAAAAGAGAGCAAGTTAAAAATATATATCTTGAGGATTTTATTGAGCATTATAGCTTAGTGTATGACGGATGTCAAGTGTTACATCTAAGTCAGAACCTTTAAGAGAAAGTGCAATATTATTTAAAATAATATATTTTGTAAGAAACTTTTATACTCCTATGATAAAGTAATATCTGCTCCAACAAAGCATGACATTTTCATGTATTTTGGATTTACATAAGTGAAAATTGTTGGGAAGTTTGATTTTGGTTGAATGATTACATCAAAAATGATGTTTGTCATCAACATTGGTTTAAGCCTAATAACTAACAGAACTTTCATTTTTTAATGTTACAATCTTTAGCGTTTACTAATGAGGTACTTTTGCATAACCTGTCCAAATTTACGAAGTAATTTTACTGGAGTTTGTGTGTTCTAGCACTTGTTGAAATCATGACTATTTGCAATGTCCACTTTTGAAGACCAGATTTTGGGGCTGATTTGACATTCATTGTCACATAACTAAACAACTACTGATCTTACAAAGCTGATATTGTCTCTAGTGTCTTTTCAAACATTTGTCTATATGTTTATAACATAAGGACAACAGTCAGAAGGTTATGTGACAACTTATTGAGATATGTAAGTACCTGACCCTCTCCGTGCTCACCTTTTGGCACAGAGTCAGTTACAAACAAATTCACCTTTCTTCCTCTTCCTTTGTTTACGAAGTACAGTTGCTGAGTTACTAACTTTAATTTAGCCTTTTGTTGTTTTGGGCTTTACCACCCCCCCCCCCCCTCCCCCCGGATGGTCAGATGCCAAACGTTGGTAATGATATTGATCTAGTATTGAACAGATAAAAATAGATCTGAAACATTGCCAGCTTGTTTTGCTTTGGAGTCAGCGAGGCATAGCATTTCAAACATACTGCACTTTCTTTGTTCTTTGTGTGAATCATGAATGTATGTCAGTCTGTAGTTTCAAACTATGACTGCCAGATATATGAGATAGCGGAGGTGGCAGCTGCTATTCTGGATAGCTGGGTTAGAATTTATCGTAGTAGTACTAGTACATGTATGCTTTGCCCAGGCTTTTGTTTAAAATTCACACACTCTAACTAGACCAAAGAGATTTGAGGACAGCTTTAATTAGTTTAAACGTTGGGGGATGGTCCCCAAAGGTCAACCAAGCCCTTTGGCTGCAGCACTAAAAAGTAAAATAAAAAGTAAACATAGTGGCTAGAGGTACGTCATTCTTGCAACACTCAAGACTATGTTCAGGGATAGTAACTCTTCCTACTCCTAGTCAAATTTTTCGTCAACAAAAATGCATTCTTATTTTGTATATTCCACGCATGCATCTAGGGTTAGGGATAGGATTAGGAACATGTCCGAGTTAATGTTATTAGTTTTTGAAGACATTTGCACACAACTTATGAGTTCTGTGATCAAGCGCCATATCCGTAGCCTGGAGAATTTGAAATACGGGCCCGTACCCCTAGCCTCTGTCAAAAGTAACATGAAAAGCCAAAGAAACGCCCCTTAATTTGAGAGTTAGTCAGTTACAGTCATTCATAATACTAATTAATAGACAAACTCACAAAGCTGAACCATGATTCCCATTACTGTAGAAACTCATTTATGGTACAGCTCTCACTTTACTTATGTCCCCTATTACTATACTAGTACTTATTACTAGTGTCAATCAATGAATCCAATGATGAAGCTGTAACAGTCATGTGAGTTTTACTTTTAGGGCCAACCTGAGCACTTCTTTCAATTTATGAAAGTGGACCTGCTTCTAATGATTATGATATCAAATCGTGAACAGCTGTGCTGGGTTTGAACAACAGCAAGTGTTTACTACTTTAATGTATACGTGTACTGTATGTGAGAGTTCACGACTCAGTGAGAATGTGACTCTGTACAGACATACATTTGTGTGCGCGTGTGCATGTGTGTGACGCTACATGTGAGTACAAATCTGACAATTTCTACCCCCCTCCCCCTCCATTCTTCCTCCTCATCCCCTTGTTCTTACCTTCTTACCTGCCCCCCCCCCCCCCCCTCCACCCTCATCCACGACTCCCTCCCTACCCCTCATACCAAGCCAAAACTTTAAACCAGAAGCTAACCTCTTTAAGCGCAGAAACCTTTTTTCCAAGTTAATCTTCAGTATGATGAAGGTGAAAGTTACGGCAGGTGGACATCATTGACATTGGCAGAAGAAGAGAAGAAGAAGATCTGTGTGTGTGTGTGTGTGAGTTAGTGCACACATGTGTGTCACTGTGTGTGAGTACACACACGTGTGTGTGTGTGTGTGTGTGTGTGTGTGCGCGCGCGTGTGCGCGCGCGTGCGTGCGTGCGTGCGCGCGCGCGTGTGTGTGTGTACTGTGTGTGTGTGTGTGTGTAACTCACTTCCAAATTCTTTAGCAGTGTTGATCGCTTTGTATGACACATCTTCGAGGGCGTGTAAAGCAGAAGTATCCTGAGACGAATCTTCCTCTGACGTACCAGTAGATTTGCACTCCTCAGAATCACTCTCTGGCAAAGACTTCGAACTGGTGGAAGTTTCAACTGAAGTCGAGCTGATGCTTTCCCTGCTCTCTGAAATGGGCTTTGCCTCTTCTTCTTTATTCTCCTTGTCTTCATCGGAAGGATCTGGATCCTTTCCTTTGATATTTACCCCCAGCCAATTTGTCACTGAGCTGAACATTGCTTTCTTTGTTGTTGTTATTGATGATGACGTTCCAAATCTGATGGCAGAAGGGTTTATAAACAGTAGTCACGTGACAAGAATGTCGTCATTTCTGGTTATTTTCTCTCACTGAATTCTGAAAATAAATACTCCCTAACTTATTAAATCATCCTTAATTTGTCTATGAAACAAAATTTAATCAATCAAATTAAATTGAATTATATTTAAACAAATCCGGAAGCGATGAGACGGAAACGAGATTTCAAATCCAAGATGGCAACTTTCTTTGGAGAAGTTCTGCCAGTCATCTCACGTGCTGTTGATGATGATGAAGAGGACGATGAAGACATTCCAGAACTTGGGTAATATATTTCTTTTGGTCCGTCAACCCTGTTTTAGCAATGTGTGACTTATGCGTCTCTGTCGTTCTCAATATTTGGTGTTTAATTTTCTGTTTCTATAGACGCTCTCAAGAGAGATTCTGATTCTCTCTGAGTCTCTCCCTCTCTGAGTCTGAGTCTCTCTTTGGCTGACATAGAACTTTATTATACCATTTTTATATACTTTAATATACATCAGAATCGTCAACACGATGACGGAGGATGGCATGGCAAAATAATCAAAGAGCTGATTGTCACATTGTGGCCACAAACAGCGAAGAAGAAGAAGGAGCTTTGACGAGAAGCTAACCGCAGTCTCAACGCCTAGTTTTATTGGACGATATTAATCAAGACTTAGTGTTACTGACAGTTTAGTCACATTTTGATTTCGGACTGGAGCGTGGGAGTCAAACTTTGTTACAAGTTGCTTCTTTCATTTTGTTTTATTTTTCTTCCTGCTGCTCCACAACCACGCTGTATAATTATCCAGTTGGATAGCTCAGCGTTACGAGTCAGATTCAGAGACGAAGTTAGCCTACGCCTATTGTCCAATGAAAATTGGCGTCGAGACTGCGGTTAGCTTCTCGTGGTAGAGTTTCTAAGCCTTAGTGGCTTATGAGATTGCTCCTGCCATGGCGCTCCTCTTCCAGTCTTCCCTGAACACCAGCACTGTCCCCAAGGACTGGTAAATGGCCAATGTGACACGTGTTTAAAAAGGGGGAAAGGTATCTGCCTGAAAATTACTGACCCATCTCACTCACCAGTGTGCCCTGCAAGCTTCTTGAAAAAATCCTTGTTAGCAAGATCATGGGATTTGCAGAAACCAATGGATCCTGAAGGAGGAGCAACATGGATTCCCTTTCAAGGGAAGACCATGCGAAAGCCAGCTCCTTGGGCTTGTGGAAGAGCTCACTTACAGCATGGAGAGAGGAAAGCAGACGGATGTCTTGGTGATGGATTTCTTCAAGGCGTTCGAAAGGTGAGCCACTCCCTCCTGGTCCACAAGCTCAGTCATTATGGCATCACGGGGCAAATCAACTCCTGGGTCCGCGACTTCCTCACGGACAGAAAGCAAGCGGTGGTTGTGGACAGCGCCACATCGGGGACAGTCCCAGTAGAGTCAGGTGTCCCACAGGGATCAGTGTTGGGCCCGACCCTCTTCCTGCTCTACATCAATGACTTGCAGGAACGTCGCTGAGACCCTGTGCCACAAGACCATCGAGTCACATCAAGACCACACGACATTCCAGCAAGATCTTGATCACATGGCTGAATGGGAGGAGAGATGGAAGATGAAATTTTATCCTGAAAAATGTCAGTCCATGCACGTGTCAAGGAAAAGGACCACACAGTCTGGCAACTATCATCTCCATGGCCAGACATTGCGAATAGTCGAGGAAACAAAGTACCTGGGTGTCTCAATCTCGAAGGATCTCTCTTGGGACACCCACATCTCCAACATCACAAACAAGGCCAACAAGACCCTCAGCTTTCTACGCAGAAACCTGAAGGTGGGCTCCATCGCTGTCAAAGAAACAGCCTACAAAGCACTGGTAAGGCCCACTCTTGAGTATGCCGCACCCGTCTGGGATCCATACACTGCCAAGAATACCGGCAAGATTGAGAGGGTCCAATGCCATGCAGCTCGCTGGGCCGTCAACCACCATTGCCAGACGTCTGGCGTTGAAAACATGCTGACTCAGCTGCAATGGCCCCCCCTCAAGGGCAGGCGGCGTTCTGCTAGACTGGCCACCTTCTTCCAAGTTTCAACAAGGAGAGGTGGCCATCAACACTCCCCACAGGCCAGTCCCCCACCCACCAACTCGTCATTCAAGACAGATGCATGCTGCAGCCTACTTACTTCCTGCATGCAAGACCAATTACAGGAAGTTCTCCTTCTTCCCTAGAGCTGTGGTGGAGTGGAACTGTCTTCTACCAGAGGCCGTTACAACAGCCTCGGTGGAGGAATTCAAAACCCGGATCTAACACTCCCTCCTTGCCCCTCATATCCCATCCCCCCTCTCCCTCATATCCCATCCCACCTCCCCCTTTCCCCTCCATTCGCTTTCCCCCTCCCCCCTTCCCTTTGAGGCTGATCATCTGGGCAGCCACCCCATTTTGACTTGGTTATTAGTGGAAACCCCCTCGTTTACAGTATCACTACTATCAGCCTTCACAAAGTTGAAGTGGGATACTTCATGAAAGAAGAAGAGCCTACTAGCCTGAGGCTCCTGACTCCTGTGGTGGAATTTCATTCACTATGTCAGTGCTTTAAAATTTCTATTATCTAAACTTTCATTCATTTTAATTGTTAATAAAACATTACATATGTTTAATTTCAGTGACCCTTTCATCCATTGGTCAGGGCGCACACAGAACGCCATGCTTCATTTGCCCAACAACAAACTGGAATGCAACACGCTGGTTGTGGCCATTGGGCCTGCAGCAGTGGGTAAGCTAATATCTTTCTCAACTCCTTTCTCAATCTCATCCCGTGCTGCGGATCTTCGTCTTTGAACCCCTGTATATAGTCAATAATTGCAGAGGACATTACCGGAAGAAGAAGAAGCTGAGATTTTTTACTGCTTGTTAGAAAGGATATGTAGGATTTACTGTGTTACTGGGTTTATTGAGTTTGAAGTAATATACCTTGAAAAACATTTAAAACCCATATCCATGAAAATTGAAAACAGATCCCATTTTGCACTGACACATAAATCTAAGCAATTATTAAAACAGGTAGCACTAACTTGATTAAGTTTGATATACGTGCTTGTCTTGAGTGCAAGATTGTCTCGGTCTTCTTCTTCTTCTTCTTCTGTGTTCCCAGGCCATAATGGGTAAGGTACATGATATGTGTCCGGTTTTCAGTTTTCACTGGTCTCCCCGCTGCGTTCAGCCGACACATTCCGATTTCGGAGGAGCTCAAAGGAGATAAATTAATTGGAAGATTTTTTTTGGACAAAAGGCAGAAAGATAGTAGATGATAGAAAGCAAAGGGAAAAGGCAGAGTCAAAGAGAGTGGCAGATCAGAGGAAGTTACAAGCACAGAACTTCCAGAAGGTGGGGGAACTATTTTTTATGAAAGACCAAACTTTCTAGCTTACCCTCCTCCGCTGGACCATACGGGGTGAGGGGCAAACAATTTGATCAGACGATAATGAGTAAAAAGGAAAATGCATATAAAAACATTATAAAAGAATGCTATTCCTCTGTCATTCTCTCAGGACTCCTCTCATCAACCCCACTTGAAATTTGTTCAATGACACACACACAACCAGCATGCACACGCGCAGACACACTAAAGAATAAGGTGGTGCTACTTCTGTTTGAATTTCACAATGAATTCGTGAGCAATCCTAATGCATTGTGACTGTAATGAAAGTTTGCAGTATACTTCTTCTTCTTCTGCGTTCCCAGGCCAAAAGGTCATAATGGGTAAAGTACGTACGTGTCCGTTTTCAGTTTTCACTGGTCTCCCCGCTGCGTACAGCCGACACGTTCCGATTTTTGGAGGAGCTCAAAGGAAGAAAAGTTATTTGGAAGATTTTTTTTTTTTTTAGAAAAAAGGCAGGAGAATGTGCCAATAAGTCAGAAAGATAGTAGATTACAGTAAGTAAAGGAACAAGGCAGATTACAGGAAGTTACAAGCACATAACTATCAGAATGTGGGGGAACTATTTTTACGAAGGACCGTCCCCCGGTATCCCCATGGGGAGAGACTCATGGAGGACTCATGGAGGGGGCGGGGTTGTCCAGCTCCCCGTATGGAGGCACAAGGCATCCACCCACTGCCCCAGCAGTATACAATGAGCAACTTAGGACGCATGTTTCACCGCCAGGGGGCAGTCAAACCAGTAGGGGCTTAGCACGTGAAATCAGCGTCCGAAGTTAACCATTCGGAACCTTTGGAGAAAAGAAAAAACACACACCCTGATGATGCTTCGCAGGGCTCACAGGGACCCCCATTTGGGGGTTTATGAAGTACTAAAATTCCAAAGGACCCTCTAAAAGAATGTAGCAGGGGGTCCCAGTGATGCAATAGAAACATTCTCTTTAGCATTCGCAATGCCACTGGGACACTCTATCCCGCCTCTAGGACCCTCTATACTGAAAGTGAAGGAGTCCCTCGGACCCCTTGTTTTGCGGGACGATTGGGAGCCCTGCTTCGTAATGTCGCAGGATTCACGGACACGTGCATCAAGCACGGGGACTACCACCTGGTGGCTGGCATCTTCAGCGGGCTGAAGGACTCGGACCCCCAGACGCTGACGCAGGCGTCCCCAACGGACAAGACGTGCTACCTGTACCGCAGCAATGAGAACGCCTCCACCTTCATCTGCCTGTGCAACATGGAGGTGGCCACCGAGCAGTGCCATGCCTGGGTCAACCAGGTAAACGAGCTGAAATCTTTTTTGTAATGGTCAACTTAGGACGCTCGTTTTACAGGCATGATAGTGGGGGGCAAAGCGAGTTTCGTGGAAGAATATCCAACCGATTCTGCATTTCATTTGAAAGATGTCGACTCAAACTAAAATGATGAAGTTGGGGGTCAAAATGAAGAAGAAGAAAAAGAAGCACTAGGATCACAAATCTGGAAACGTGTGGCGTGAGCTAGGCCGCGCATGACTGCTAACTTCGGTGGGAAGTTGCTTGTTCAGTCATTCACATCCGGTTCCGCGAAGCGATTGCATAGGTTTTATGTTAACGCACATAATTTTTAGGCACCTGAGCGAATTTTTACCCCGGCTTTTTTTGGGTGGTGGTGGTCAAATTTTCACTTTCGCGGGTTTTCACCGCCAGGGGGGCAGTCACACCAGTAGGGGCTTAGCGCGTCAGATTCTTAGTTGGGGGTAGTGAGAGAGAGAGAGAGAGAGAGAGGGAAATGAGTCCTTCCCTCTCTCTCTATCTCTTCTTGCTTTTCATTTTGTCCAGGTTCCGTGTTGAAGCCATGAATTTTCAGTTAGGAAGGAAAGAAACCCACAAATACAGTTGAACCCCACCTCACAGGCATCCTGGTAATCAGGACAGTTTATTTAGTTTGTCTCAGGCGTAACGATCATCTTGCAGTTACAGACAGTTTTGGCCAGTTGAGTGCAGGGTGGTCGATCTACTGAGGTTTGACCTTGCTGTAAACTGCTGTTTTCTTCATTCTTGTCTCCCCCAAACATTTTTTATAAATGGCTGCGTTTTAAATTTTGTGTGCGCAGCTGTTTTCAGGGTTTGACGCCTCGGACGCCTACGTGGTGGTGCTGAACACGCTCCCCACCAGCCACTTCACCAGCGAGGTGCCCACGTCGGACCTGCCCGTCCCTCTGCTGCGTGGGCTGAAGACCAGCAAGTTTGCTGGCACCCCGATGTGCCCTGTCCTGGAGCAGCCCAACTTGGTATCCGGCCTGGCAGCGCAGGGTAACTTCTTCTTCGATCGCTCAGACAGTTTCCTGTCAATAGACGATTTTCCGAAAAAAATAGGGGAGAGCACTTCGTGAAAATTAGAGTTGTTTACCTCCATTACTCGATCAAATACCACAGCAACAATTACGTGACAATGCAACAATGGCGTCGAAGCTGGAAACTGCAGGATGCGAGTCAGCGACTTGCAAACATTTTTAAAAAGAAAAATTAGGGGTGGCCAGTGGCCACAAACTGATAAAACTTGCAAAATGTGACGTAAAAATATAAATGACATAATTTTTTAGAATGACGCACAGTGTTCTAAGTGCTGTATGTCTGCTCAAACACACGAGTCGATAGGCTACGAGAGCTAAATGGTAGAGTGACTTCCCCTGTTTGACCGATTGAATTAGGCAAGATGACTCCCACACACCATGAAATTACTCCCCTTAATTATTTCCAAACAATTCCTATTATGAACGCAGATGCGTCATGCTGCCCGTTATGCGCCTAAGAAATAGTTAGGCCCAGCAAGTCCGATTTCGGCTGGAGGAAATCTTTTTTGAAAGTGTTTAGTTTTATCGTACTTTTTGCAAAGTATTACCTATACTCTTGTCGACTACAAAAGTGCTTCCCGAATTTAAATGTATTTCTGATTAAGCTGAAGACTCGTTATAAAATTGAGGAGTACGTTGTGCATGTTCAGTTGAAACGTGTAGAATTCTCTGCTAAGTGGCTAGTTTACAAACCTTTGCTTGATCTTATGTGAACATTTCAAAATAATTCGAGTGCACATTTCAAGATATTTTAAACTTTATGTTTGATTGAATCCAGTCGTCTGCATTCAACAAAGAATGGAAAAAGTGATTAGCCCACATGTTTACCCTTCTTTTCAGGGTCCGATAGTTTGCTTGTTTTTCTATTTATTCATTCAAAGCTCGTGTATGGTTTGTGCTATGCAGAAATAACTTTGTATTACAGTCTCAGGGACTGAATTACAGCCAACCACCCTCTCTCTCTCTCCCTCTATCTCTCTCTTACATCCAGTTCATTTTTTTTCTTTTTCCTTCTTGTTGTCTGCCATTGACAGTATAATTATTATGATAGTCTTATTTATACATTGGTTTATTTTGAGTAGGGAATTTATGCTTTAATATTGTATCGATTATTTTTCTATGTTGTATATGTAAGTATGATTTTGTTGTTGTGTTGCTTTTCTTTTCAATTTTTATACATAAGGTATTAGGTACTTTATAGTCACAGAGGCGTCTCTGTGAAATTCGGGCTGCTCCCACCTGGAGAGCGCGTCGCAGCCAGAGGCGCGCCATCCAATTTAGATTTTGTTTTTTGTGCATACAATTTTTATGTGACTGATGAGGAAGGAAAGGGTGTGTGTGTGTGTGTTAAATTGTGACCAAACGACAACTTTTTTGTTGCCACTGGGTTTAACGTGTGCGAAGTGCATGGGCACACCGGACCTCGGTTTATCGTCTCATCCAAAAGACTCCACGTTCAGACTGTAAGGCCTAGTGCAAAGCGAAAGGAAAAAGCCCCTGTACCCAGGTTCGAACTCAGGTTTGACACGAGGCGAACGCGCTACCACTGTGCCACTCTACACCACAGGTGCATAAAATGCAATATACAAAAAAGTTAAATAAAAAAAAGATTGGTGCTGTATGAATGTGTGTTACAGTGATGACACACTGTCAGATACATGGCATGAAGGCGGTGCTATACCAGTGCTACACCACTGCCCGCAGACTGGTGGATTTGCCCACCCTGAAGGCCTTCATGCCTGTGCTGGAGTCCACCCCCATCAGAGACATGATCAGGGTATGGTTTGAACAGATTTTTGTTAGGGACTGGAAAAATTCAAGATGCAACAGGCACACACATGCAGATGCATCTGTGCTATGCTCATTTTCTCTTTCTCTCACATACACAAAACTATTTCAGTGATAAAATTATAAAAAAACAAACGAAAAAAACAACCAACACACACATTTGCATTGTGGCCCAAGGCCAATGTGCAAATAAAACTATTTCAGTGTTAAGTGTTCTCTCTCTCTCTCTTTCTCACACACACATTATTTTGATTGAGATTTTATTTTTCATGTTTTGTTTAATACAGTATGATTGTGGATTAATTTTTATATTATTCTTGGTGGAGATCAAACTAAACTATCATTTGTTTTAGATGCTTCCTAGAAAGAAGTAACAAACACAGACTTAAGTACCGTAAAGTGCGGACTATAAGCCGCTACTTTTTTCCTCAACTTTGGCCCATGAGGCTTATAGACTGATGCGGCTTATCCGTGGATTTTCCCCCATTATACATTGATCAGTATGATTAAATCTGTTTCTGGCCACATTCTTCAGACTATTTTGAGCTTCTTTGAGATTCAAAACTAGTTTTGGTAATCAACAGATTCAAATCTCATGTTTAAAGTATCTGAAAACATTAAATACTCATGTTCTGATAGGAAAAAATTCTACATTTGTGCTTTGTGCATATTTTATTTTCTCTGCGGCTTATAAACTGGTGCGGCTTATATGTAAATAAATACCCAATATTTTGTCAATTTAAGGAATGCGGCTTATATACAGGTGCGTGTTATAGTCCAGTTTTTACAGTATTTAGTATTTTCTAGTCACACAGATTTGAATTCGGGTTGCTCTCCGCCATCCATTTTTGGGGGGTGGAGGAGGGGGGGGGGGAGTAACTGAGTCTCTGCACATATTTGAATGCCAGACATAATCACCATTTTATTCTGACCTGGTTTTTTCCCCCCACCACATCTTTATACCTCACAACTGTTTTGTCTCCAGAAAAATCCAGAGGCAGAAGAACGACTACGAGACATTGTACAACTTCACGAGGTCCAAGATTCCCTGTACATATAGATTGGACACCGATTATGCATGTCTGTGGGGTGAATCCCCTTTGAATCCAAGTTCTGTGTTCCTTGTGTTCATGTATGCGTTACGCCCAATCCGTGAAATAGCCTATTTCATGAAATGGGCAAAAATGCTTTGCCCGATTCGTGGAATGGACAATGTACATCACATTTGTCAATTCCCGTTCACACAGGTATTGATTATTAAGGCTCAATCAGCAGTAGCACATTTTTCTTAATTGTATTTTCACCCCCACCCTAACTTTACTATTGAATACTGAGCCACTTCAATGTATAATGGGTGTGACTTCTCATTTGTTGTACCGTTTCTAGATCTCTCGTGTGTTCATGAACGAAAAATATTTTTCATTCATTGTGCGTTTCCAAATAAGTGCTGTTTCACGAATTGGGCAAACCATTTTACCCTGGGCAATTTCACAAATTGGGCGTAACATAATATAATACATATGCATCCTGTGCTGAAGTGGGGAAAAAAATTGAAGTGAAAAAAAGTGTTCCTTTTTTTTAGCCGTGCCATTGATAGATGACGTTCTGCTCACTAGTACCGCCACGTTGACTCCACTTTCTTGCCAGGAAATTAATGATCTGAGAGTGTAACAGTGTGCCATTTTGGTAATATTAATGGGGAAGTGTAAATTAATGAAAAAATTCAGGCACATGTAGATTTGACGGTAGGCAGTGGTTTGCCTGTAGAGTAAATCTCGACAACATGATAGTCATGTTATAGATCGAAGAAAGTAAATTCAGTTAAGTTCTAAGCCGTGTTGTGGAAAGATGTTTCGGGGGTACGTTTTGGTTCCACATGCACCCCAAGTGACCTCATCAAGATGTATTATTAAGACAAAAGGTGCGTGTGTGTGTGTTGGTTTATGTGTGCGCGCAAGTAGCTGTTCACATTTCTGCAGTGTTTTTGTGCACATGATAAACGTGTCCATCTGACTCCATTTTGAGAAAATAAATCAAGTTGTTAGCGAGTGAAAATGCGTTAATGTTTGAAAGAGCTTTTCAGGCTTATTTCCATGATAATGTCATATTTTGGATAAATGACAGGTATTATAAGAACTGGGGGAAAGAGAGAGAGAGAGAGAGAGAGAATTGAACTGAATTGAGAGAGAATGAAATAAATGAATTGAGAATTTCACTTTTGTGCTTTTCGGGTTGTGCATGTCTTACTGTCCATTGTTTTTGTTTGTTTGTAATTTCTTCTCTCTCAGACTCTGTGTCTTTTATTAAAAATGATTTTGTGTTCTTGTCTTTTTCAAAGCAAACGTCACCGTTTCTGTTCCTTCAGATACCTGCTTGAGATTATAAAGCTTGGCATTTTCTGGAAGCATCACCAAGGCATAATAATGTGACAGTTCTGCTAATACAGTGGAACCTCCCTTATAAGACCTTCAGAAACCATCCAGAATGAGGTCTTATAAGGGAGGGGTCTTATAAGGGAGGTAATTTTAATACTTACAAACAGCACACATCACACACATGGGTTACTCCCCAAAATGAAAAAAAACTGAAAGGCAGGGGTCCAGGGACCCATGGCCACGGCAGGGCAAAGGGGTAGAGCCCCATTGGACGATTCAGGGGGGGCACAACTTAATGAGATATACATGTATAACCAGAGAGACAGACAGTTAAAATGAGAGACAGAGACAGTTTGAGTCTGATAAGCCTTGTAAAATTATTACATTGCCTTTGTAAACTTCCAAGATAGAACTAGACTAAGTTCAAAATACCCCAAATCACGTGTGGTCAAATTTTGTTTTTTGATGGATTACAAAAAAATGAAGTTCAGTTTCTGGTAAAGTTAAAAATACTGAAATCAGTATAAAAATAAAAGAGTAGCACCCATGCACACGTCAGTCGCACGTCTCTCCAAATATTGACGGCTCCCTAGGGACCGTTGGCGTGGGGGTGTCAGGGTTCAAAATGAGAGGCATAACAATGATAGTGATGCCACTTATGACTCGGTAAATCACTAAATGGAACAGCAAAAACATTTTTTGCGCCGAGGCAAGACGAGGGGATTCAAACCTACAAGTGACAAAATAGTCAAATGGAACTGGTGTCACTCAGATGGAAGAGAGGAAGGCAGTTACAAACTAAGTTCGACAAGAACTCGAAACACTGAGATGTAAAATAAAGTGACAGTGAAGAAACAAAGTGGTGACTGATGAATCCATGGGTGCTCCTGGGAAATTTCAAAAATCCTGCAAGGAAGGGGTCCAGGGGCCGCCCAGTTAACAACTTGACTTAAACAATCCTAAAAATATAAAGTTCCTGGTAAAGGCATGTCAATATTTATCTGTATTCATTTCTTTTATCTACACATGCAGGCAACCGACAAAACGTTTATAAACAGGAAATTCGTTGCTTCTCAAATTCTCATAATCCGGCAACGCCGGCTCCAGGTGATTAAAAAATCCTGCATTTCAGGACATCCTGAAAGCAGGAACATCCATGTGGATCCTATTGACAAACACTGACCTTTGATGGAGAATAAAGGATCCTTAGGAGACAGTTTGTTTTGTAACAGTTTCCAGCATAGCTCTTTGTTTGAGCATAGCTCTTTGTCGGATTGAAGTTGCAAGTGACGTAGCGAGTGGGACCCACGGCAGCTTAGTGGTATTGGCTGTGTAGACCAAGGGAAGTAATCTAGTGTTGGCGGTCTGTTTTCACCGACCGAATAATGCAGTGATGCGCCAACGATCGAAAAGTGATAGGACAAACTGTCCTGAAACAAAATTGGAAAATCAATGAAACAAACATGATGTCCTGGCTCTTGCAGAAATCAATAAGACAAAGCATGCCGGTGTTAAAAATGTAATCACAACATTTGTCCTGACGGGGGAAAACACAATATGACATTTAGGTCAATGGCCTAATGGCCGGGGCCTCGGGACATCACTGATAATGTTCAAAGTGTAAAGTGACACAGTTTCTTGTTGAGAAAAAGAGAAAGGGAGGGAGGGAGAGAGACATGTAAATTAAAAAAACACCCAACCGAAACAAGACAGTAACATAGCACTTTATTTTTCACTTAGTTTTTACAGAAAAAAAGCATAACTTATGTAGCACAAGAATTCATATCAATTTTACTTGCGCTTTACTTTAGAAATGTCTACTGTATTTTGCGGACTATAAGGCGATACTTTTTTCCTAGACTGTGACCCCTGCGCCTTATAATGTGACTGATAATACAGTAAGAAAATCCAATAACAAAATCTGAAGTTTATGTAAAATTTGGGGGGTGCGCCTTATAATCAGGTGCGCCTTGTAGTCCGTAATATACAATAATTATTTCTTCTTTAGATAAAGACAGAGTAGTCTTTTGCCAACCAAACTATGAAACAAAGTCATTTATCTTTATTAAGGTGGATCTGTACAAGTGAATGCTCAACAATTTCTTGTGAAATAGAGCTCACCAAAAGTGAATGTTCAAAATTGTTTTGTGAAATAGAGCTCACCAAAAGTGAATGTTCAAAATTGTTTTGTGAAATAGAGCTCACCAAAAGTGAATGTTCAGAAATTGAAATAGAGCTCACCAAAAGTGAATGTTCAAAAATTTCTTGTGAAATAGAGCTCACCAAAAGCATGGGTGCAAGATCTTTTGTGTCCTGTTTTTTCAAACACTTTATAATAAGCATGTGTATAAATTGCGGAAACAAGCAAACTAAAATACCTTCATAAATCAATTTTTGCTTCAGCTGCAGGGGGACATTACCCCTGGACCCCCCGGCCTTTCAGGTTTTTTAATTTTGTGTAAACAAGATCAAACACTTCTTGTGTAGAGCTCACTGTATTTTTCAAACACTTTATAATAAGCATGTGTATAAATTGCGGAAACAAGCAAACTAAAACTCAAAAACTTCTTGTGAAATAGAGCTCACTACTAAAAGTGAACGCTCAAAAGTTTTTTTTCGTGAAATAGAGCTCACCAAAAGTGAATGCTCAGAAATTTCTTGTGAAAATGAAATAGAGCTCACGACACCAAAAGTGAAAGCTCAAACATTTCTTGTGAAATAGAGCATGGAAAAACCTCAAGACATGCAACACTTTCAGTGATTAATTTATAAAAAATGTGATTAAGCTAGAGACACCTGTGAGTGCTTTTTTCTTGAACCTCCAGTACTCTTTATTACCAGTAAAAAAAATGGTGCATTCTTTAGCTGGTATCAAACATTGTTATCCAAGTGTTGTGTTAAATTCACAAATAACCACACGTTTGGTTTTTAAAACAATCTGGTTTCAATCAAACCGCTGATTCATCTTCACAGTTCTTGTATCAATCATCCTCTTTCACAACAGTTTCATTTATGTTCTTAAAATATTGAATTGCATCCATACGCAAGAAATGATAAGCGAAAGAAACGTCGCATACGCAAAAACAGATTGAGACTTCAGTACATGACAAATTGTTGATCTCCCATCATGCGTGAGAGAGCTCATACCAATACAAGGAGTAGCTAAACTCTTCATTTAGCTAAAGTGAATTTCTTTTGAAATGCTGACGAAGTTTACATTACTTTTTAATTAACCCTTTCACCGCCGATGTCGCATTTCCGCACCACAATGATTTAACACCCTTGTCACTAAAAGGCCTCAAACCAGGGTCTGTTATCCAAAGCAAAGATATTCTAAAAGGGTAAGATGGATTACTTAAAAGCTCGGCGAACCGGGCTGATAGAGTTATCGTTAGTGCGGACGTGTACACTATTCACAGTGGAGGCTATCCAAAAACTCGGACTGGAACTTGAACGGAGAATTCAACTGGCCTATCGATGTGTAAAATGTGTCACGTTTCAAAGGGACATAACCAGTGTTTCTATCCTCACTGCTCATATAGGGACAAGAGACCGGATGTTTATCTTCCCCTGTACAGTCTTTGTCCAAAGTCCCTACTTTCTTTATTTTGGGAGGTACGGATAGGCCTTACTTAACACATGTCACAGATGAATCCCCAATATTGCAGATATTTTTTTTGTACCCAGGTAAGTTGACTGGAATTTTTTTTTGCTGAAAAGTGGCTGGCGGTGAAAGGGCTAAGTGGAAAAAATGTTAAGCAAAATATTTTCACAGAAACCATAAAAAAAAAAGAAGTATACATAGTGAAAAGCACACAGAAATAATAAATAATATTAGCAAGATCAAATGTATAGAGGATGAAGATGATGACAACAACAGCAACAACAAAATCTCCCAGCAGTAAAAAAAAGATAACAAGATGTAATTAAGTTTAACCTTATGATACAAACGAAATAAAATTTAACCTTACAAAACAAACGAACAAACAAAATAAACATGGGTGCAACTTTTCCTGGTATACAAAGATTTCCTGTTTTTGAATTTTACCAGAAAAGGAATTTCTTTTTTTCAAATTTGTCAAACAAGGTCTTTGTGCGTCTACTGTATTTTTCAAACACTTTAAGCATTTGTATAAATTGTGGAAAAAGCAAACTAAAATACCTTAAAAAATATTTTTTTCTTCAGCTGCAGGGGGACATTACCCCTAGACCCCGACCTTTCATTTTTTTTTTATTTTGTGTAGTTGCACCCATGAATAAAACATGCACACATAGAAACAGGACACCAACACTGACATTCATTGGAGAAATAAAGCAGATTCCCTTGTAAGAAATAAGAACCTTGATGCTAGCGTCGCATCAGCTGTGTGGTTTCCAGTTTGGGAATAAGATCAATAAAACCTTCAAAAAGAATAAAACAAAACAAAACAAAGGTATCAAGGGGAAAAAACAACATATTTGAGAGTATGTCCCTGTCGACCATGATGATTTCGAAAATGTGACATTGAAAATGCGAGCAAAGGATGAAAGTTCAGTTTAACGTCGCGTATCGGCCCTCGCCATGTACGACGGGCTGAACAAACCAACCAGGGTACAAACAAAAATTCATGTTCCTGAAGCGATCAAAATTAATTAATCTGTCTTAATGCGAGCAAAAAACAAAACAGACGAAATAAACAGAATAAAGAAACAAAAAGAAAATGCCAACCTAACAACGCCCCCCACCCCCCTCCTCTAATACACACAGACACACCCATCCATACACATCAAAGCGATATTACATATACCAGCAAAGCAAACGCCAAACTATACATTTTGTATTGTCTTTTTTTTTCTCCAAACGACACGGACCCATCCTAAGTCCATTGTGATCGCCTTGGCTTAAGGCTGTGTCAGACCAATTGACATAGGCTAGAACACCAAGGCTACATCAAAATGTTGTTATGCTCTGCACAGCTATGCGGGGATTTGTCTTCAGCCATGACAAGCTCCTAGCGTAACATCATCAGGATTCAAAATCCTCCAAAGTCGAAGTGTGGCTGCCCACGTGGCGGGGTAATCAAAAACGAAGTCACACACGTAGTGCTCTCATCCCTAGCTGGTGCATTTGTATCATAGTGTTCAAGCGCTTCGGCTGTTTTGATGATCCCTGAGTCTTTAAGCCAGGGTACGACAAAAAACAACAGTCCATTGTGAAATGCCTAGCTTTGGCTGGACCTGTTCAAATTGTAGGGACGATGAAAAACAAGATGAGAAAGAAGTTCTGACCTGTTGTAGAAGAAGACATTGAAGGAAGCTTGCGAAAGTAGGTTCTTCTTCAGCCTTGTTGATAGGTGAGTGACAGACTGGAAGCCAAGGACAGGTAAGGCCAGGGGGTGGGGAGGGAGGTGAGGGGGGCAGGGGGTGGATGGAGAAGGTGAGCACAAATCAAGAAGAGACTTAAAGACCCACCACGTCACGTGTCAAAATCACGGTTTTCACATGTTTTCCCTCTTATTAGGCTGGCAAGAAATCTTAAGAAATCTTCCTAGCATAAGAGGGAATGTGACACGTGACGTGGTTTTTTTCCCAGGATCTTTATAATTTCAAGTGCCCCAAATGGCCCTTTGGCCCAGCAGGCGTTAAATCTCTACTTTTCTCTCTCTCACGTGGGGGGTCTTTAAAGAATTGAATGGGGCCATGCATGAATCAGGAAGCAGAAATGTAGTGAGCTTAAATTCACAAAGGTTAACTGAAATGCAGAGGGAAAAAACCCAAAAACAGTTCAAATTGTAGGCTGAGAAATGAGAGGGGAAGGGAGACTTCAGGAAACTTGCATGGCATTTTATGTGTCATCACTACCTTAGTAATAATACGCCAAATGTGAAGAAAAACTCCCTCCTCTGGCCCTTCCATTCGTTTCAGACGGTTTCAGTTAGGGTTAGGGATAGCGGAGATTCCATGCGGAAACCTGTGTGCAATCCGCAAATAAGTAAAAGAAAGAAGAGAAAAGATTTGTGCAAATATCTGAATTTCCCCTAATCCGTGAATTTTTACCCTTCTTTCTCCCACTTATTTACGGATTGCGCGTGGGATTTCCGCATGAAGTGTGTACGAGGCCTTAGGGTCATCTTAGTCATGAACTTTTATTTGTGTGTGTATTTGACACTAAACTGACCCTAAACCTATCCCTAACCCTAACTGAAATGAATGGAAGGGGCAGAGGGGGCTTTTCTTATCATGTGCCAATAATACTAATACTATATGTACCTTGTCATAGCGAACATCCCCCTCAAAACAAAAACAAAACAACAAAAAATCATGCAAAAACAAACCAACTTTTAAAAAAAGCATTCCACCAAAACAAAAATAACGACCACACACTTCATAGAAATTGTTGAATACAGTGGAACCTCCCTTATAAGACTCCCTCCCACATAAGACCTACTTCTTCTGAGACATTGCCCTTCTTCGTAAGTATTAAAAATACCTCCATTATAAGACGCCTCCCTTATAAGAGCTCATTTTGGGTGATTTTTGAAGGTCTTATAAGTGAGGTTCCACTGTATAAACAGTTTGCGATATAAGGCATGAAGCAAAGCGACGGGGGATCTCTCTGATAAACGACGACAACAACAACAATCGCCACCTTAAAGAAAGAAGTGGTTCTCTGTACCAATTCTAAAAAGAAAGAAATCATCTTTCTTTTTTTAAATTTTATTAGATTGTGCCTGGTCAGTACTTCAACTTGGGAAGTACCAATCATGATAGCAATCGATTCAAATGGCAGCACTTGGTACTTCTTTCACTTATGGACCTATTTGTGACTAATAAAGCACCACAACGCCAGCGTCGAGCCCGCACCAAGCAGCTGGCCCAGATCTACTGCCGCACGCAATACACAGGACAGTTTCCTGCCACGCACCATCAAGGCATGGAACCTCCCGGAGCAGGCTGTTGAGGCGGGGACCTTGGGCACCTTCGTGTCCTGGGTCTCCAAATCACAATAACTTACCCCACCCCACCCCTCCTCTCCTTTTTTTTTTCCTGTTGGGGCCCGATTAGCGGGACCTGGCTGGCTGGGTCATTCTCTCGCTTGGCGCGGCATCACGTTAGGGGCCGATCAGCGGAACCTAGCTGGCTGGGCCAGGCTTTCTGTCTTCTTCTTCTATTGTCAACTTTCTTCTTCTCAGTAGTACCTCAGTGCGTATTTTCGTAGATTCCCCTAAAGTTACAGCGACAGAATAGTCAAAAGTGACTGTGGTTGCTTTACAGGAAGGAAGGAAGAGAAACAATCATCCACTATTTTGCTTTATCTGCAATCAACAACTGCACACACCTTCTTTTCTTAAGAAAGATGCTTCTTCCCGTCCCATGTTCTACCAAAATGACAAGCCAGCTGCATATACATACCACACCACCCCAGTAACCCAGCTATAAACTCCCACAAACCCACAAGTAAAAAAAGATAAAAAGGAATTAGAAATACCAGTCACTCATCTCTTTTCTTCACAACATTACTCTAAATCCTACTTAACCTTAGTAAGACAAAATCGCCATTCAAAACTCCCACAAAACCACAACATTGACTGAAAAACAAAATCAAATGTCATCAGAATTATCAGTTACTCATCTCATTTCTTCACAATATCGCTCTGGTCTAAATCCTTCTTAACCCCAGCAAGACAAAATCGCCACTCAAAACTCCCACAAAACCACAACATTGAATAAAAAAAACCCAAAATCAAATGCTATCAGAATTACCAGTCACTCTTCTTGCTTCTTCACAACATCGCTCTAAACCCATCTCAACCTTGTCAAGACAAAATCGCCACTCAAGTTATATATTAACATTGATTATAGTCCCGTCAACAGCAATGGTCTTCTCAATGGCCACTCAAAACTCCCACCAAAGCTCAGTAATGAACAGGAGGGAAAAAACATAAAAACAAATATCAGAATTACTAGTCATTCATCATGCTTTTTCGCAGCATCAATCTAAATCTATCTCAACCTCATGAAGACAAAATCATCGCTCAAAACTCCCGTCCATAACATTGCTATAAATCTATCTCAACCTCATCAACACAAAATCGGTTATGAAAAACTTTCAGCAAACGATACACCATTTCTAAGGTAACCCATTATAAAAAGCCTTATCTCTTTTACAAATACATAAAAATATAAGGCCCAGAACAAACAGGCACCCTTCAATTTGACGCAAACCAACATTTGTTTTGGCAAAAGCAGATACTAATGTTTGAAATAAGATGGTAAGCTATATAAACATACTCACACTTTCTTTTTAAGAAGAGACAGAGAGAGACAGAGAGAATATTGAAACAAATACACTCTGGTACAAACATGTTCAATTTTAACTCTCGTTACGCACACATCCCTCCCAAATGACTCATAGACAACAGAAGCAAAGTGAGCCCTGATGGAAAATAGTACGCCAAATCATTAGGCTGGTTGTGCAATCATGTGGCATGGGCATTCTCACTGAACAAAGAACAGCTGATTTGGGGCGTTATTACTTCAATCCTTTTCAATTGAAATGTCATAATCATGTTGGGCATCAGGGACAATCCCAGCATTTTAGCTAT
>CM065690.1:15567044-15607494 GCA_017654935.2 Phymorhynchus buccinoides | reverse complement strand
CGCGTAAGTCCCCTCTCTCTCTCTTTCAATAGCTGTGTAGGTTGTGTATGCCACTATGGTGCTGACCCCCCCCCCCCTCTCTCTCTCTCCTTCTTTCTCATAGATGTTGTACCTGTGTGATGCCACTCATGTGTGCTGCACCCCCCCCCCCCCCACCCCTCTCTCTTCTTTTCTATAGATGTGTAGTGTATGTGTGTATTCACCATGTGGGGCTTGCTACCCCCCCCCTCTCTCCTCATTAGATCTCATTAGATGTGTATGTGTATGTGTGTATTGTCCACTCATGGTGTGCGTGGCAACCCCCCCCTCCCTCTCTTCTCTTTCTCATAGGATCTGTATGGTATGTGGGGTACACTCATGTGTGGCTTTGCACCCCCCCCCCCCCCCCATCTCTATCTTTTCATAGATGTGATAGGTGGAGTGTATGTGTGCATGCCACATGGTGCTTTGCACCCCCCCCCTTCTCTCTCTCTCTCTCTCTCTCTCTTCATTAGATGGTATGTATGTGTTTATGCACTCATGTGGTGCTTGCACCACCCCCCTTCTCTCCCTTTCATAAGATGTGTATGTGTATGGTTGTACGGCTCATGGTGCTTGCACCCCCCCCCTCTCTCTCTCTCTGCTCTCATAGATGTGTATGTGTACAGGTGTATGGTGTATGCACTTCATGTGTGCTTGCACCCCCCCCCCCCCTCTCTCTTCTTCCATAGATGTGTATGTGTATGTGTGTAGCCACTCATGGGTGCTGCCCCCCCCCCTCTCTCTCTTTCTTCATAGATCTGTATGTGTATTTGTGTTATTGCACTCATGTGTGCTTTGCACACCCCCCCCCTCTCTCCTCTCTCTTCTCTTTTCATAGGATCTGTATGTGTTTTGGTGTGTGTATGCCACAATGTGTGCTTGCCACCCCCCTGTCTCTATTCTCTTTCGTCTGTACTGTGTGGTGGTGTGTGTGTGGGTGGTGTGTTGGTCGGGTGGTGTGTGGGTGTGTTTGCATTGCTTGCCCCCCGCCACCACCCACCCTCTCTACTATGTGTGTGTGTGTATGCAATGTGCTGCGTGTAGTGGTGCATGCATGTGCATGTGTCACTGCTTCACAATAAGGGGTTGCCATTATAATATCACCACGTTAGCGGGACAGAATAAGTGCCCACTTCAGAATGCTATCATGCATCTTGGGGAAAGGGGTGACTTCTAACAGAACTATTAGTTTGTATTACTGTGGTAAATAGCAAAACACCATTTTGAGACCAAGGGGTTTCAAATGGGACAAAATTTCGTAAAATCACCGACATTCTGAAAGGGTTTTGGGCACGCAGTTCTGGTCAATTTCTGGTAGAAGACTTGGGGTTTTCCGGTTTTTTCATTTCACAGGTGGGGATTGTGGAAGCCTCAAGCTCTGTTGAAATTTGACAGCCACTTTAAAATAATTTTTCAAAACACGCAGGCAAGCAGTTAGTAGTACTTGCAATAACGGCAGGTGGGTTAGTTCCTGAACAACAGCAAAGGCAAAACTTTAAGAGCTTAAGCTTACTTTGTTATGTGCCTCTGAGCTTGATCCAACCTCAGCGTCCCTCTGAAAAGGTAGATAGATATATAACTATATCAGCATATGCAGATTTTTTTTTCTGTTTGAAAATGAAATAGCCTTTACATTACCAGCAGGTTCATGTTATTTGTAAAATCAAATTAGAAAAATCTCTACAAGAATGTTTCCCTCGTTCAGATGAACATTATGATGTCATAGTGACTGGACACTTTTTTTTGTGGGTCCCATATAATTGAACAAAAAAAATCAAAAAGTTTACACAAGTAAAAAAAAAAGGTGAAGATGAAAAATAAACAACAACACCGAAGTATAAAAAAAAAAAAAAAAATTTTCATCAAAAGGGCCACCCCGACGGATGAAGTTGTTTCAAGAAACGCCTCGAAGGATCACACGAGAAAGACAGCTTTTTCACGAATCGCGAACACTCACATGCTTGGTTTCAGAAAATCAAACCGTCAAAAACAGCAAATTCCCTCCTTGGCGGAGTTGGGGGAAGAGGAAAGCCATTTTGGGACGCGGTCGGGTGGAGTTTAACATTGTGGTTGAAGCTTTTTTCTTTTTTGTCGTGCAGTAAAAAAAAAAAAAGGACTATTTGCTTTGTTGTGGAGCGATACTCCTTTTGGTTAAACGTAAAAATATTAAAAAAATAAAAAGGCTTGTATTGGGAAAATTTTTGTACAGATTATTTGGTCTTAAACTCAGGCGGCTATAGAAAAGAGAAGGCAGTGAAGGGACATGCCTTCTCTTTCACCTGAAAGGAATTTGACTTCCAGCCACCTTAAGCCAAGGAAGGGAATCGCCGATTTGACGGTTTGATCTAGGAAATATAACCAGAGCCAAAAGTGAGTGTCGTGCAATCCTGTGAAGGGTGTTATGCCTGGGTGATCTCGAAGTGTTTACTTGCAAAACTCAATTCCGTCAGGGTTTGGGGCCCCTTTAAAAAAGACTTTTGTCACGGGAATGAAACAGCAACTAAACAATGAGATGACCTAACTTATTTTGGGTCCACAGAAAGCATAACAATTGTTCCATAATTACTTCTCCAGGAGCCTTATAAGACTCATAAAACCTAAAAATCAGAACAAAGGAAAATACAAGAGGCAAAAAGGCTTCAAGGCTCACTCGAAAAAGGCACATGTGGGGACAACAAACAAAGATTGAGGTGGTGTCGAACGGTACAAGATGGCCAAATAAATTTTAAAGAACAAATAAAAAACGTTTGTAAATTGGATAAACTTTAAAAAAAAAAGAAGCCCATGCCGAGAATGGACCCGGAACCCATTGGCAATGCAAGAACAGAAGATATACGCCAAAATGAGTAATCAAGGGCTTTCCTGTGGAATACTTTATAATTCATGTTGCCTGTTGATTACTCTCTAACAACTAATCTGAAAATGTTATTTGTGTTGTTATTTGTTTTACAGGGTTGTTTTTAAGTTATTTAATTATCCAAAATCATTAATTGTTTGTAAAGTTGCAATAGCACATATATGTGTGGCAAAGTTTGAACAAATGTAAGCCTTCTATTTTCCCGGAGAAAATGCAACGTTTAAGTTTTGGAGATATTGGACCATGGACACAACACAACACACACAACACCACACAAACCGAACAACTATCATACAAATAGACCACTCGTTGTTATTTTGTTGTAAGCGAGGAGCCAAAAAAGATTATAATATGAAATCAATGTGTATGCGTAGGAGCTAGCGTCACGGTTGGAAAAAGGGCAACAGGCAGAGTCACTGGTTAAACATTTTACTTGTTTACATGTTTTTCAAAATAAAAACAAAACAAAGTTAACAACGGGACTTAAAAGGAGACAGGTAAAAAACACATCTGTTTTCCCTCCCCTCCTTCCCCAAAATTCTAAAAGTTAAAGAAATGTTTCATTTGGACTTTGTCAAGAAGGACGAAAAACCATACTCTTCTTTACATTCTGGTTTCTTGTGGTCACTCTCTGTATCGCCGCAGTTCTCTCTTGTCACTTGTGGTAGTGTGTGGGTGTGTGTTGTCCTCTGTACTTGTGTGTGGTGTAGTGCGAGTTGTAAATTGTGAGTGTGCGTGCATGGTGCTGTGCGTGGCGTGTTGTGGTGTGTGAGTGGATGTGCGCGCGCACGCTCTGTGTGTGTGGTGTGGGTGCGTGTGCGTTCGAATGGCGTGTGTAGTCACTGGATGCATTTTCCTGTATTTTCCACCGGTGTGCATTTACGTTCAGAAGCGTGTCATTGCATGAAATAAAATGACTGCCTGCCCATAATTCCTATGTCCGTTACAATAACAGGGGTGCCTCGATTTCTCCTTCGGCACAAAAGAAGCTCATGCTGTGCGCAGCAAACGCGGCACCACCACTCTCTCCCAGCCCATCAATATATTTGATTCACGAAACCTTCAAAAAACTGCAAACCCTCTTTTTTTTTCTTCATTCTTCTCTCTCGCATACCTTCACCCTTCCCGGCTTGTCAAACCCCCACAAACGAAAGGGTGGGGACAGTTTTAAAGAAACCCCCCCCACCCCACCCCCCCACCAAGTCAATCGGTCCACATCCCTTCCTTATGCTTGGAAGATTTTCTTAGATTTCTTCCCAGCTATAAGAGGGGAAAAAACACCAATGCAAAAACCATAATTTGGACAGTGATCGTGTGGGTCTGTACGGAAGCAGGAGGGTGTGTGGATTGATTGATGGAGTGGTGGTGGGAGGGGGGGGAGGGGGAGAAGAACAGGTTAGAAGAATAAAAAGGGCTAGAGGAAGGGGGGAACCTGAAAGGCCAGAGAAGGGAGTAGGGCAGGCAGGGTAGGGGGCAGCGGGAAATGTGTTTGAGACCAAAAGTAAAGAAAAGAAAAAAATTCAACATGATGACACGAAAAACAAACAGGGGGTCGAACGAGGATGCGGAGAAGGGAGAGCAAAAAAAACTGAGAGAGAGAAATGAACAGGGGGACAGGGGACGTGGGTGCAAAAAACACAACAAAATGACAAAAAACCTTTTTGGAAAGCCGGCCGGGGGTCGGGGTAATAGTCCCCTGCAGCGAAGCAAAAATGAATCAGGGAAGGTATTTTAGTTGCTGTTTCCACATGTTACACAGGAAAAGTGTTGCTCACCATGAGAGGAGGAAAAATAGGGTGGGTGGATGGAAAGCTTAAGGATATATAAATAAAAATAGAAAATAAGAAACAGAGGAGGGAAGTGAGAGGGGGGAGCAAGAAGAGGGCGGTGGGTGGGTGACAAATTGGATGGTGGAGTGGAGGAGGGGGCGTGAGTGGGCTAAACAAAAGAAAAAGTCACTCTCCACCACAGGTGGAAGGGAGGGCGGGGAACAAAAGCAAAGCGAGAAATAAAACCAAAAAAAAGAAAATGAAGGGTAAAAGGGATGATGTAAGAGTAAAACAACTCCAAACCTGGGCAAACTGAGGTTCGGGTCAAAAGGAAGGGTTGGGGATTTTCGGGTGGGGGAGAAGAACAGGGAATGCTAGGATAGGTAGTGATGTCAGGAGTAAACTTTAAACGAAAAAAAAGCAAACAACAGGCTTGCATCCACTCTATAAAGGGCCAATCCTTCTAATGGGGGGACCAGATGATTCGTAGGGGGGGGGGGGGGTGTTCCCAACGTGGCAAGGGGAACAAGCAATAGCCCAGCCAAGGAGGTTTATGTTATTGCTATATGTAAAACTCATACATTTGCATTATTAAAAAATTGGGACTTTCCGCGTGTTGCACTTGCCCTTCGATTATTGCTCCAGGATTCTACTAATGTTCACATTTGATGTGGTCTGTCCAGGATACCGAAGTCGTTAAGCAGAATTTCAGCACAAAACTACCAAGAGAATCCTTCCACAGGATTGGGCGACAATGGGGCGGGGCGGGGGGTTCCTCCTTTTTTTTTTCCAGGGGGTCCGGAACACCCTGTACCCCCCCCCCCCCCCCCCCCGGATCCGCTCCTTCAAACCTGGCCAAGCTGTAAAGATTAGGAGGGAGGGGAACTGGATGACACCATTGCAAAACTTTGTGCACAGCACTCGTGCTGGGTGCGAAACCCTCGTGCAGGTGGGTTGGGTCGGAAAAACCCTGTAACACAACCCCACCCCCCTGATCCGCCTGCTTCTTAAAACCTGGCCGACTGTAAAAGATTAGGAGGAGGAAACGGAAGACAATCCTTGCAAAACTTGTGCACAGCAAGCGTTGCTGTGTGTGTGCGAACCCCTCGTGCCGCCTAGGCTCGCCAACAAACCCAGCCAAGGGCTTGAGGGCATTGAGGGCTTGAGGATACACGCTCAGCCACAATTGTACAAAAAGCGAGAGGACTAAAACGATGACAAAGAGGAAAAAAAACAATCATCCTTTACTATGCCACACTCACTTTACAAGTAATAATAATAATATAAAAGAAAAAGCTTCCAACAAGAGAATGGGAAAAGTGTTGTTGTTTTTCTTTAACAATGATTGCCAAAGCAGAAAAGATTATATTTTTGTTGAGTCAGATTTAAAAAATAATAATAAACAAGAATGAGGGAGGGAGGGAGAGAGAGGGAGGGAGGGAGGGAGGGCGGGAGGGGGGAGGAGGGGGAGGAGGGAGGGAGGGAGGGAGGGAGGGACGGGAGGGAGAGGAGGAGAGGAGAGAGGGAGAGAGAGAGGAGAGGAGAGAGAGATGAGAAGGGAGAGGGAAGGAGAGAGAGAGAGAGAGAGAGAGAGAGAGAGAGGAGAGAGAGAGAGAGAGAGAGGAGGAGAGAGAGAGAGAGAGAGAGAGAGAGAGAGAGAAGAGGAGGAGAGAAGGAGGAGAGAGAGAGAGAAGAGACGGAGAGAGAGAGAGAGAGAGAGAGAGGGAGAAGACGAGGACCACGAGAGAGAGAGAGACGAGGAGAGTGAGAGCGAGAGAGACGAGAGAGAGATGAGAGGGAGAGATGGAGAGAGGAGAGAGAGAGAGAGACCCCGCACGAGAGAGAGAAGACGAGGTGGAGAGAGAGTAGAGAGACTCCGACACTTTATTGTTACAAGGAAAAGAAATTAGACTGGGCCTAGTCTTCCATTCTATTCTGTCCTTGGTTCTAAGCACGCAATACATAACTAATACTATAAATGAACATTGAGGACACAGGAAAATCACCAACAGAAACCAACAACGTTTAACAGTAATATAGCAACAACATAGTTGTCAGAGCATCAACATCAGCAATAAAAAAACAAACAGAATAGAAAACTAACCAACTAAATAAACAAATAAATAAATAAATGAAAAACACCCCTGTCACTACAATTTTGCTTCTTCTACTACCATTACTACTACTTACATACTGGGTTCTTTTCCACCAACGGCTCTTTCTAATGTCAAGCTCCTGTTACTTGGAATCAGTTGCCTCGCTCTTTCAGATACTCATCCTCTCTGCCCACACATTCAAACGCCATCTCAAAACTCATCTGTTTCCTAAATAACTATTAATCCCTTCCTTCATGACTTGGTGTTTGCATGTCTGAGAGTGAACGTCTGCGAATGGTGAGCGCATATAATTATCTGTGTGGGTGTGTGTAAGAGTGTGCGGAGGATGTGTGGTGTGTTTGTAATCTGTTCTGTTTGTTTGTACTGACCGTCTTTGGGTGTTTGTGTAATTTTGATTTACCATTATTTATGCTATATATGTTAATATATTATTATATGTGGATGTTTTATATGTGTATATTATATTTTATATTGTAAACGCCTAGGGCATTAAATTGATTAGGCGTGCTAAATGTTCTAATAATAATAATAATAATAAATGCAAAATGAAGTCCTCCTCCATTTTCTTCTTTAACTCTCTCTCTCTAAAATGGACCATTAACATAAAGCTCTGAGCAAGTTATAGAAATAAAACTCGAGTGAAAAACTAATTCGCAACGATAGCCAACAAGTAATTTTTTTTTCTGTCCTCACGTGTGTAAACAAGCAAAGAACACAAGAAACACCACCACACGAAGCATGCAGAAAAGAAGCCCTTTAAAATCGGTGAAACAGACGTAGCACAATTAATCGCGTAGACCATTTGTATCCATGGGGAAACGGACAAAACAATCATTTAAAGATCAGCAGAAGCCCTCACAATGAAATCACACATAAAACAGAGAGAAACAAAAAAAATCTGAAAGGTGAATGATGAATGACCTCACACAACGATTCTCACAGAAAGCTGAGATAACGCTGAGGGAAACAGACAAGAAGACAATATGCTACAATGAAATTTTATCATGAAACTTGACCATTACATTTAATCAAATATGTAACCAGGGACAACAACAACAACAACATACGGTATTTATACGGCGCTGAATCTTGATAGAAATCAAATCAAAGCGCACACACACACACACACGTTAGCATTCATAACGCATTCAAACAAACAAAAAACGCAATACAAAGCGAACACACACGAATGACATAAATGGAATACAGCAGAAACAGACCGAATGGCAAGAGAGAGAAGAGAAAGAGAGCGGAGCTTTAATGACGGGGGGAACAGGTGGGTTTTGAGGCTAGCTTTAAAAGCAGAGAGGGTCGGTCGCAGCGCAACATAATCAACTTTACAGAGGAAGACAACCATACAATGAATCACACAGATTAGATATGTATATGTTACGCCCAATCCGTGAAATTGCTCATTTCATGAAATGTGCCAAATAGATTGCCCAGTTCGTGAAATAGCCCGTTTAAAACTTACTATTTAGAAAAGCACTATGAAAATGAAAAAAGGTTTTTGTTCATAAAGACACAGCGATCAAGAATTGGTTCTGACAAATGAGAAATCACACCTGCATACGAGTCTAAAATAATTTTATTCAGACTTAATTTGATAAAACGTGTGATACAACACGTGGCTCAGGCATGCCCCAGAGTAGCATTTTGGTAGAGTTAGGAGGAGGTAGGGTGGGGGTGAACATACAATGTAGAAAAATGTGCCAGTGTTGAATCAACCTTAATCAATAGTGCCTACCCGTGTGAATAGGAATTGAAACAAGCGCGGATTCGCAATCGTTTGTGGCGTGCGACAATTGAAAACGAAACATCATTTTAAAGAGCAGCCTCGATTTGAAGTGCGGTCTATTTTTACCACTCCAATCATTACATACACTGAGTCGCTTCCTCTGGCTTTTCAATCATTTTAATCTGTAAACCAGAATGTTATCTCTGCACCATTTCGTAACTTTTTATATCTTTTGGAAAACATTTAAAACTATTTATCCTACTTATTCTCATCGAAAGAAGCACCGCATACTCGTCGTGTCTGTTGCAGTGTCTGTATTACGTATGTTTATTATTTTCTACGCTTTAAAATGACGATTCATGTGCTCTGTTCAGTATATAATTCTTTCCATACGTAAGGACTGTAGATATGACAACTGAAATGTTACTTTATGTCCAAGTATTTTTTTCTCCTTTAAAATATGTGCGACAATTTTGCGAAATGTGCGACAATTTTGGACCGACCGACAGACTGACAAAGTGAGTTATAGGTTTGTGGCTTGTGCCACAAACAAAAAATATAATATATTCATTGTCCATTTCAAGAACTGGGCAAACCATTTTGCCCATTTCATGAAATAGGCAATTTCACGGATTGGGCGTAACATATACAGAGGAAACAGACAAGACAATTGACTGGAAGATGACCTCACAATTAGTGAACTACAGATTCACACTGGTGGTAGTGGTTGGCACTGACCTTTCTGTTCGCTGCTGTCTGAAGATCTTCGGGAGCTGCTGCTGGATCGACTGTCTCCTGGAAAAAACACACAACAATGCCGAATTTTCTTTATTCTTCTTCATCTTCACACCTACACTCCTTCCCGCTCACTCAGGTCCTCAAACACAAAACTTCTGAAAGTTCCAGAAACAAATCTAAAATCACTTGGTGACCGCAGTTTCAGTTTCAGTGCCCCTGCTGTTTGGAATTCCCTCCCAGTCGATCTCCGCCATGAACCAACTATCTCTACTTTCAAAGCTGAACTCAAGACTCACTACTTTCAAAGCTCATTCGCTTGGTAAATGTTTCCTTCTTGATCTTGTACCTGGGTGAATGATTGGGTAATAATGTCTTGTGTGACTGCGGGTGTATCAGTGAATGGAAGCGCCTTGAGTGTAAAATAATTATAGAAAGGCGCTATAGAAATAGCTATCAATTCTTTTTTTTTTTTTTTCTTTTTTTTGCTGTCCCATCTTCTGGGCTGTACAGTGGCGTTGCTCCCACGCCGCTCGTTCCGAATCCCAATTCGCAGCTACACCCGGGTTTGTTCAAGTCGCAGAAACCGAGACCAGCAGTCCAAGGGGAGAGAATTTATGTTAGGCCGTCAGGAGGCAACCAACCGAGGAGACACTGCACTTCTGCTGAGTCACTTCGGTGGAGTTCAGTGGAGCCTGTTCAGGACACCACCTACTAAGCCCCCTACTGACGACACTATTCTCTTAGTCGCGGAGCCAGCGTGAGTGAGGTCCTCCTCCGAGGGCGCCACCACGACCGTCCACCGACAGCTCCCCAGAACACACTGATCCCAATGACTTTGACCCGAACGCACCAAGGCATAGACTGGATTGGAAACCGAAACTGAGGTCACCATGAGAGCAGGGCATAGCTATCAATTATTATTTTAATTATTATTACCTTCTTCATCAATCGCGCAGGCAGTTTCCTGTCAATAGGAATTGCTCAGAAATAATTAAGGGGAGTAATTTCATGGTGTGTGGGAGTGATCTCGCCTAATTCAATCGGTCAAACAGGGGAAGTTACTCTACCTTCAGGTAGATCCCCAGCCCTCGCCTCGTGTGTTTGGGGAGACACACAGCATGTAGAATGCAGTGTGTTATGAATTCTAAATTTGATGCAATTCATATTTTTACGTCACAGTTTGCAAGCTCTAGATGCGTCATGCTTCCGTTGTGCCAGTGTACCTAAGAAATAGTTAGGCCCATGTCTTCGTCTTCGGCTGGAGTAAATCTTTGTAAGAATTTTGTGACCAAAAAAAAGGCAGGAGAATGGACTGGTTAAGCAGAAAGATAGTAGATGTCAGTAAGCAAAGGAAAAAGGCAGAGTCAAAGCTATTTCCTTTGTTGTGAACGAAACTCCTTTTGGCAAACTGAAACTGTATAAAATAAAGCCTGGTTTAATAAAAGCTTGTATTGTGGAAATTTCGTGCAAACGATTTGGCCTAATTAAAGCGACTCAGGCGGCCATTAGAAAAGAGAAGGCACATGCCTTGTCTTTCACAGAAAAAAAGTCTGACTTCCAGCACCTCCGCCAAGGAGGAATCGCCGATTTGACGGTTTGATTTCTAGTAAACCAGAGCAAAGTGAATGTTGCGATCTCTGAAAAGGTGTTTTTCCTAGTGATCTCGATGCGTTTCCCTCAAAAACGTATCTTCCCGGGTGCCCCTTTAAAATAGAGGAACTGATTACAATAAGTTAATAAGTGTTTTCAATCACAGGGATGCTTTAGCCCTTTCAGCGCCAAAGTCGCATTTTAGCACCACAGTGATTCAACACCTATGTCACTAAAAGGCATCACATTGGGGTCTATTATCCAAAGACCCTATTGTCTTAGTTTTGGGAAGTACTTTATTATACCTTATTTTATATACGTCACAGAAGAATCCCCAATACTGCAGATGGATTTTGTTCTCTATGCAGGTACATTTAATGGAAATATTGGCTGAAAATATGGCTGGCGGTGAAAGGGTTAAATACCAGAAGAAAAAGGGAGCGAGATAGACTTCTTCTTCTTCTTCTTCATTCCCAGGCCATATGGCCATAATGGGTAAGGTGCGTATGTGTCAGGTTTTCAGTTTTCACTGGTCTCCCTGCTGCGTACAGCCGACACATTCTGATTTCGGAGGAGCTCAAAGAGAGAAAAATTATTTGGAAGATTTTTTTGGAAAAAAGGCAGGAGAATGGGCCAATAAGTCAGAAAGATAGTAGATGATAGAAAGCAAAGGGAAAAGGCAGAGTCAAAGAGAGTGGCAGATTAGAGGAAGTTACAAGCACAGAACTTCCAGAAGGTGGGGGGAAACTATTTTTACGAAAGACCCCCCCCCCCCCGGTATCCCCCCGGGGAGAAATAGACTTCAAAGTAAAGCATCTTTTCGAACTACAAGGTGCACCTTATTACATAAGTCTCCCCCGAAGACGGAGTGTGTGGCTGCCCACATGGCGGGGTAATCAAAAACGGTCACACACGTAATGTTCTCATCCCTAGCTGGTGCATTTGTACTGAATTGTTCAAGTGCTCTGGCTGTTGGGATGATCCCTGGAGTCGCTAAGCCAGGGAACAACAACAACAACAACAACAACATTACATAAGACAGAGCTACCAAGCTTTACACAAAATTCAGATTTTGTTCTTTTATTTTCTCAAATATATCATTAGTCACATTATATAAGGCGCAGGGGCATCAGCCTGAGTGAAAAAAAAGTATCGCCTTATAATCCGAAAGATGCGGTACACAAGGTTTTCCCTCAATGCTCTCGCTTTTTGCATGCAAGCACTCCCCCGAAGACAGAGTGTGGCTGCCTATGTGGCGGGGTAATCAAAAACGGTCACACACACACGTAATGTTCTCATCCATGCACTTGGACCATAGTGATCAAATGTTTTAGCTGTTGGGATGATCCCTGGAGTCTTTAAGCCAGGGTAAGCCAAACAAAAAAAACCCAAAAAGCATGCAAGCACACACACGCTTACATAGTTCCTTTTCTTTAGTTCCTTCGTTTTTTGTGGGTTTTTTTTAACGTATGGCTTGTTGAAAAAAAGTATATTATTTGCTTATTCAATGCTCCATCTGGAAATAAAATCTTGACTTGACTTGACTTACATCAAAGATATTTTAAAAGGGTAAGATGGACTACCTAAGAGCTCGGCGAACCGGGCTGATAGTGGGGACAGTGGGGACAGTACACTATTCACTGTGGAGGCTATCCAAAAACTCAGACTGGAACTTGAACGGAGAATTCAACTGGCCTATCGATGTGTAAAATGTGTCCTGTTTAAAAGGGACATAACCAGTGTTTCTGTCCTCACTACTCATATAGGGAAAAGAGACCGGATGCTTATCTTCCCCTTTAGAATATCTTTGCTTACATACAGACAGACAAGCAGACACTGAGACAGAGAATAACAGACAGAGAAAGAGATATGTAATCCTGTCTCAAATGAAACATATCTTCAGCCAGCGGAAGACGATACTTTGAAATCTGCAAAATCCTCAAAGCATTTTAATTAGCCCTACTCGTACTACAAACAACTTAATTGTTTTAACCCTTTCGCCGCCAGCCGTTTTTTTAGCCAAAAAATACCATTAAACTTAACTGGGTAGAGAAAAAAAATTATCTGCAATATTGGGAATTCCTCTGTGATATACATGTATAACAGCAGGCCCATCTTTACCTCCCAAAAGTAAGAAGATAGGGTCTTCGGATAGCGGGCCCTGGTTTGATGCCTTTTTGGTGACATGGGTGTTAAAACCATTGTGGTGCATAAATGCGACATTGGTGGTGAAAGGGTTAAGGGAGGAAGGGGGGGGGGGGGGGGAGGCACAGCTTGTGTAGGAATAATAAATAGGACTGTTCCAGTAAAGGCAGAGAACTGCATAGGTATTAGGCACTTCATAGTTACAGAGGCGTCTCTGTGAAATTTGGGTTGCTCCCACCTGGAGAGCGCGTCGCAGCCAGAGGCGCGCCACCCAATTTTTTATCATTTATTTTTTTGCATGCGATTTTTGTGTGACTGATGAGGTGTGTGTGTGTGGGGGGGGGGGTAAATTTTGACCAAATGACAACTTTTTCATTGCCACTGGGTTTAACGTATGCTAAGTGCATGGGCACACAAGACCTCGGCTTTATCGTCTCATCCGAAAGACTCCACGTTCAGACCATAAGGCCTAGTGCAAAGTGAGAGGAAAAATCCCCTGTACCCAGGTTCGAACTCGGGTTTACTTGACAAGAGGCGAACGCGCTACCACTGTGCCACTCAACACAATAGCAGGTAGAGTATGCGCGCCATCAACAGAAACCCCAAACTCATCGATAGCAAGTACTAGGTAGTAGTACAAGGGGGTGCTTTGTTGCATGCAAGCAAATAAACCAACAGAATAGGGGGGAAAAAAACAACCAAACCAACAATGGAGAAGTGTGACTGGCTACTTGGCAAACTGCCCAGAAACGTTTCATGTCGGTTGTTGCGCAAGCACACGTAGTGGCATGAACGAAAGGCTACAAATGCATGAAAGCGCGCACGCACGCGCACACACACACACAGAGTGGCACAGTGGTAACGCGTTCGCTTCGTGTCAAGTAAACCCGAGTTCGAACCTGGGTACAGGGGATTTTTCCTCTCACTTTGTACTAGGCCTTACGGTAGGCACTCGATAAACCGAGGTCCCATGTGCACATGCACTTAGCACATGCTAAACCCAGTGGTAACGAAGAAGTTGTCATTTGGTCAAAATTTACCCCCCCCCCCCCCTTTCCTTCCTCATCAATGACACAAAAAATCGCATGCAATAAAACAAATGGGTGGCACGCCTCTGGCTGCGATGTTCTCTCCAGGTGGGAGCAACCCGAATTTCACAGAGACGCCTCTGTGACTATAAAGTACATAATAATAATAATAATACACACACAATCACATACAAACACACAGCCTGTAAAAAGGGCCAGCCACACGTCAGCTAAAATCGTACGCCTGTACGATACGATTCGATCCTGCGGATATCGAAGCGCGAATCGCATCTGGTTCTTGGGAGACCGTGCGATCGAACGAATCGTATTGTATCGCACAGTCGTACGGTCTTAGCGGATGTGCGGCTGGTCCCTAACTAGGAAACACATTGCACAACAAAACACACACACTCATGATACAAACGCGCGCGCATACACTGGCAATCGATGCATGATCGATCACACACAGACCCACTTACAATGTTCACACACAGAAACAGACATACATACACACACACACACACACACACACACCGAGACAATCACCCTTCTAACCTTGACCTATTGTGCAGTTAACCCTTTTGCCGACAGCCATTTTTCAGCCCCAAAATGACATTACTACCTTACCAGGGTCGAGAAAAAAAATCTGCAATATTGCAAATTCCTCTGTGACATGTATTTAACATTAGGCCTATCCTTACCTTCCAAAATAGGGTCTTTAGATAACAGGCCCTGATTTGATGCTTTTTTTTAGTGACATGGGTGCTAAACCACTGTGGTGCAAAACTGCGATGTTGGTGGTGAAAGGGTTAAAACAAAGCACAAAAGACAGCACTTGGCAAAACGCCACCAGGGTACGATATATTCTGATATACACACACACACAGTCACACACACACACTGCAGTTTCAAGGTGATATCACAAAGAGTTATATATATACCCGGTACTACTGTAAATGCTCTCCTAAAAATGTTAAATGTTGGGATCAGTGTTCACCCAATACCGTAATTTCTTCAGATTATGAAGCGCACCCCGTAAATTTCACACAAAATCCAGACTTTATTACTATACTTTCTTACTATATTACTAGTCATATTATAAGATGCAGGGGTCTAAGTGTAGGAAAATAAGTATCACCTTATAATAGTCTAAAAAATAATGAACTTCTACGTCAGGCGATACTGCTTTGTTGCTTTTTTCTCCCCCCCTCTTAAACAAACTTTCAAGAAAGTTTAACCATTAGGCCGGGTTCACATTAGGTGCGTAAGTTCCATACGGAAAACCCTAAATAAGTGGAAGAAAGAAGGATAAAAGTTTACACATATGATAGGGGAAAATCGGACACGTTTGTTTCACTTATTTATGGATTGTGCACGGATTTCCGCATGGAATATCCGCTTATGTGTGTACACGGCCTTATAGTGTGTTTAAGTGAAAAAATAACTGACATTTAAACATATCACACACACCAAATGACACCCTCACCCCCCATACACCCACCCTCACACACCAAATGACACCTTCACCCACACACTAAATAACCCTCCCCCCTCCTGATCCCTAAATCCACTCAACTTTCTCAGAACATACACCAAAGTCTCTTCAACTTCAAGCTGACAAGGGGAGGGATTCAAGTCGAACATGTTTGTCCACACATCCCCCCCCCCCCTTCCAATTCCACTCAGCAAACTCAATCTCGTCTCATTAAAATTCATGAGCTAGCTACGCTGAAATCAAAGTTTTGCACAGATTTGAAAGAAGAAGTTGGGCGACATGTTTGATCAACCTTCTTTCCCTGGATCCCTTGAGACGTGGTCTGAATTCCCGAACTCTATGCTTTTTGGCTCACTCGTGTTAATGAAGTTAACACGAAGTGAGTCTATAGTATGATAGTTGTTCGGTTGTTGGCTCACTAGTGTTAGCGAAGTTAATACCAAGAGAGTCTATAGTATGATAGTTGTTCGGTTGTGTGTATGTGTGTGTGTGTGTGTGTTGCGTCCGTGGTCTAATCTCCAAACTGTAACGTTGGCATTTTCTCGGGAAATAGAAGGCACACATTGTTCAAACTTTGCACACATTATGTAGATGTCTATGCAAGCTTTAAAACAATAATGATTTGAATAATTAAATACTTAAAACAACACTGTAAACAGATAACATTTTAGATTAGTCAATTTAGTGGGTTAGAGAGTATTCAACAGGCAACATGAGTTCAGAAACTCATCAAAACTGAAAGCCACCGATAGCTCATTGGTAGAGTGTTTGTCTGTCATGCCAATGGTTCCAGGTCCGATTTTTTAATTTTTTATTTGTATCCATTAATGATAGATTCATTTGTACTTTAAAATTTTATTGGCAATCTTGTACTTTAGACACCCCCTCAATCTTTGCTTGTTGTTGTCCCACATGAGCCTGGTCGAGTGAGCCTTGAAGGCTTTGCCTCTTGTTGTGCTAGGTCTCTAGTTTCTGTGACTGATTCTAGCGCTTATACATGTACAAGGGAGTACTCTTTAACACAAAACTGGACAACATGAAACGTTGGTTAACACACACAAATCTGTTTGAACCGACAAAACCCCTCTTTATAGAATGATTACTTGATGCCTAACACAAAATACTGGTTAATGCACAAGAAAATCTTTGTCCCCTGAATTTTGTGTGAAGTGTACCTTATCTTTTTGGCTAGCATGAGCCTTGAACAAAGCCATTAGGTTTAGTGTGTGCGTGTGTGTGTGTGTGTGTGTGTGTGTGTGTGTGTGTGTGTGTGTGTGTGTGTGCATGCATGCATGTGTGTGCGCGCGCTTGTGTTTGCTGTGTGTGCGTGTGCGTGCGTGTGTGTGCATACATGCTTATATTTACATGTGTATGCGCATGCTTTTTGAAGTAGTGTGTATGTTCATGTCTCCTTGTCTGTGTGTGTTCCTATGCAAATGCTTGTGTGCGCACAAACATTTGAATCTGTGAAACACGAATTCTAAAAATGGCATAACCTATTCCATCACAGGGCCACTAAATATCTGACACACTTATCTGCCTTCGTCAAACTCAAAGGGTAAATAACACCATTCGTTTCAAAACACCTTTTCCCCCCAAAAAAGTCACAGTGAGTCACAGTCATCATTAAAAATAGAACACTGCAGTTGTGACATTTAAAATCTTGGACTGAACCATTCAGTGACATTTACAACAAAGCAAGAATGTTTGTTTGGATGAACTATTATTTGCAAGCTATCTCTCTCTCTTTCTTTGAATGTGTGTGTGTTATAGAGAGAGAGAGGAGAGAGAGAGAGAGAGAGAGAGAGAGAGAGAGAGAGAGAGAGAGAGAGAGAGAGAGAGAGAGAGAGAGAGAGAGAGAGAGAGAGAGAGAGACAGGGGTAGGGAAGAGTGAAAGAGTGAAAGTGTGAGAGAAAGAATTGTGTGTGTGTGTGTGTGTGTGTGTATGTGTGTGTGTATGTGTGTGTGTGTGTTGTGTGTTATGTGTATGTGTGTGACAGATAGACGTGTGTGTGCATGCATGTGTGTGTGTGTGCTATGTGCATGTGTGTCGTGTTTTGTCAGTATGCGAGTTTGTGCATGTTTGAGCATTAATATGCACAGGCATAATGCTTATGTGGCACAATGTATGGGAAAAACAATAAACAGAGAAAGAGATGGGGAGAGAAGAAGAAGAGAGAGAGAGGGGGAGAGTATGAGAGAAACATGAGAGAAACAGACAGACAGAGATAAAACGTGAGAAACAGAGACAGAGACAGAAACAGAGATAAGCAAAAAAAGAAGTCAAGATTTTAACTCTTCTAGCACCTTGGGCAAATACATTCGTCCAGCACATCACGCTTCACTCCCACCAAATGCTGACAGAGACAGAAACAGAGATAAGCAAAAAAAGAAGTCAAGATTTTAACTTTTCTAGCACCTTGGGCAAATACATTCGTCCAGCACATCACGCTTCACTCCCACCAAATGCTAAGGCATTCACTGCCAAGCACCCTGTCATGCTAGAACAGTTAAACAACTTGCTAAAAAGAGAATACAGATACAAAGATAGACAGGCAAAGCGCTTTAAAGAGGTGATATTTTGGAGAAGAAATAAAATTAAAAAAATTAAAAATTAAAAAAGGCGCAAAATGAGCCAAGCACACAGATACCGAAATTAAAAAAAACAAAAAAAACCCACAATAAATTATAATGTGGCATTCGATGTTCAAACTGAAAAACGCTAGCTCAGCTTCATTAAATCAATGCTCTTCTTCTCTACGTCTAACCCTTATCAATCCCCCTAAACCTGACCTTGACACGATATCAACCCAACACGCAGTGTATCACGCGCAGCATTCTTCTCTTTCTTTATTTCTCTCTCTCTCTCTTCTCCAAAACAAGTCATCCAGGAGAGGCAAAGATAAACACGAATCAATAACAGGCTGGCCTCCTGTCGCCAAAACTAGTGAGTCATGCTCTATCTCTCTTCCGTTTCTGTCTGGATACGTCGCAGACGCCACTTCTGACGATGAATCACGACGGAACTTGGAGGGCGCATGAACCTACTAGAAAACATAGGAGGAGAAAGACCTACTGCTTACCCTGGGTTAAGACCATTAACACACGAATCAATAACAGGCTGGCCTCCTGTTGCCAAAACTAGTGAGTCATGCTCTATCTCTCTTCCGTTTCTGTCTGGATACGTCGCAGACACCACTTCTGACGATGAATCGCGACGGAACTTGGAGGGCGCATGAACCTACTAGAAAACATAGGAGGAGAAAGACCTACTGCTTACCCTGGGTTAAGACCATTAAACCCCCCAGTTCAGCCCCACACGCAAACTATCAGCTAGCACCAGACACTCTCAGTTTCACCATAGCTGCTATTAACAGCATCTCTGTAAGAGTTATTAGGTATTTGCTACTTTATAGTCACAGAGGCGTCTGTGAAATTCGGGTTACTCCCACCTGGACAGCGTGTCGCAACCAGAGCCGCACCACCCATTATTTTATTTTTTATTATTATTTGCATGCGATTTTTGTGACTGATGAGGAAGGAAGAGGTGTGTGTGTGCGTACATTTTGACCAAATGAGAACTTTATCGTTGCCACCAGGTTTAAGGTGTGCTGAGTGCATGGGCACAAAGGACATTGGTTTATCATCTCATCCGAAAGACTCCACGTTCAGACCGTAAGGCCTAGTGCAAAGTGAGAGGAAAAATCCCCTGGACTCAGGTTCGAACTCGGGTTTACTCGACACGAGGCGAACGCGCTACCACTGTACCACTCTACACCCAGTGTGGCACCTTAACAGCGTCTCAGTAAAAGTTGTGGTGAACCTACCTGCTTGCTGTGTCAGCGCCGTCAGCTGGGTGGATTGCTTGATCAGCGACACCCGGTAGAAGTAATTCCTCCAGAAGTTCTCCTCCGTGACCCTGAAGGAGTGGAAACAATGATCATAGGAAAATATTATAATAGTACAGTGGAACCTCCCTTATACGACCTTCAAAAATCATCCCAAATGAGGTCTTATAAGGGAGGGTTCTTATAAGGGAGGTAATTTTAATACTTACAAAGAAGGGCAATGTCTCAGAGAAGTAGGTCTTATGTGGGAGGGAGTCTTATAATGGGAGGTCTTATAAGGGAGGTACCACTGTATTAGTAACAATAACAAAAACCCACAAACAGCTATCACAGTATCAGAGATCATCGTAACCAAAACGATGTCCTTTCTAGTTTTCCTATAACGGGAGGTTGGATACTTTACCATTCAACAATAAACTTTTCAAGACACCTAAACTTACACTCTCTTAAGGGTAGGAGGTTGAGAGGCAGCCTTATACAAACTTATAAGATCTTCCATGGTATTGATGACATCAATTTTGAAACTTTCTTTTCTGTTCCACAATTTAACATCACGAGAAAGTCAGAAGGCAAAATCTTTATTAGACATTGTCAAAGTAATAGAAGAAAATTTTCATTTTCTTATAGAGTTGCTGTTCATTGGAATGAACTAAGTATCAAGTTTGCAACTAATATTAACACCTTTAAAAATCGTCTGGATTCCAGTCAGAAATTTCAGAGTCTTTTTAATGATTTTGACTGATTGTCCTTCAAAAACTTGCTCAGACCCAAAATAATTTTTGCAACGTGATTGCCAAAGAGGGGACGTTATATAGGGCGCGAGGCCTAGGCTTAAGAGCCTGTCCCTACTACTACTACTAAACAAACAAACAAAAAACCATCACACATCGAATACCGTATTTTTCTGACAATAAGGCGCACCCCCCAAAATTAACACAAAATTCAGGTTTTCGCAGCAACACAATTCCCTTAGGCAGCCCGCCGTGGGCCTATCAAAGTACTGATAATGTATCAATTTCATAAACCTTATACGTGATGTACACATGCAAAATATCAGCTACCACCACACACTGGTGTGGTACAAAATTCAGGTTTTGTTACTCTATTTTCAGTCACTTTATAAGGCGCAGGGGTCTACACACTGGTGTGGCACAAAATTCAGGTTTTGTTACTCTATTTTCAGTCACTTTATAAGGCGCAGGGGTCTCAGTCTGGGGAAAAAAAAGTACCGCCTTAGAGTCTGAAAAATTGAGGAATTTTTATTAATTCTGGAAGGAGAAGGCATTCCAGGCCAGCTTGAAAGAAAGTGAATAGTCTGCTTAACCGGAAGTTACGTGGATTGGGAGTTGTGGTAGTAAGACACTCTTGGTTTTCTGTCTTCCAAGCTAATCTTGTACAAATATGCACTTTGTAGTGGATGATAGAATAGATATGGGAGATTTTAATTTCTTTTTTTTCTTTCTTGATCGCTCAGACGGCCTCCTATTATATAAGCCGCAGATGCGTCAAGCTGCCGTTATGCGCCTAACCAAGAAATTGTGAGGCCCAGCATGTCCGTCTTCAGCTGGAGAACATTTTTGTTAGGAACTGGAACAAAAGGCAGACCAATAAAGCAAAAAACGTAGTAGATGACAGTAAGCAAAGGGAAAAGGTAGGCAGAGTCAAAAAAGCTGACAGAGGAAGTTACAAGCACAGGACTTCCAGAAGGTGGGGGGACTATATCATTGTACGAAAGACCTTCCGGTATCCCCACGGGGGATGTTTCTGACTTTAACTCTTTCGCCGCCAGTCAGTTTTCAGCAAAAAATGTCCATTAAACTTACCTGGGTAGAGAACAAAAATCATCTGCAATAGTGGGGATACCTCTATGGCATGTATAAAGTAAGGCATATCCTTACCTCCCCAAGTTATGAAAATAGGCTCTCTGGATAGCAGACCCTGGTTTTAGGCCTTTTCATGACATGGGTGTTAAATCATTGTGGTGCTAAAATGCGAAATTGGCGGTGAAAGGGTTAAGCCCTTGCAGCCCATTTGAGGAAAACCTGCTAACTGAAGTTATGGTTAACAGCTAAAGGGAGACAACTTCAGACAGTTCAATGAGAGATTCTTTTGTCTGAAAAAGTGAAAATATGCATTTCGGTGTATTTAGTATTTTGGTATTTGGTATATTCTAGTCACAGAGACTTATCATTGTGAAATTCAGGCTGCTCTCCCCCGGGGAGCGCGTTGCCGCAAGTGCAGCGCCTACCCAAATTAAAAATAATAAATTTGGGGGGAGGGGGGGCACACTTAGAAAACCTAGCTATTAATTTGGCCATACCAGGCAGCGGGATTTCTCCCTCCTCTTACCGACTTTCAACTGCCGTGGGATTTTTACGTGCATAAAGCGCACGGGTCAGACAACATGGGTGCTCCTGGGAAATTAAAAAAATCCTGCAAGGGGGCAGCCCTTCGGAGTGCAGGGGCAGCGCACACACACACACACACATTTACTGCTCTTTTTTCACCCCTCTAGACTAGTACAAGTCCTACATTCCTTTGAATATAGCAAATGCGTATATAGGCCCTTTTTATTGTACAAGTGTGTGTGTGTGTGTGTGTGTAAGAAAATCGTTGCTTCTCAAATTCTCATAATCCGGCGACGCCGACTCTACGCAATTAAAAAATCCTGCAATTCAGGACATCCTGCAAGAAACAGCATCCATGAGACTAGCTTTAAGTCCCCATACGAAGGACTGGACGTTCAGTTCGATTTTCCTGTCAAACTAGAAAGAAAGGGCGAGGCCAGGATTCGAACCCCGGGTCACTCACGCTGCAGTCAAGCATTACATTTGGCAGGCGAACGTCTTAACCACTCTGCCACATTTCTGTGTGGTGTGCATACATGTAAATATTGAAACGGACACATCAGGGCTCCCAGGGACCCCCCCATTTGGGGGTCTATGAAGCACTAAAATTCTCAAGGACCCTCTAAAAGAATGTCCCAGGGATGCAGTAGAAAAATTCTTTTTAGCATTCACAATGCCACTGGGACCCTCTATCCTGCCTCTGGGACCCTCTATACAGTAAGGGAATGAGTCCCTGGGACCCCTTGTGGAACGATTGGGATCCCTGCGCATGTCAATTTGAATGTTAGAAAATCCACATTACACAAGTAAACAGAGTTGTGGAGATGATATCGCTGTGCGCAAAACAAAGAGACGTAAGTGGAAAGACGTCACTTCACATGAGGAATGGAAAACTCGGTATTTCAATCATTTCGGGTCAAATTACGTCATTTTTGTTCCTTTAGCGTCACCATCAGTGTTTTATCTTTGCAAATTGTTGTTTTACAGCTTTGTTAGATGATGCAGCTTGTAAATATAGATCAACTGGTAAGTCCAACACATCGAAGTTGACCAATTTTGACATGTGTCTCTCTGGTTTGCGCCGCACAGCGATATATAAGACTAAGAGTGTGAAGTTCTGCTTACCATGTTTTAAAGCGCTCTCTACAGCTAAATCTATTACATGAAAAAGATTATTAAAGAACAGCAAATATTCAAACTCAACAGTCATAATTTAACAAAAAAGAAAACAAACAAACAAACAGAATAAATCTCTCCAAATAAAAACAATGCTTAGTAAAAGTTCTGAATGTTATCGTTAACAATGCTTTAGTATGTAAAAACAAGTCAAAAGTACCTCAATATGAAGGAAGCTATGAATCATGTACACAATATACTTTGTCACGCGCATCTTTTTAATAACAAACATCATGTGTAAGCAAACTCACAAACACACAAGCACTCACCTCTCCCCCACCCTCCCAAATACTAACACGTTTACAAGATCTGACATGAAGTGTAACTTTTTTTTAATTTTATTTTTACTGTAAGGGATTTACTTTGTCATACAAGTCTCTCTCTTAAAACAAACATGAGTACACAAACTCACACACAGTGACACACACACACACAAGTACACACACACACACATCCAGGGCTCCCAATCGTCAAGCAAAACAAGGGGTCCCAGGGACTCCTTCACTTACAGTATAGAGGGTCCTAGAGGCGGGATAGAGGATCCCAGTGGCATTGCAAATGCTAAAAATATTTTTTCTAGTGCATCCCTGGGACCCCCTGCACATTCTTTTAGAGGGTCCTTTAGAATTTTAGTACTTCATAGACCCCCAAATGGGGGTCCCTGGGAGTCCTGCACACCACTCACTTTTTGGGCACCAGCTCAAATCTCATCTTCTGCAGGTTTGGGTCTTCCTGGAGCGTTGCCATGGCCACGGGATAGGAACTGTCAAAATCAAACTGGTACTTCACGCCCGCTGGAGGGTTCCTCATGAAATTCCTCTTGTCCTGCACACAGCACACAGCACACACATAAAGTGATAAACACACACAAGTACAGTGGAACCTCCCTTATAAGACCTCCCATTATAAGACTCCCTCCCACATAAGATCTACTTCTCTGAGACATTGCCCTTCTTTGTAAGTATTAAAACTACCTTCCTCAGGGTTCGTACACATCTGTGCCCAAAAAATTCCAGGACTATTCCAGGACCAGTTTACTAAATTTCAAGGACTCAATCTGGCATACCGGTCAATGTTGGTTTCGTTCCCGCCTGAGTTGCTTGTGCTTCTGGCCTTGACAATGGCTTTTTACAGCACTCTCGTCCATGCTGGTGATGTCAAAGTTCTTTTTGCACACTGTGCAGCTAGCTTTCAGTTTTGAACTATCTGTTGACGGAGCTAACCAGCTCTGATATTCTTTTTTTTTGCAGCCAAACATCGTTGAAAATGCAGTCTCCATTTTGTTGGAAAACGGAAGTATGGTAAAGGGAAGTAACTTCAGCGGCAGACAACTCGCGCAAATGTCGTCTGCTATGATCGCGATATCGGTATGACCTTAAAAGTTTTTTAAATTTTTTTTAAATTTGAATTTAGTTTTAACCTTCAATTATTTTTTTGTGGAGGAGAGATTTTGACTTTGATGGATTGAGATCAAGGACGTGGTCAGACGATTTTGAAAATTCCAGGACTTTTCCAGGAGTCTTGGGGCCTTTGCTGTTTTTCAAGCACTTTTCAAGCCCTGGAAAAGGCCATGTCAATTTTCCAGTACTTTTCAAGGTTTCAAGGACCCTGTACGAACCCTGCTCCCGTATTGAATTCCCTCCCATTTAAGACCTCATTTTGGACGATTTTTGAAGGTCTTGTAAGGGAGGTTCTACATTAGTATGTACACACGCACCAAAAACAAAACCGTGTGCAACACAAACACCCACACCCTCAAACACACCTCACATATAAACAAACGCACATGCGTAATAATACACAATTCAGACACTGACAGTCACACATACATACATGCACACGCGCACACACACACACACACCAAACACACACACATATACACTGAGTTACATACACATACAAAAAAACAAATAAGAAATACACACTCAGGGCTCCCAATCGTCCAGCAAAACAAGGGGTCCCAGGGACTCCTTCACTTATAGCATACAGGGTCCTAGAGGCGGGATAGAGGGTCCCAGTGGCATAGCGAATGCTAAAAATAATTTTTTTAGTGCATCCCTGGGACCCCCTGCATTTTTTTTTAAAGGGTCCTTTGGAATTTTAGTGCTTCATAGACTCCCAAATGGGGGTCCCTGGGAGCCCTGGCACACACACACAGAGTGACACACATCATGACACACATACACCATACATATATGCAAATTGATCTTTTTAGTTCCCTATTCTTGAAACTATTCCATGAGGCTTTGCAAATTGAAACAGCGAATTACCAGCTCTTATCTGCTGTCCGAGTTATCTTTATTTCTCAAAAGCATTGTCAGTGTTGATTACGTTAGTTAAACAACAAGCTATATAAACAATAAACTCCATTGAATAAAGCACACATTGATACACACACACACACACACACACACATAAAAATGCTCACAGAAAAAAATCATTACACCATACAAAGCAACTAAAAGTCCATGTACAGTGAAACTTAACAGGTGGGAGGGGGGAGGGAGGGAGGGAGAAAGGTGCTCACTATCTAAACTGACAAAAACAACCAACAAAAAACAACCAACATTTTCAGGGGAAAAAAGTTTTTTTCCTGTTCAAGCCAAAAAATGAAGGATAACAATGAGATTATTTCCCTTGAACTAAGGGCTGCTAGTTTTTCTAGAAATCTAATCCTTTTGACACACCAAAAAATGGTGTCACCATTAAGTCCTTGAAATATGAGACAAGAGCTGCACAACCCAGCGAAGAAGAATCTTTGTTTACTCACTACCCAAATCCCTGTGCCCTCCCTCTTCCAACCACCCGACCGTTCCCTTGAATGCTCCCGTTCCATCCTCTCCCATAGCTTTCCTTTACTCTACCTAGATTGTGGCCAAATCTGTTAAATAAGTTCAAACGACTCCAAAAAAACCACCACTACGAATTCAAACACACCTAGCATACTACAGTGGAACCTCCCATTATAAGACTCCTTCCTACATAAGACCTACTTCTTCGAGACATTGCCCTTCTTTGTAAGTATTGAAATTACCTCCCTTATAAGACCCCTCCCTTATAAGACCTAATTTTGGATATTTTTGAAGGTCTTATAAGGGAGGTTCTACTGTACCTAATTATAATAATTATAATACTATAGTATATCTAGACAACAGTTGCCTGTCTTTGCAAGTTGGCTGACATTCAGGTAGGTTTTTGGCCAGGGCTCCCAGGGACCCCCATTTTGGGGTCTATGAAGTACTAAAATTCTAAAGGACCCTCTAAAAGAATGTGCAGTGGGTCCCAGGGATGCACTAGAAAAAAAATCTTTTTTCGCAATGCCACTGGGACCCTCTATCCCGCCTCTAGGACCCTCTATACTGTAAGTGAAGGAGTCCCTGGGACCCCTTTGTTTTGCAGGGCGATTGGGAGCCCTGTGGGCTTTAAAATAAACCAAAAATTTGCGTTAACAAACACAGTGTCTGCTGCTGATGTGTGTGTGTGTGTGTGTGTGTGTGCGTGTGCGCGTGTGCGTGTGCGTGTGCTATACTAGCTGACCAAGCTCTTTCTTTCCTGTAATATTTTACCTACAACCGAAACTGCTCACTGAGGACAAGGTGAGGATCTCTCATATATCATATCAGTTTAGGCTCTGTAGGCTTTTGAAGCCTTTTGCCCTCTAGATATTTTTCATATGTACCATATTTTTCAGACTATAAGGCGCACCTTTGTATAAGGCGCACCCCCCAAATTTTACCCAAATTTCAGATTTTGTTACTATATTTTCTTACTATTTCATTAGTCACATTATAAGGCGCAGGGGTCTGAGTCTGGGAAAAAAAAAGTATCGCCTTATAGTCAGAAAAATACGGTAGTATAAATTTATATATTTTCTTTTTGCCCGTGAATTTGTTTGGCTTTTGTGTATTGTTTTTTTAAATTTATTTCTCCAAATTTGTGGAGTACATAACAGTATTACATTTTTTGTCAATAAGATTTCTGAACACATTCAGTGATGATGCATTTACAGTTTCATTAGAAAGATTGTTCCATGCAGTTATTACTCTGTTAGTAACAAAAGTTTTGAGCTGAACGACTGTTATTTAGGTTTTTTTGTTAGTTTGAAATAATGCCCTCGTGTTCTTTCCTCAAATCCTTTCGTCATGGAGTCCTCTCCCTTGTAGCCCACCCAGGGGGTCACCGCTGTCTCTTCCTGCTTCTTCAGCTCCTAAATTATGCCCTCGTGTTCTTTCCTCAAATCCTTTCGTCATGGAGTCCTCTCCCTTGTAGCCCGCCCAGGGGGTCACCGCTGTCTCTTCCTGCTTCTTCAGCTCCTTCTTCTCCGACTTGCAGACCTTATTTCATAACTATGTATCGATAACATTTTACTACATTGTATCTAGTATTCTCTACACCCCTTACCGAAGACTGGGCCAGGATCTGCGTCTTTATGGTGTCCCCTTCGTCGCACCCAATTGACCCAGACCTTTGTTCTCCTTATTACAGAACAACTTACATTACATTACCATGGGTGCTACTCCCAGAAATGAAAAAAACCTGAAAGGCAGGGGTCCAGGGGCCGCCCAGACCCCCGGCGGGGTACAGGGGCAGCGCTTGAGTTTTTCTAAGCAAAATTTTTAACATATTCATACGTCTAACATCATAAATACCATTTGGTGAATTGAAATATAGTTGTAACTTAAATTTCTGTGAAGTTTGTAGCTTTGATGACACAAAATTCATGCTGATAACGTTGGATTTAATTCAAGTAAGTATGGATGAATGGGACTCGGCTGCCATTTTTGTTATTGTTTTTTTCACTTCCGGTGGCTGGAAGACCCAGATTCAAAATGCCCCCAACCGCAACAGATCAACTAATTTTTGTTTTGTTTTAATTTTTTTTTAAAAATACGGAATTTCCGTCTCAACAGAAAGTTAATTTACGGATTTCTGTTCATAAAACCGGCAGTAGCACCCATGCATTACAAACAAACTTATTCTTTTTTGGGGGGGTGTTTTTTGCTGTCCAATCTTCTAGGCCCTATAGTGGCATTGTTCCCACGCCGCTCGCTCTTTCTGAGTTCCAATGAGCGGCGTGAGAGCAACGCCACTGTGGGGCCCAGAAGATGGGACAGCAAACGTATTGTAAGCTTGCTTACTGAGGACAGCGCCATGATCTGTGTCTTCATGGTGTCCTCTTCGTTGTAGCCGACCCACGGGGCCACCGCTGCCTCCTCCTGCTTCTTCAGCTCCTTCTTCTCCGTATCAATCCTTACTACATTACAGGGAAACCCGTTTAGTACGAATTCCAGGGGAGAGGGCCAATTTACTCGTTGTAAGCATTGCTCGTTCAAACCATTTTATCGATTTTGGCAACCCTGACGAACCGATCAATCGCTCCTCACATCTACTGTGATGTGCGTGCTGGTAAAGTGTGAAAAAGACAGAAAAACGGAAACAACACAGTTACCCAACAAAGCATGGTTGTAAGCCCAGTATCCTGTATCCATAGGGTTTTTAATGCTGATTACAAACACTTTAAAACAGTTTATAGCATCAAAAACATAAAATCCACACACACGCTTTAAGAGAAAGTTAAAATTTCCCGGAAGTCACAAGATCAGTGCGCAAAGAGTGAGTCCAGTGTCGTCTGCTTGCGCTGCAGACACCCAAGTTGTTATATCGGCCAATCAGAATGCCGCTTACATATCGAGGGGTTAGACAAGATGGCGATGTTGTTGTCAGTGTGTTCTCGTTCTAGCCAGGTAGTTGTGCAAGAAAGCTTGACTTTGGGATGGCGGTGTGGTTGTAAGTGCGTTCTCGTTCTAACCATGTAGTTTTTGCATAAAAGCTTGACTTTGGGAGTCAATAAATTGTACGTTATATGCAAGTTGCTCGTTGTAGCGAGCTCGTTGTATGCAGAATTATTTAACAAGGAAAAAGAAGGCTTGTGGTCGGGAATTTTGAAACCACTCGTTACATACGGGCTCTCGTTTAAACCGTACTCGTACTAAATGGGTTTCCCTGTATACTTATTATATTAGTATACTATATCTATCAGGCATGGTAGTGGGGGGCAAAGTGGTTTTCAAGGAAAATGGCCGGGGGTCCAGGGGGCCGAATAAAATTCAATAAATGAGAGTGAAATTTTCACTTTTTCATGCCATTTCAATGCATTTTTTAATAATTTTGTTTCAAACTGTTTCGCGGATTTTCCGCGATTCACGGAGGTCTACCATGCCTGTATGTGCCTTACTGAGGACAGGGCCATGATCTGTGTCTGGTGTCCTCTTTGTTGTAGCCGACCCACGGGGCCACCGCTGCCTCCTCAGCTGTATCAATCCTTACTACATTATACTTATTATATAGTATTATGCCTTACTGAGGACAGGGCCATGATCTGTGTCTTCATGGTGTCCTCTTCGTTGTAGCCGACCCACGGGGCCACCGCTGCCTCCTCAGCTCCTTCTTCCCCGTATCAATCCTTACTACTACATTATACTTATTGATCTGTGTCTTCATGGTGTCCTCTTCGTTGTAGCCGATCCACGGGGCCACCGCTGCCTCCTCAGCTCCTTCTTCCCCGTATCAATCCTTACTACATTATACTTAGTATTATGCCTTACTGAGGACAGGGCCATGATCTGTGTCTTCATGGTGTCCTCTTCGTTGTAGCCGACCCACGGGGCCACCGCTGCCTCCTCAGCTCCTTCTTCCCCGTATCAATCCTTACTACATTATACTTATTATATAGTATTATGCCTTACTGAGGACAGCGCCATGATCTGTGTCTTCATGGTGTCCTCTTCGTTGTAGCCGACCCACGGGGCCACCGCTGCCTCCTCAGCTCCTTCTTCCCCGTATCAATCCTTACTACATTATACTTATTATATAGTATTATGCCTTACTGAGGACAGCGCCATGATCTGTGTCTTCATGGTGTCCTCTTTGTTGTAGCCAATCCACGGGGCCACCGCTGCCTCCTCAGCTCCTTCTTCCCCGTATCAATCCTTACTACATTATACTTATTATATAGTATTATGCCTTACTGAGGACAGCGCCATGATCCTTCATGATGGCCTGTGTCTTCATGGTCCTTACTACATTATACTTATTATATAGTCCTCTGAGGACAGGGCCATGATCGTTGTAGCCGATCCACGGGGCCACCGCTGCCTCCTCCTGCTTCTTCAGCTCCTTCTTCTCCGTCACAAACTTGTCCTGCTCCCGGTTGAAGTCCCCTATCAGAGTCTGGGGGAGAGAAGAGACAAGAAAATATTACAATGCATGGACACACATGCAACGGACATACATGTACATCCACACATGCATGCACGCGTACATGCGTTTACATATTATGCATGCGCAAACACACACATGTATACATGTGTGTTCAGAGCTGAGCATGCATAATTATTTTTCCAGTTGAAGACCTGTAACACACACAACAGTCTGAGCAATAAAAAAAATAGTATGCTCAAGCATGCACACATTTCTACAGAAAGTATAAACACACACAAATTTATACACACACACAGAGATCAACATACAATGTACAAACACAAACACACAAGTGCGCGCGCGCACACACACACACACTCTTTTTGTTGGATTCCATCTCATTGTTCGATATCTGGAAATAATGGGCTGATCGTATTGCTCAGGCAGGAGCAAAATATCTGTCAAATCCACGGATGCTCACATTCCCTGGAGTTTATAAGAAGGTTATTCTCTCTTACAAAGAGCTTCTTTTGAACATTTTGATAAAATCTACAAAGAATCCATGCTTCACAAAATACATGAACCTGAATCTTCCATAAAGTGTTACTTAAACTTCCGATCATGGAAGTTTCCAGTCTAGAATATTATATTGAAAGGATGCGAAAATACTGAAACCGTAACTGACTCATGACTCAACAGCTTCACTGATTAAATTTCAACAATAAAACCACTACATTTAGCAGTAATTAGCACTGCATTTAGTCTTGTGATAAGGTAAAACGCCACCGATTTAAAATAAGTGGAAAATTAACAAAAAAAACAACGCCAAACATGCATTGCAATTTCAGGGATAAAAGATTTAAATCACACAGACAAAACACTCGAAGAAACACAGACAAAACAAAGACATTCACAGTGATGCACCGAGGATTGAAAAGTGATGGGACAAACTGTCCTGAGACGAGAGAAATCGATACGACAATGTCCTGGCTCTTGAAGAAATCAATGCAGACAATAGGACAAAGTGTGCCAGTATTAAAAATGTAATCAGACATTTGTCCTGACAGGGGAGAACACAATAGGACATTTTCAATTCAAATAGGTCAATGGCCTATGACTGGGGCCTCAGGACCGACATCACTGCATTCATAACATGCGCTCATTCATTCTTGTGTATTAATTTTACAATAAAAAATGTTAAAAAGTTGATACTAGTATTTATAAGGTTTAACCCCCCCAAAAAACCCACGCCTTTCTTCTAGTTCCACTGAGCATAAAAGATATCAATAAAGATGAAGTAGTGACTGCTGTACTTTTGAAATGAATAGGTAAAAAAACAAGGTGAAGGGAAAAGTACCTGAGAGGGGGGGCAACCGACGTTTCGTGTCATAAACACTTCGACTGGGAATGCAGGAAAAAGTTGACTGGAACTGGAAGGCTTTTTTATATTTGAAGTCAGTGAGTGATATATCAATAAGTTGAATAACTAACACTGTATCTTTGACTTTCTAATACACCTAACCTATTATCAATAAAAATTTTTCCAATTAATCATTACTTTTTCTTCCACTGTGCTTTTCAGTTTGGTGGCTTGTTCGGCCACAGTTTTCCCCGCCGCTTTGCCAAAGTTGAACAGGATGCCTGCACACAGAAATGAACCAGACGTGTAACAATGTTCAAATCAACTTATCAAGCTACAGACACATTTAATCTTCTTCTTCTTTGATCACTCGGACAGTTTCCTGTCAATTATGAGCACAGATGCGTCATGCTGCCATTATACGCCTAACTAAGAAATAGTTAGGCCCAGCAAGTCCGACTTCGGCTGGAGGAAATGTTTTTGAAAGTGTTTCATGAAAAAAGGCAGGAGAATGGACCGGTAAGTTAGTGGGGGTAAGGCAGAACTTTTTAAGATTAGTAGATGACAGTAACTTAGTAAGCAAAGGGAAAAGGCAGAGTCAAAGCGAGTGACAGATTAGAGGAAGTTACAAGCAAAGAACTTCCAGAAGGTGGGGGAACTATTTATACAAAAGACCCCCCGGTATCCCCACGGGGAGCAGATTTAATGATACATTCAACAAACAAACACTGAAACCTAAATTGACATTTACACTTTGTGGTGACACCAGGGAAACCTCAACTGCTGTTACTGTTAGTTTAATTATGCCTTTAAAAAAGGGCAAGCGCTGCTAATGTGCGATTTACTTTGAATGTAATCATGAACTAATGAGTACTTCACATAAAAAAGCAAGATTTTTTGTTCAGTTTGTTTTAAATCACTGAACCCTCAATGTTGATAGTGAAAACACAGTCTTCTCTTTACATTTGGTATTTTCTAGTCAGAGGCAAATTCGGAGCTGCTCACACCCGGAGAGCGGCTTGCCACTCACTTTTTAAAAAAAATATATGGGGGGGGGGGGGGGCAGAGTAAGAGGAGGGGGGGGGGGGGGGTGAGGAGGAGTGGTGGACATGCATACAATTATAATACCAGACACTGACTCCTGACTGAGATCTCCAAACATGACTCTTTTTCAAAACTGGACAAACAGTAATATTCCCTAAAAAGTATAATTCAGTCACACACAACATAATAACTTAACATTCAGATAATAACTACAGAATAATAACCTTCCGATGGGAGTGGGAGGTTGTTTTTGTGTGCATCAATTCATACTTCATTTTGCCTGGTTTTATGATTCAATCAAATTATCAATATTGGACAAGAAAGAAACCTAAATGTGCGAGGCAGAGAAATGTGAAGAGGCCCAACATGTGACAGTTGTTGCCAAGCCCAACCGATCAATAAACAAATTAACACTTTTTCTTCTTTGTTTGGTCCCTTATTTAAAGGTCACTTAATGGACAGCGTGTGTGTGCTTTGTGTGTGTGTATGTGTGTGTGTGTGTGTGTATCACTGTATGCGTGTGACTCTCTCTTTCTGTGTGAGTGCGTGCATGTATGTGTCACCTTTGTGTGTGTGTGTGTGTGTGTGTGTGTGTGTGTGTGTGTGTGTGTGTGTGTGTGTGTGGTGTGTGTGTGTGTGTGTATGTGTGTGAAGCATTTATGTGTGTGTGTGAGTGTGGAGAGAAAGAGAGAGAGAGAGAGAGAGAGAGAGAGAGAGAGAGAGAGAGAGAGAGAGAGAGAGAGAGAGAGAGAGAGAGAGAGAGAGAGAGAGAGAGAGAGAGAGAGGAGAGAGAGAGAGAGAGAGAGACTGAGACAGACAGACAGACAAACACTGAGAAAGATCAAAGTTATAACACAGACAGATAAGATACAAACAAAGACACAGCATGTCATTTAAAAAAACCTACCAAATTACAACAGAAAAAAGCCCTAAGGAAAAATCCCACACATTAATAATAGGACTAGGACTAGTCTATAGTTGACTCTGTGCCAAAAGGTGGGCATGAAAAGTGGACATAGAGGGTAAAAAATGAAACTATTAATACCATTTAAATACATGCATATTTAGAAAGGATATAAATGAGGCAAAACATGTGCAAAGTGGCAGGACAATTTTTCAACCGATTTCTGAGAAAATAGTGATAATGTGGTGTCCCCACCTGATGACAAACATCAATGATTACATCACAACCATGGTGTTATGTCACAGTATTTTCTCATAGCTCCAGCAAATCATGTTGTGTTAAGTTGTTTGCATTGTTTGCTATTAGTCTGTGACATTTCCTGTTGAAATTTGTTGTTAGTATGATGATTATTATGGGTCTGTTGTAGTGTTGAGGTAACAAATGACCTTTGTCATCACTTTACATTTGAAAGTTGTATCAAATACACTAATTCTGTCTTTAAGTACTTAAGATGCCATAAAAAAACCAATTACAACTTAACTGAATATTTTCAGCGAGGCCAAACTATTAATTGATTCATGTCATTGTTTTTGTTTTATTACACAATGTGTGAAAAATGTATGACAAACATCAAAGTTACCTAAATCATTTATTTTCCAGTTTCTGGCCAAAATGTCTATGAATAACTGTATTTTTGTCAACTACAGTAAGCAGAATGCTTTAAAGAAAATAATAACTTGCATGAATAAAAAATTTTTCAAAAAACTGTTGAATTATTTATCATAATTCACTATTTACACCATAGGACATGTATGACGAACATCATAGTTACATTAATAATTTTCAATAAGCACTATTTTTTCATTTATCTTTCTATGAAGGCTGCAAAGTGCTCTAAATGTAATTACTAAACCCACTGAAGTGGTGTTCATTTGTTTATTAGATGGTTAGACCAATAAAACCAGCTAAATTTGATAATAAACATTTTCTTGATGACGAACATCAAGTCCAGTAAAATGATTACATTGAACATTTGGATTAGTGCAGAAGAAAGAAATGAACATGCTGGTGTTAAATAAGGGTAGGGGTCAACTTTATGCGTGACAGTTTAATTGTAAAATAAAAGAGAGCAAGTTAAAAATATATATCTTGAGGATTTTATTGAGCATTATAGCTTAGGTATGACGGATGTCAAGTGTTACATCTAAGTCAGAACCTTTAAGAGAAAGTGAGAATATTATTTAAAATAATATATTTTGTAAAAAACTTTTATACTCCTATGATAAAGTAATATCTGCTCCAACAAAGCATGACATTTTCATGTATTTTGGATTTACATAAGTGAAAATTGTTGGGAAGTTTGATTTTGGTTGAATGATTACATCAAAAATGATGTTTGTCATCAACATTGGTTTAAGCCTAATAACTAACAGAACTTTCATTTTTGAATGTTACAATCTTTAGCGTTTACTAATGAGGTACTTTTGCATAACCTGTCCAAATTTTAAGTAATTTTACTGGAGTTTGTGTGTTCTAGCACTTGTTGAAATCATGACTATTTTGCAATGTCCACTTTTGAAGACCAGATTTTGGGGCTGATTTGACATTCATTGTCACATAACTAAACAACTACTGATCTTACAAAGCTGATATTGTCTCTAGTGTCTTTTCAGACATTTGTCTATATGTTTATAACATAAGGACAACAGTCAGAAGGTTATGTGACAATTTATTGAGGATGTAAGTACCTGACCCTCTCCGTGCTCACCTTTTGGCACAGAGTCAGTTACAAACAAATTCACCTTTCTTCCTCTTCCTTTGTTTACGAAGTACAGTTGCTGAGTTACTAACTTTAATTTAGCCTTTTGTTGTTTTGGGCTTTACCACCCCCCCCCCCCCTCCCCCCGAGGGTCAGATGCCAAGTTGGTAATGATATTGATCTAGTATTGAACAGATAAAAATAGATCTGAAACATTGCCAGCTTGTTTTGCTTTGGAGTCAGCGAGGCATAGCATTTCAAACATACTGCACTTTCTTTGTTCTTTGTGTGAATCATGAATGTATGTCAGTCTGTAGTTTCAAACTATGACTGCCAGATATATGAGATAGCGGAGGTGGCAGCTGCTATTCTGGATAGCTGGGTTAGAATTTATCGTAGTAGTACTAGTACATGTATGCTTTGCCCAGGCTTTTGTTTAAAATTCACACACTCTAACTAGACCAAAGAGATTTGAGGACAGCTTTAATTAGTTTAAACGTTGGGGGATGGTCCCCAAAGGTCAACCAAGCCCTTTGGCTGCAGCACTAAAAAGTAAAATAAAAAGTAAACATAGTGGCTAGAGGTACGTCATTCTTGCAACACTCAAGACTATGTTCAGGGATAGTAACTCTTCCTAGTCAAATTTTTCGTCAACAAAAAATGCATTCTTATTTTCGTATATTTAACGCATGCATCTAGGGTTAGGGATAGGATTAGGAACATGTCCGAGTTAATGTTATTAGTTTTTGAAGACATTTGCACACAACTTATGCGTTCTGTGATCAAGCGCCATATCCGTAGCCTGGAGAATTTGAAATACGGGCCCGTACCCCTAGCCTCTGTCAAAAGTAACATGAAAAGCCAAAGAAACGCCCCTTAATTTGAGAGTTAGTCAGTTACAGTCATTCATAATACTAATTAATAGACAAACTCACAAAGCTGAACCATGATTCCCATTACTGTAGAAACTCATTTATGGTACAGCTCTCACTTTACTTATGTCCCCTATTACTATACTAGTACTTATTACTAGTGTCAATCAATGAATCCAATGATGAAGCTGTAACAGTCATGTGAGTTTTACTTTTAGGGCCAACCTGAGCACTTCTTTCAATTTATGAAAGTGGACCTGCTTCTAATGATTATGATATCAAATCGTGAACAGCTGTGCTGGGTTTGAACAACAGCAAGTGTTTACTACTTTAATGTATACGTGTACTGTATGTGAGAGTTCACGACTCAGTGAGAATGTGACTCTGTACAGACATACATTTGTGTGCGCGTGTGCATGTGTGTGACGCTACATGTGAGTACAAATCTGACAATTTCTACCCCCCTCCCCCTCCATTCTTCCTCCTCATCCCCTTGTTCTTACCTTCTACCTGCCCCCACCCCCCACCCCCCTCCACCCCTCCCCTCATCCAGACTCCCTCCCTACTACTCATACCAAGCCAAAACTTTAAACCAGAAGCTAACCTCTTTAAGCGCAGAAACCTTTTTTCCAAGTTAATCTTCAGTATGATGAAGGTGAAAGTTTACGGCAGGTGGACATCATTGACATTGGCAGAAGAAGAGAAGAAGAAGATCTGTGTGTGTGTGTGTGTGTGAGTTAGTGCACACATGTGTGTCACTGTGTGTGAGTACACACACGTGTGTGTGTGTGTGTGTGTGTGCGTGTGCGCGCGCGTGCGTGCGTGCGTGCGTGCGTGCGTGCGCGCGCGTGTGTGTGTGTACTGTGTGTGTGTGTGCGTGTAACTCACTTCCAAATTCTTTAGCAGTGTTGATCGCTTTGTATGACACATCTTCGAGGGCGTGTAAAGCAGAAGTATCCTGAGACGAATCTTCCTCTGACGTACCAGTAGATTTGCACTCCTCAGAATCACTCTCTGGCAAAGACTTCGAACTGGTGGAAGTTTCAACTGAAGTCGAGCTGATGCTTTCCCTGCTCTCTGAAATGGGCTTTGCCTCTTCTTCTTTATTCTCCTTGTCTTCATCGGAAGGATCTGGATCCTTTCCTTTGATATTTACCCCCAGCCAATTTGTCACTGAGCTGAACATTGCTTTCTTTGTTGTTGTTATTGATGATGACGTTCCAAATCTGATGGCAGAAGGGTTTATAAACAGTAGTCACGTGACAAGAATGTCGTCATTTCTGGTTATTTTCTCTCACTGAATTCTGAAAATAAATACTCCCTAACTTATTAAATCATCCTTAATTTGTCTATGAAACAAAATTTAATCAATCAAATTAAATTGAATTATATTTAAACAAATCCGGAAGCGATGAGACGGAAACGAGATTTCAAATCCAAGATGGCAACTTTCTTTGGAGAAGTTCTGCCAGTCATCTCACGTGCTGTTGATGATGATGAAGAGGACGATGAAGACATTCCAGAACTTGGGTAATATATTTCTTTTGGTCCGTCAACCCTGTTTTAGCAATGTGTGACTTATGCGTCTCTGTCGTTCTCAATATTTGGTGTTTAATTTTCTGTTTCTATAGACGCTCTCAAGAGAGATTCTGATTCTCTCTGAGTCTCTCCCTCTCTGAGTCTGAGTCTCTCTTTGGCTGACATAGAACTTTATTATACCATTTTTATATACTTTAATATACATCAGAATCGTCAACACGATGACGGAGGATGGCATGGCAAAATAATCAAAGAGCTGATTGTCACATTGTGGCCACAAACAGCGAAGAAGAAGAAGGAGCTTTGACGAGAAGCTAACCGCAGTCTCAACGCCTAGTTTTATTGGACGATATTAATCAAGACTTAGTGTTACTGACAGTTTAGTCACATTTTGATTTCGGACTGGAGCGTGGGAGTCAAACTTTGTTACAAGTTGCTTCTTTCATTTTGTTTTATTTTTCTTCCTGCTGCTCCACAACCACGCTGTATAATTATCCAGTTGGATAGCTCAGCGTTATGATTCAGTCAGATTCAGATACGAAGTTAGCCTACGCCTATTGTCCAATGAAAATTGGCGTCGAGACTGCGGTTAGCTTCTCGTGGTAGAGTTTCTAAGCCTTAGTGGCTTATGAGATTGCTCCTGCCATGGCGCTCCTCTTCCAGTCTTCCCTGAACACCAGCACTGTCCCCAAGGACTGGTAAATGGCCAATGTGACACGTGTTTAAAAAGGGGGAAAGGTATCTGCCTGAAAATTACTGACCCATCTCACTCACCAGTGTGCCCTGCAAGCTTCTTGAAAAAATCCTTGTTAGCAAGATCATGGGATTTGCAGAAACCAATGGATCCTGAAGGAGGAGCAACCTCAGGATTCCATTGGTTTCTGCAAATCCCATGATCTTGCTAACAAGGATTTTTTCAAGAAGCTTGCAGGGCACACTGGTGAGTGAGATGGGTCAGTAATTTTCAGGCAGATACCTTTCCCCCTTTTTAAACACGTGTCACATTGGCCATTTACCAGTCCTTGGGGACAGTGCTGGTGTTTAGGGAAGACTGGAAGAGGAGCGCCATGGCAGGAGCAATCTCATAAGCCACTAAGGCTTAGAAACTCTACCACGAGAAGCTAACCGCAGTCTCGACGCCAATTTTCATTGGACAATAGGCGTAGGCTAACTTCATCTCTGAATCTGACTCGTAACGCTGAGCTATCCAACTGGATAATTATTACAGCGTGTTTGTGGAGCAGCAGGAAGAAAAATAAAACAAAATGAAAGAAGCAACTGAAAAGAAACAAAGTTTGACTCCCACAGACTCCAGTCCGAAATCAAAATGTGACTAAACTGTCAGCAACACTAAGTCTTGATTAATATCGTCCAATAAAACTAGGCGTTGAGACTGCGGTTAGCTTCTCGTCAAAGCTCCTTCTTCTTCTTCGCTGTTTGTGGCCACAATGTGACAATCAGCTCTTTGATTATTTTGCCATGCCATCCTCCGTCATCGTGTTGACGATTCTGATGTATATTAAAGTATATAAAAATGGTATAATAAAGTTCTATGTCAGCCAAAGAGAGACTCAGACTCAGAGAGGGAGAGACTCAGAGAGAATCAGAATCTCTCTTGAGAGCGTCTATAGAAACAGAAAATTAAACACCAAATATTGAGAACGACAGAGACGCATAAGTCACACATTGCTAAAACAGGGTTGACGGACCAAAAGAAATATATTACCCAAGTTCTGGAATGTCTTCATCGTCCTCTTCATCATCATCAACAGCACGTGAGATGACTGGCAGAACTTCTCCAAAGAAAGTTGCCATCTTGGATTTGAAATCTCGTTTCCGTCTCATCGCTTCCGGATTTGTTTAAATATAATTCAATTTAATTTGATTGATTAAATTTTGTTTCATAGACAAATTAAGGATGATTTAATAAGTTAGGGAGTATTTATTTTCAGAATTCAGTGAGAGAAAATAACCAGAAATGACGACATTCTTGTCACGTGACTACTGTTTATAAACCCTTCTGCCATCAGATTTGGAACGTCATCATCAATAACAACAACAAAGAAAGCAATGTTCAGCTCAGTGACAAATTGGCTGGGGGTAAATATCAAAGGAAAGGATCCAGATCCTTCCGATGAAGACAAGGAGAATAAAGAAGAAGAGGCAAAGCCCATTTCAGAGAGCAGGGAAAGCATCAGCTCGACTTCAGTTGAAACTTCCACCAGTTCGAAGTCTTTGCCAGAGAGTGATTCTGAGGAGTGCAAATCTACTGGTACGTCAGAGGAAGATTCGTCTCAGGATACTTCTGCTTTACACGCCCTCGAAGATGTGTCATACAAAGCGATCAACACTGCTAAAGAATTTGGAAGTGAGTTACAAAGCACAACACACACAGTCCACACACCACACGCTCGCGCACGCACGCACGCACGCACGCACGCACCGCACGCACACCACGCACATACACACACACACACACACGTGTGTGTACTCACACACAGTGACAAAACACATGTGTGCACTAACTACACACACCACACACACAGATCTTCTTCTTCTCTTCTTCTGCCAATGTCAATGATGTCCACCTGCCGTAACTTTCACCTTCATCATACTGAAGATTAACTTGGAAAAAAGGTTTCTGCTCTTAAACTAGAAATAGCTTCTGGTTTAAAGTTTTGGCTTGGTATGAGGGGTAGAGAGGGAGAGAGTCGTGGATGAGGGTGGAGGGGGGGGGAGGCAAGGGAGATGAGGTAAGAAGAAGGGGGTGAGGAGGAACAATGGAGGGGTGAGGGGGGTAGAAATTGTGTCAGATTTGTACTCACATGTAGCGTCACACACATGCACACGCGCACACAAATGTATGTCTGTACAGAGTCACATTCTCACTGAGTCGTGAACT
>CM065690.1:15549544-15562044 GCA_017654935.2 Phymorhynchus buccinoides | reverse complement strand
CTTGATAAGTTGATTTGAACATTGTTACACGTCTGGTTCATTTCTGTGTGCAGGCATCCTGTTCAACTTTGGCAAAGCGGCGGGGAAAACTGTGGCCGAACAAGCCACCAAACTGAAAAGCACAGTGGAAGAAAAAGTAATGATTAATTGGAAAAATTTTTATTGATAATAGGTTAGGTGTATTAGAAAGTCAAAGATACAGTGTTAGTTATTCAACTTATTGATATATCACTCACTGACTTCAAATATAAAAAAGCCTTCCAGTCAACTTTTTCCTGCATTCCCAGTCGAAGTGTTTATGACACGAAACGTCGGTTGCCCCCCCTCTCAGGTACTTTTCCCTTCACCTTGTTTTTTTACCTATTCATTTCAAAAGTACAGCAGTCACTACTTCATCTTTATTGATATCTTTTATGCTCAGTGGAACTAGAAGAAAGGCGTGGGTTTTTTGGGGGGGTTAAACCTTATAAATACTAGTATCAACTTTTTAACATTTTTTATTGTAAAATTAATACACAAGAATGAATGAGCGCATGTTATGAATGCAGTGATGTCGGTCCTGAGGCCCCAGTCATAGGCCATTGACCTATTAAAATTGAAAATGTCCTATTGTGTTCTCCCCTGTCAGGACAAATGTCTGATTACATTTTTAACACTGGCACACTTTGTCCTATTGTCTGCATTGATTTCTTCAAGAGCCAGGACATTGTCGTATCGATTTCTCTCGTCTCAGGACAGTTTGTCCCATCACTTTTCAATCCTCGGTGCATCACTGTGAATGTCTTTGTTTTGTCTGTGTGATTTAAATCTTTTATCCTTGAAATTGCAATGCATGTTTGGCGTTGTTTTTTTTGTTAATTTTCCACTTATTTTAAATCGGTGGCGTTTTACCTTATCACAAGACTAAATGCAGTGCTAATTACTGCTAAATGTAGTGGTTTTATTGTTGAAATTTAATCAGTGAAGCTGTTGAGTCATGAGTCAGTTACGGTTTCAGTATTTTCGCATCCTTTCAATATAATATTCTAGACTGGAAACTTCCATGATCGGAAGTTTAAGTAACACTTTATGGAAGATTCAGGTTCATGTATTTTGGGAAGCATGGATTCTTTGTAGATTTTATCAAAATGTTCAAAAGAAGCTCTTTGTAAGAGAGAATAACCTTCTTATAAACTCCAGGGAATGTGAACATCCGTGGATTTGACAGATATTTTGCTCCTGCCTGAGCAATACGATCAGCCCATTATTTCCAGATATCGAACAATGAGATGGAATCCAACAAAAAGAGTGTGTGTGTGTGTGCGCGCGCGCACTTGTGTGTTTGTGTTTGTACATTGTATGTTGATCTCTGTGTGTGTGTATAAATTTGTGTGTGTTTATACTTTCTGTAGAAATGTGTGCATGCTTGAGCATACTATTTTTTTTATTGCTCAGACTGTTGTGTGTGTTACAGGTCTTCAACTGGAAAAATAATTATGCATGCTCAGCTCTGAACACATGTATACATGTGTGTGTTTGCGCATGCATAATATGTAAACGCATGTACGCGTGCATGCATGTGTGGATGTACATGTATGTCCGTTGCATGTGTGTCCATGCATTGTAATATTTTCTTGTCTCTTCTCTCCCCCAGACTCTGATAGGGGACTTCAACCGGGAGCAGGACAAGTTTGTGACGGAGAAGAAGGAGCTGAAGAAGCAGGAGGAGGCAGCGGTGGCCCCGTGGATCGGCTACAACGAAGAGGACACCATGAAGACACAGATCATGGCCCTGTCCTCAGTAAGGCATAATACTATATAATAAGTATAATGTAGTAAGGATTGATACGGGGAAGAAGGAGCTGAGGAGGCAGCGGTGGCCCCGTGGATCGGCTACAACGAAGAGGCCATCATGAAGACACAGATCATGGCGCTGTCCTCAGTAAGGCATAATACTATATAATAAGTATAATGTAGTAAGGATTGATACGGGGAAGAAGGAGCTGAGGAGGCAGCGGTGGCCCCGTGGGTCGGCTACAACAAAGAGGACACCATGAAGACACAGATCATGGCCCTGTCCTCAGTAAGGCATAATACTATATAATAAGTATAATGTAGTAAGGATTGATACGGGGAAGAAGGAGCTGAGGAGGCAGCGGTGGCCCCGTGGGTCGGCTACAACGAAGAGGACACCATGAAGACACAGATCATGGCGCTGTCCTCAGTAAGGCATAATACTATATAATAAGTATAATGTAGTAAGGATTGATACGGGGAAGAAGGAGCTGAGGAGGCAGCGGTGGCCCCGTGGGTCGGCTACAACAAAGAGGACACCATGAAGACACAGATCATGGCCCTGTCCTCAGTAAGGCATAATACTATATAATAAGTATAATGTAGTAAGGATTGATACGGGGAAGAAGGAGCTGAGGAGGCAGCGGTGGCCCCGTGGATCGGCTACAACGAAGAGGACACCATGAAGACACAGATCATGGCCCTGTCCTCAGTAAGGCATAATACTATATAATAAGTATAATGTAGTAAGGATTGATACGGGGAAGAAGGAGCTGAGGAGGCAGCGGTGGCCCCGTGGGTCGGCTACAACGAAGAGGACACCATGAAGACACAGATCATGGCCCTGTCCTCAGTAAGGCATAATACTATATAATAAGTATAATGTAGTATGGATTGATACGGGGAAGAAGGAGCTGAGGAGGCAGCGGTGGCCCCGTGGGTCGGCTACAACGAAGAGGACACCATGAAGACACAGATCATGGCCCTGTCCTCAGTAAGGCACATAGTGCAGGCATGGTAGACCTCAGTGAATCGCGGAAAATCCGCGAAACAGTTTGAAACAATATTATTAAAAAATGCATTGAAATGGCATGAAAAAGTGAAAATTTCACTCTCATTTATTGAATTTTATTCGGCCCCCTTGACCCCCGGCCATTTTCCTTGAAAACCACTTTGCCCCCACTACCATGCCTGATAGATATAGTATACTAATATAATAAGTATACAGGGAAACCCATTTAGTACGAGTACGGTTTAAACGAGAGCCCGTATGTAACGAGTGGTTTCAAAATTCCCGACCACAAGCCTTCTTTTTCCTTGTTAAATAATTCTGCATACAACGAGCTCGCTACAACGAGCAACTTGCATATAACGTACAATTTATTGACTCCCAAAGTCAAGCTTTTATGCAAAAACTACATGGTTAGAACGAGAACGCACTTACAACCACACCGCCATCCCAAAGTCAAGCTTTCTTGCACAACTACCTGGCTAGAACGAGAACACACTGACAACAACATCGCCATCTTGTCTAACCCCTCGATATGTAAGCGGCATTCTGATTGGCCGATATAACAACTTGGGTGTCTGCAGCGCAAGCAGACGACACTGGACTCACTCTTTGCGCACTGATCTTGTGACTTCCGGGAAATTTTAACTTTCTCTTAAAGCGCGTGTGTGGATTTTATGTTTTTGATGTTATAAACTGTTTTAAAGTGTTTGTAATCGGCATTAAAAACCCTATGGATACAGGATACTGGGCTTACAACCATGCTTTGTTGGGTAAGTGTGTTGTTTCCGTTTTTCTGTCTTTTTCACACTTTACCAGCACGCACATCACAGTAGATGTGAGGAGCGATTGATAGGTTCGTCAGGGTTGCCAAAATCGATAAAATGGTTTGAACGAGCAATGCTTACAACGAGTAAATTGGCCCTCTCCCCTGGAATTCGTACTAAACGGGTTTCCCTGTAATGTAGTAAGGATTGATACGGAGAAGAAGGAGCTGAAGAAGCAGGAGGAGGCAGCGGTGGCCCCGTGGGTCGGCTACAACGAAGAGGACACCATGAAGACACAGATCATGGCACTGTCCTCAGTAAGCAAGCTTACAATAAGTTTGCTGTCCCATCTTCTGGGCCCCACAGTGGCGTTGCTCTCACGCCGCTCATTGGAACTCAGAAAGAGCGAGCGGCGTGGGAACAATGCCACTATAGGGCCTAGAAGATTGGACAGCAAAAAACACCCCCCAAAAAAAGAATAAGTTTGTTTGTAATGCATGGGTGCTACTGCCGGTTTTATGAACAGAAATCCGTAAATTAACTTTCTGTTGAGACGGAAATTCCGTTGGTTTTTTTTAAAATTCAAAACAAACAAAAAATTAGTTGATCTGTTGCGGGTGGGGGCATTTTGAATCTGGGTCTTCCAGCCACCGGAAGTGAAAAAAACAATAACAAAAATGGCAGCCGAGTCCCATTCATCCATACTTACTTGAATTAAATCCAACGTTATCAGCATGAATTTTGTGTCATCAAAGCTACAAATTTCACCGAAATTTAAGTTACAACTATATTTCATACCAAATGGTATTTATGATGTTAGACGTATGAATATGTTAAAAATTTTGCTTAGAAAAACTCAAGCGCTGCCCCTGTACCCCGCCGGGGGTCTGGGCGGCCCCTGGACCCCTGCCTTTCAGGTTTTTTTCATTTCTGGGAGTAGCACCCATGGTAATGTAATGTAAGTTGTTCTGTAATAAGGAGAACAAAGGTCTGGGTCGATTGGGTGCGACGAAGGGGACACCATAAAGACGCAGATCCTGGCCCAGTCTTCGGTAAGGGGTGTAGAGAATACTAGATACAATGTAGTAAAATGTTATCGATACATAGTTATGAAATAAGGTCTGCAAGTCGGAGAAGAAGGAGCTGAAGAAGCAGGAAGAGACAGCGGTGACCCCCTGGGCGGGCTACAAGGGAGAGGACTCCATGACGAAAGGATTTGAGGAAAGAACACGAGGGCATAATTTAGGAGCTGAAGAAGCAGGAAGAGACAGCGGTGACCCCCTGGGTGGGCTACAAGGGAGAGGACTCCATGACGAAAGGATTTGAGGAAAGAACACGAGGGCATTATTTCAAACTAACAAAAAAAACTAAATAACAGTCGTTCAGCTCAAAACTTTTGTTACTAACAGAGTAATAACTGCATGGAACAATCTTTCTAATGAAACTGTAAATGCATCATCACTAAATATGTTCAAAAATCTTATTGACAAAAAATGTAATACTGTTATGTACTCCACAAATTTGGAGAAATAAATTTAAAAAAACAATACACAAAAGCCAAACAAATTCACGGGCAAAAAGAAAATATATAAATTTATACTACCGTATTTTTCTGACTATAAGGCGATACTTTTTTTTCCCAGACTCAGACCCCTGCGCCTTATAACGTGACTAATGAAATCGTAAGAAAATATAGTAACAAAATCTGAAATTTGGTTAAAATTTGGGGGGTGCGCCTTATACAAAGGTGCGCCTTATAGTCTGAAAAATATGGTACATATGAAAAATATCTAGAGGGCAAAAGGCTTCAAAAGTCTACAGAGCCTAAACTGATATGATATATGAGAGATCCTCACCTTGTCCTCAGTGAGCAGTTTCGGTTGTAGGTAAAATATTACAGGAAAGAAAGAGCTTGGTCAGCTAGTATAGCACACGCACACGCACACGCACACACACACACACACACACACATCAGCAGCAGACACTGTGTTTGTTAACGCAAATTTTTGGTTTATTTTAAAGCCCACAGGGCTCCCAATCGCCCTGCAAAACAAAGGGGTCCCAGGGACTCCTTCACTTACAGTGTAGAGGGTCCTAGAGGCGGGATAGAGGGTCCCAGTGGCATTGCGAATGCTAAAAATTTTTTCTAGTGCATCCCTGGGACCCCCTGCACATTCTTTTAGAGGGTCCTTTAGAATTTTAGTCCTTCATAGACCCCAAAATGGGGGTCCCTGGGAGCCCTGGCCAAAAACCTACCTGAATGTCAGCCAACTTGCAAAGACAGGCAACTGTTGTCTAGATATACTATAGTATTATAATTATTATAATTAGGTACAGTAGAACCTCCCTTATAAGACCTTCAAAAATATCCAAAATGAGGTCTTATAAGGGAGGGGTCTTATAAGGGAGGTAATTTTAATACTTACAAAGAAGGGCAATGTCTCGAAGAAGTAGGTCTTATGTAGGAGGGAGTCTTATAATGGGAGGTTCCACTGTAGTATGCTAGGTGTGTTTGAATTCGTAGTGGTGGTTTTTTTGGAGTCGTTTGAACTTATTTAACAGATTTGGCCACAATCTAGGTAGAGTAAAGGAAAGCTATGGGAGAGGATGGAACGGGAGCATTCAAGGGAACGGTCGGGTGGTTGGAAGAGGGAGGGCACAGGGATTTGGGTAGTGAGTAAACAAAGATTCTTCTTCGCTGGGTTGTGCAGCTCTTGTCTCATATTTCAAGGACTTAATGGTGACACCATTTTTTGGTGTGTCAAAAGGATTAGATTTCTAGAAAAACTAGCAGCCCTTAGTTCAAGGGAAATAATCTCATTGTTATCCTTCATTTTTTGGCTTGAACAGGAAAAAAACTTTTTTCCCCTGAAAATGTTGGTTGTTTTTTGTTGGTTGTTTTTGTCAGTTTAGATAGTGAGCACCTTTCTCCCTCCCTCCCTCCCCCCTCCCACCTGTTAAGTTTCACTGTACATGGACTTTTAGTTGCTTTGTATGGTGTAATGATTTTTTTCTGTGAGCATTTTTTATGTGTGTGTGTGTGTGTGTGTATCAATGTGTGCTTTATTCAATGGAGTTTATTGTTTATATAGCTTGTTGTTTAACTAACGTAATCAACACTGACAATGCTTTTGAGAAATAAAGATAACTCGGACAGCAGATAAGAGCTGGTAATTCGCTGTTTCAATTTGCAAAGCCTCATGGAATAGTTTCAAGAATAGGGAACTAAAAAGATCAATTTGCATATATGTATGGTGTATGTGTGTCATGATGTGTGTCACTCTGTGTGTGTGTGCCAGGGCTCCCAGGGACCCCCATTTGGGGGTCTATGAAGCACTAAAATTCCAAAGGACCCTTTAAAAAAAAATGCAGGGGGTCCCAGGGATGCACTAAAAAAAAAAATTTTTAGCATTCGCAATGCCACTGGGACCCTCTATCCCGCCTCTAGGACCCTCTATACTGTAAGTGAAGGAGTCCCTGGGACCCCTTGTTTTGCTGGACGATTGGGAGCCCTGAGTGTGTATTTCTTATTTGTTTTGTATGTGTATGTAACTCGGTGTATATGTGTGTGTGTTTGGTGTGTGTGTGTGTGTGTGCGCGTGTGCATGTATGTATGTGTGACTGTCAGTGTCTGAATTGTGTATTATTACGCATGTGCGTTTGTTTATATGTGAGGTGTGTTTGAGGGTGTGGGTGTTTGTGTTGCACACGGTTTTGTTTTTGGTGCGTGTGTACATACTAATGTAGAACCTCCCTTACAAGACCTTCAAAAATCGTCCAAAATGAGGTCTTAAATGGGAGGGAATTCAATACGGGAGCAGGGTTCGTACAGGGTTCTTGAAACCTTGAAAAGTCCTGGAAAATTGACATGGCCTTTTCCAGGGCTTGAAAAGTGCTTGAAAAACAGCAAAGGCCCCAAGACTCATGGAAAAGTCCTGGAATTTTCAAAATCGTCTGACCACGTCCTTGATCACAATCCATCAAAGTCAAAATCTCTCCTCCACAAAAAAATAATTGAAGGTTAAAACTAAATTCAAATTTTTAAAAAATTTAAAAAACTTTTAAGGTCATACCGATATCGCGATCATAGCAGACGACATTTGCGCGAGTTGTCTGCCACTGAAGTTACTTCCCTTTACCGTACTTCCGTTTTCCAACAAAATGGAGACTGCATTTTCAACGATGTTTGGCTGCCAAAAAAAAGAATATCAGAGCTGGTTAGCTCCGTAAACAGATACAAGTAGTTCAAAACTGAAAGCTAGCTGCACAGTGTGCAAAAAGAACTTTGACATCACCAGCATGGACGCGAGTGCTGTAAAAAGCCATTGTCAAGGCCAGAAGCACAAGCAACTCAGGGGGGAACGAAACCAACATTGACCGGCATGCCAGATTGAGTCCTTGAAATTTTGTAAACTGGTCCTGGAATAGTCCTGGAATTTTTTGGGCACAGATGTGTACGAACCCTGAGGAAGGTAGTTTTAATACTTACAAAGAAGGGCAATGTCTCAGAGAAGTAGATCTTATGTGGGAGGGAGTCTTATAATGGGAGGTCTTATAAGGGAGGTTCCACTGTACTTGTGTGTGTTTATCACTTTATGTGTGTGCTGTGTGCTGTGTGCAGGACAAGAGGAATTTCATGAGGAACCCTCCAGCGGGCGTGAAGTACCAGTTTGATTTTGACAGTTCCTATCCCGTGGCCATGGCAACGCTCCAGGAAGACCCAAACCTGCAGAAGATGAGATTTGAGCTGGTGCCCAAAAAGTGAGTGGTGTGCAGGACTCCCAGGGACCCCCATTTGGGGGTGTATGAAGTACTAGAATTCTAAAGGACCCTCTAAAAGAATGTGCAGTGGGTCTCAGGAATGCAGTAGAAAAAATATTTTTAGCATTTGCAATGCCACTGGGATCCTCTATCCCGCCTCTAGGACCCTCTATACTGTAAGTGAAGGAGTCCCTGGGACCCCTTGTTTTGCTTGACGATTGGGAGCCCTGGATGTGTGTGTGTGTGTACTTGTGTGTGTGTGTGTCACTGTGTGTGAGTTTGTGTACTCATGTTTGTTTTAAGAGAGAGACTTGTATGACAAAGTAAATCCCTTACAGTAAAAATAAAATTAAAAAAAAGTTACACTTCATGTCAGATCTTGTAAACGTGTTAGTATTTGGGAGGGTGGGGGAGAGGTGAGTGCTTGTGTGTTTGTGAGTTTGCTTACACATGATGTTTGTTATTAAAAAGATGCGCGTGACAAAGTATATTGTGTACATGATTCATAGCTTCCTTCATATTGAGGTACTTTTGACTTGTTTTTACATACTAAAGCATTGTTAATGATAACATTCAGAACTTTTACTAAGCATTGTTTTTATTTGGAGAGATTTATTCTGTTTGTTTGTTTGTTTTCTTTTTTGTTAAATTATGACTGTTGAGTTTGAATATTTGCTGTTCTTTAATAATCTTTTTCATGTAATAGATTTAGCTGTAGAGAGCGCTTTAAAACATGGTAAACAGAACTTCACACTCTTAGTCTTATATATCGCTGTGCGGCGCAAACCAGAGAGACACATGTCAAAATTGGTCAACTTCAATGTGTTGGACTTACCAGTTGATCTAGACAAGCTGCATCATCTAACAAAGTTGTTAAACAACAATCTGCAAAGATAAAACACTGACGGTGACGCTAAAGGAACAAAAATGACGTCATTTGACCCGAAATGATTGAAATATTGAGTTTTCCATTCCTCATGTGAAGTGACGTCTTTCCACTTACGTCTCTTTGTTTTGCGCACAGCGATATCATCTCCACAACTCTGTTTACTTGTGTAATGTGGATTTTCTAAAATTCAAATTGACATGCGCAGGGCTCCCAATCGTTCCACAAGGGGTCCCAGGGACTCATTCCCTTACTGTATAGAGGGTCCCAGAGGCAGGATAGAGGGTCCCAGTGGCATTGCGAATGCTAAAAAGAATTTTTCTAGTGCATCCCTGGGACATTCTTTTAGAGGGTCCTTGAGAATTTTAGTGCTTCATAGACCCCCAAAATGGGGGTCCCTGGGAGCCCTGATGCGTTCGTTTCAATATTTACATGCACACCACACAGAAAGGTGGCAGAGTGGTTAAGACGTTCGCCTGCCAAATGTAATGCGTGACTGCAGCATGAGTGACCCGGGTTCGAATCCTGGCCTCGCCCTTTCTTTCTAGTTTGACAGGAAAATCGAACTGAACGTCCAGTCCTTTCGGATGGGGACTTAAAGCTAGTCTCATGGATGCTCTTTCTTGCAGGATGTCCTGAATTGCAGGATTTTTTAAAGGCAGCGATTTAATGCTCCCCAAAAATAGATGATTTTGACAAAAAAAACATGCTTGTGGCAAAATAAAAGACCATCTAACCCTAACCTAACCCTATCCCTAACCACGGAAAGAACCAAGAAATAGAGCAGGAGGGTGTAAATCTACATATTTGCTGAGAAATCGATGTACAAAGCCATGCACTTTATACTATTTTTTTGCTGGAACCATTCCTTTTTTTGGTTGATAAATTTTAAGTCATTTTTAAATTGCCTAGAGTCGGCGTCGCCGGATTGTGAGAATTTGAGAAGCAACGATTTTCTTATACACACACACACACTTGTACAATAAAAAAAGGGCCTATATAAGCATTTGCTATATTCAAAGGAATGTAGCACTTGTACTAGTCTAGAGGGGTGAAAAAAAAGAGCAGTAAATGTGTGTGTGTGCGCTGCTCCTGCACTCCGCCGGGGCCGCCCCCTTGCAGGATTTTTTTAATTTCCCAGGAGCACCCATGTTGTCTGACCCATGCGCTTTATGCACGTAAAAATCCCACGGCAGTTGAAAGTCGGTAAGAGGAGGGAGAAATCCCGCTGCCTGGTATGGCCAAATTAATAGCTAGGTTTTCTAAGTGTGCCCCCCCTCCCCCCAAATTTATTATTTTTAATTTGGGTAGGCGCTGCACTTGCGGCAACGCGCTCCCCGGGGGAGAGCAGCCTGAATTTCACAATGATAAGTCTCTGTGACTAGAATATACCAAATACCAAAATACTAAATACACCGAAATGCATATTTTCACTTTTTCAGACAAAAGAATCTCTCATTGAACTGTCTGAAGTTGTCTCCCTTTAGCTGTTGACCATAACTTCAGTTAGCAGGTTTTCCTCAAATGGGCTGCAAGGGCTTAACCCTTTCACCGCCAATTTCGCATTTTAGCACCACAATGATTTAACACCCATGTCATGAAAAGGCCTAAAACCAGGGTCTGCTATCCAGAGAGCCTATTTTCATAACTTGGGGAGGTAAGGATATGCCTTACTTTATACATGCCATAGAGGTATCCCCACTATTGCAGATGATTTTTTGTTCTCTACCCAGGTAAGTTTAATGGACATTTTTGGCTGAAACATGACTGGCGGCGAAAGAGTTAAAGTCAGAAACATCCCCCGTGGGGATACCGGAAGGTCTTTCGTACAATTATATAGTCCCCCCACCTTCTGGAAGTCCTGTGCTTGTAACTTCCTCTGTCAGCTTTTTTGACTCTGCCTACCTTTTCCCTTTGCTTACTGTCATCTACTACGTTTTTTGCTTTATTGGTCTGCCTTTTGTTCCAGTTCCTAACAAAAATGTTCTCCACCTGAAGACGGACATGCTGGGCCTCACAATTTCTTGGTTAGGCGCATAACGGCAGCTTGACGCATCTGCGGCTTATATAATAGGAGGCCGTCTGAGCGATCAAGAAAGAAAAAAAAGAAATTAAAATTCCTCATATCTATTCTATCATCCTTACAATTCCACTACAAAGTGCATATTTGTACAAGATTAGCTTGGAAGACAGAAATAAAACAAGAGTGTCTTACTACCACAACTCCCAATCCACGTAACTTCCGGTTAAGCAGACTATTCACTTTCTTTCAAGCTGGCCTGGAATGCCTTCTCCTTCCAGAATTAATAAAAATTCCTCAGTTTTTCAGACTCTAAGGCAGTACTTTTTTTTTCCCCAGACTGAGACCCCTGCGCCTTATAAAGTGACTGAAAATAGAGTAACAAAACCTGAATTTTGTACCACACCAGTGTGTGGTGGTAGCTGATATTTTGCATGTATGTAGTGTACATCACGTATAAGGTTTATGAAATCGATACATTATCAGTACTTTGATAGGCCCACGGCGGGCTATCTAAGGGAATTGTGTTGCTGCGAAAATCTGAATTTTGTGTTAATTTTGGGGGGTGCGGCTTATAGTCAGAAAAATACGGTATTCGATGTGTGATGGTTTTTGGCTCACGTCGTTTTTTAAAACAAAGTGAGTCTATAGTATCGTACATGTTCGGTTGTGTGTATGTGTGTGTGTTTGTTTTGCGTCCGTGGCCCCGACCTTTAACCTTAACTCAAACCTTAACGTTGTCATTTTCTCTAAACATATAAGGCGTAAGAGGGTTAAAGTTAGCAGGATACTTGATTTTGACGTGAGCCTTCAAGTCACGACGATCAAAGCAGTCAGATACATTGGTAAAGAACAAAATAAAGAAAATCATTTGTTGCAGAGATTACTGTTGTGCAACCTTTAACCTTGACTCAGTCACACTCTTCAAACTAAAGAAGACTCTCACTCTCCACTGAAACTTTAACGTTGTCATTTTCTCAAAAAAAACATAAGATGTTAGAGGGTTAAAGTTAGCAGGATACTTGATTTTGACGTGAGCCTTCAAGTCATGGCGATCAAAGCAGTCAGATATATCGGTAAGGAACAAAAGAAAGAAAATCATTTGTTGCAGAGATTACTGTAACTGTTGTGTTGTACCGAGTAGGAGATACATACTGGAAAGAAGACTCTCCATTAGATATTCAAAAACGCTGTTTAAAAATAAACACAAGACTTCCGGTGTGTACAAATAGGTACATTTTAAAGTCGTTAACTTATATTTTCTGTAACAAATGGATGTACGAG
>CM065690.1:15541296-15543796 GCA_017654935.2 Phymorhynchus buccinoides | reverse complement strand
GAGGACCAAACTGGTTTTATGAGAAACAGATATATTGGTGACAATATTCGATTGATTTACGACACAATAGCGTACCTAGACGAGCATAATCTACCTGGAATGTTACTAAACATCGATTTTGAGAAAGCTTTCGATACAATAGATTGGGGATTTATGTATAAAGTGTTGAAAGCGTTTGGTTTTAAGAAAGACGTCTGTAAGTGGATTAGTACCTTTTATAAAAACATCAAATCATGTGTTGTAATTAATGGTCAGGTGTCCAATTGGTTTGAGATTAAGAGAGGCTGTCGACAAGGGGATCCCATCTCGCCTTATTTGTTTATATTATGCGTAGAAATTTTAGCGATAATGGTAAGAGAAAATTCAGATATTAAAGGAATAACAATGAATTATAATGAATATAAACTTACACAATATGCAGACGACACAGAATTTCTGCTTGCAGGCGATAGGAAATCTTTTGAAACGTGTATAGATGTTCTTTTCAGGTTTGGGTCTGTTTCAGGTCTTCATGTAAACTCTAACAAGACTAGTGCAATTTGGTTAGGTAGCAGAAACAATTCTCAGATTAAATATATGGAACACTTAGGTTTCGATTGGAACCCCCAAAAATTCAAACTATTAGGAATATGGTTCACTAACGATTTAAGTCAAGTCAAGTCAAGTCAAAATGATCTTTATTGAGGATAAAGGAGTAAGCTTGATAGCTTTTTTTCATCCTGTCCTCAGAATGAAAAGTAATACGAAAGCAACTCGAAAAATAACTCAACATGCAAAACAAAACATTCCAAACTACTAAACATTAGCCTAATAATATAACGCATTGAAATAACTCTATTGAGAGAGAGAGAGAGAGAGAGAGCAGAGAGAGAGAGAGAGAGAGAGAGAGAGAGAGAGAGAGAGAGAGAGAGAGAGATAAATGAATGGGATATTGAAGTGAATGTGGTTGTCCCTTCCCCATTTCATTTCCTCCCCATCACCCATATTAACAAATGTCCTGGACACAATGGAACAAAGCAAAGAACAATCAAAGTATAAAAATTGTAAAGTATCAATTAAAAGGACATATTCCGACGGAATAGGTGCTACATTTCTAAAGTTAGAGACTAATTCATAGGGTTTCTAACATATGAAATTTAAGTGCTTTCATAAATGTCTGTCTTGATGTACACGATTTTAAATTAAAAAATAAATTGTTCCACGCCGTACAGCCGGAGTACAATAAACTAGATTTATAAAGATTATTACGGGGTCTGGGAAAAGAAAGTTTGTGTGTATGTCTGCTTTCGTTGCTAACAAAATGTTGGGTGATTTTCTTAGGGGCTATTCCATTCACAACGCTGTACATGCATACACATTTGTTATATAATAGTCTTTCCTTAAATGGCAGGATGTTTAAAGATTTGTAATCACATTTAGTGATTACAAATCACTAAAGATCAAAGATCAAACAGTTATTTAAGATATGGGTGAAACGTCAGATTACTCCACTAGGTAGGATAGCAATTTTAAAATCTCTTATACTTTCGAAATTAACACATCTTTGGTTGCTTCTGCCCAACCCACCAGACATGTTTATTCAGACATTGCAACAAATTTGTTATAAATTCATCTGGAATAAGAAACCAGATAAAATAAACCGGAAAACAGCACACAAAAGTATTAAAAATGGAGGTATTGGACTACCTGAGATAAAAACATTTGTAATTTCTTTGAAATTGTCATGGATTCGTAAAACTGAATCTATAACTCATAAATGGAAACATGTATTAACAGTTAACTGTCCTGAATGGCATCTTATCACTAAGTATGGCCCAGAAATTGTGCATAAATTCCCAAGATATAACCTATTTTGGTCTGATGTCATAGATGCGTACAAAGTTTTTTATTACAAATGTACACCTGAAAAATCTGCTGAAATATTAGCTGAACCTATTTGCTATAATAAAAGAATTTTGATTGGAAATACATACGTCGTTTCTAGAAATGTAATGAATAAAAAATATTAAGTTTGTTGCTGATTTCTTTGATGATAAGGGACAGATTCTCTCTTATGCACAATTCAAAAATATATATAACATTAACATTGATTTCATCACACATGCTGGGTATAAATCTGCCATATTAGAATATATTAAAAAGTGTAAGGTTACCCTTAAAGATAATAAATATATTAACTCTACTTTTTGTCTCCGGAAACTTTATTCGATTCATAACGGTTCCAAGCTGTATTACGATATATTAATTGAGAACAAAATCCCTCCTAAATGCTGTGAAAAATGGGACATGAAGCTCTCAATATATCACGATTGGAAATCCTGTTTTTGGCATGTCCATAAGATACAAGATGTCAAATTAAAATGGCTTCAGCTGAAAATATTACACAGATGTTTAGGCACAAATATTATTTTAAAAGAAATTGGAATAAAAAACGACGATAAATGTAATTTCTGTTGCTTAGAAAAAGATAGTAATGACCACATATTCTGGAAATGCATAC
>CM065690.1:15508796-15536296 GCA_017654935.2 Phymorhynchus buccinoides | reverse complement strand
TTCTTCTTCTTCTTCTTTCTTCTTCTTCTTCTTCTCCTTCTTCTTCTTCTTCTTCTTCTTCTTCTTCTTCTTCTTCTTCATCTCCTTCTTCTTCTTCTTCTTCTTCTTCTTCTTCTTCTTCTTCTTCTTCATCGATCGCTCAGACAGTTTCCTGTCAATTATGAGTGCAGATGCGTCATGCTGCCGTTAGGCCCAGCAAGCCCGACTTCGGCTGGAGGAAGTCTTTTTGAAAGTGTTTCTTAAAAAAGAGGCAGGAGAATGGAACCGGTAAGGCGGAAAGATAGTAGATGACTGTAAGCAAAGGGGGGAAAGGCAGGGTCACAGAGGGTGACAGATTAGAGGAAGCTACGAGCACAGAAGTTCCAGAAGGTGGGGGAACTACTTATGCAAAAGACCCCCCAATATCCCCTCGGGGGTTATTTACAGGTCTGTCTACACTGTTTCTGTTGCTGAACACTACTACTTCTACGACTACTACTGCTGCTGCTATTGCTATTGCTGCTGCTACTACTATTACTGTTGCTACTACTACTACTACTACTACTACTACTACTACTACTACTGTTGCACGGCTGTTAGTAGTAGTAGTAGTAGTGTGTCTGTCTGTCTGTATGCATGTATGTCTGTCTGTGTGACTATGTGAGTGTGTGTGTGTGTGTAATTTATGTGTGAGTGCACGCGCCCGCACGAGTGTGTGTGTGTGTGTATGTGTGTGTGCATGCGTGCGTGTGTGCGTGTGCGTGTGTTTGTTTGTGTATGTCCATATTATGTACGCCTTTGTGTGTGTGTGTGTGTGTGTGTGTGTGTGTGTGTGTGTGTGTGTGTGTGTGTGTGTAGCCTACGTGCGCTCATGTGTGTGCGTACGTGTGTTGCGCATTTGATTATACACCCTTATTGATTGTTATTGTACACAATTATATGTCTACATGGCTGTCACAGAACAGACAAGCTTAGTCTGTTGAAGACGACCAGTTATCCCGATGAGGAGGACGTCTTCGAGCGAGAGCCCTACTCTGCCCTCTTCCACACCATCAACTGCAGTGGGTGATCTGTAAAAAATATAATATTCTCTGTACCTCTGATGAAAGTTCGTTTAACGTCCTCCCGGGCCTGGAACAGGCACGTCAGTACGGGACATTTTTTAACTATGAAGATAGTGGGGACGATCCTGGAGGTACTGCAATACCGGGAGAGTCCCAAAGTTGTGTTTTGTGTGTGTGTGTGGGTTTTTTTTAATAATCGAGATAGTTATTCAGTATGAGAAGTCTATAAGACCTCTGTCTGTCTGTTTGTGTACGAGACTGTCTGACTGGTTGTCTTTCGGTGTCTCTGTCTGTTTCTCTCTCTATATATATCTCTGTCTGTCTGTTTGTGTATGAGACTGTCTGACTGGTTGTCTTTCGGTGTCTCTGTCTGTTTCTCTGCCTGTCTGTTCAGGCTGCATCGTATATTCGGCCCAGGGCTGCAATTTTGTTTTTCGGTCGAAGACTGCAATGTCATTTTTCGGCCCAAGGCTGCAGCGTATGTTTTCTGCCAAAGGCTGCAACGTGCATATTCGGTTCAGGGCTGCACAGAATATTCGGCCCAGGGCTGCAGTATCATTTTTCGGCCGAAGGCTGCTGTCGCATGAAAAAAGGTAGCTCGTAAAAATAAGTAGCTCGCTACTATGAGAGTCTGTATTTGCGACAACCACAAATTTCACTTTTTATGTAGTTTAGCCATTTACTTAACCCTAACCCTAACCCTAACCCTAACCCTAACCCTAGAAAAAAGTGAAATTTGTGGTTCATGCTCAATGTCGCAAATACACACTGTCATAGGTAGCGAGCTACTTATTTTTACGAGCTACCTTTTTTCATGCGACAGTTGCAACGTATATTTGGCCCAAGGCTGCATTGTAATTCGGCCCTGGAGGCTGCAACGCAAATTCGGCCCTAGGCTGCAATACAATTTCGACCCAAGGCTGCAATGCAATTTTGGTCCAAGGCTGCAATGCAATTTCGGCCCAAGGCTGCAATGCAATTTTGGCCCAAGGCTGCAGTGCAATTTTGGCCCAAGGCTGCAATGCAATTTCGGCCCAAGGCTGCAATGCAATTTCGGCCCAAGGCTGCAATGCAATTTCGGCCCAGGGCTGCATCGTACATTCGGCCGAAGGCTAGACCGTATATTCGGCCCAGTTCCGCGTTTCCGTCTGTTCAGCTGTCTGCCTATGGGTCTCTTTATCTCAGTGCCTCTCTGTATCTCTGTCTGTCCCACTCTTCTCTGTTTTTCTGTCTGACTATTTGTCTGTGACATGCTTTCTCTCTTGTTGTTTTTTCTGTCTGTCTGTCTCGATCTCTCCCTTTCTCTCTGTCTTTCTGTCTCTCTATCCTTCCGTCCGTCTCTCTCTCTCTCTCTCTCTCTCTCTCTCTCTCTCTCTCTCTCTCTCTCTCTCTCTCTCTCTCTCTCTCTCTCTCTCTCTCTCTCTCTCTCTCTCTCTCTCTCTCTCTCTTCTCTCTCTCTCTCTCTCTCTCTCTCTCTCTCTCTCTCTCTCTCTCTCTCTCTCTCCTCCCTCTCCTCTCTCTCTCTCTCTCCTCTCTCTCTCTCTCTCTCTCTCTCTCTCTCTCTCTCTCTCTCTCTCTCTCTCTCTCTCTCTCTCTCACACACACAAGAGCTACAGGCCTATATGTCGTTAGTCGAACGATCGAACCATTGACCCATCGGACAAATAAGCGTCGGATTATCGACTTCGAGGTATAGGGTACGTACACACAACATCCGGATTTTCCTCGCGGAAATAATAAGTAAAAGAAAGAAGGAAATCATATATACGGATTAGGGGAAACACGGATACGTGCGCTTATTTTATTCCTTCTTTCTTTTACTCATTGATTATTTCCGCGCGGAAAATCCAGATGTCTGTACGTGCGCGTAGGCCTCGAGTTCCTACCTGTACACTTGCTGTAATAGGGCATTTGCCACGATTGTTCGTGCTCTATACTAGACTACTAAATTGCCCGAGCTCGTTCTGCCCGAGTTGCGCTGACCTTTCTAGTTCAACTCTCTAAATTCAACTCAGCGAAGTTGATGGTCGCCAGCACGCGGCAAATGCCCTATTCCCCTCGGGGCAGTGGGTGGATGCCTTGTGCCTCCATACGGGGAGCTGGACGACCCCCGCCTCCTCCACGAGTCTCTCCCTTGGTGGGGATACCGTAGGGGGGGGGTTCTTTCGTGGAAATGGTTCTCCCACCTTCTGGAAGTTCTCTGCTTGTAACTAACTTCCTCTAACCTGCCCCTCTTTGACTCAGCCTTTTCCCTTTTATTTGCTTTCTGTCATCTACTATCTTTCTGACTTATTGGCCCATTCTCCTGCCTCCACCCTCCACCCCCCACCCACAAAAAAAGTCTTCCAAAATAATGTTCTCCTTTGAGCTCCTCCGAAATCGGAATGCGTTAGCTGCATGCAAGCGGCGGGATCAGTGAAAACTGAACACCGGACACGTACGTACCTCACCCTTTATGGCCGTATATAGCCCGGGAACGTAGAGGAAGATGTTCGACCCGTAATCTTCCTGTGGTTTGTGTTGCAGGTGTGACCACCCTGGGCGTGATGGGTGTTCACCTCAAGCCGGCTGATGTGAGGGAAGAAATGGACGCCCTGATTGAGGCCTTTGAGCACGCCTCCAGAGTGTTCCAGAGGAAGGTATCTGGAGCCTTCTACTTCTTCTTCTTCTTCTTCTTCTTCTTCTTCCTTCTCCCACTTTTCCTTCTTTCCTTCTTCTTCTTCTTCTTCCTTCTCCCCCTTTTCCTTCTTTCCTTCTTCTTCTTCTTCTTCCTTCTCCCCCTTTTCCTTCTTTCCTTCTTCTTCTTCTTCTTCCTTCTCCTTCCCTTTTCCTCCTTTTTTCCTTCTTTCTTCTTCTTCTTCTTCTTCTTCTTTCTCTTCTTTCTCCCCCTTTCCTTCTTCTTCTTCTTCTTCTTCTTCTTCTTCTTCTTCTTCTTCTTCTCTTCTTCTTCTTCTCTTTTCTTCTTCTTCCCCCTTCTTGTTCTTCTTCTTGTTCTTCATCTTCCTTCTCCCCCTTTTTCTTCTTTCCTTCTTCTTTTTCTTCTTCTTCTTTCTCCCCCTTTGCCTTCTTTTTCTTCTTCTTCTTCTTCTTCTTCTTCTTCTTATTATTATTATTATTATTATTATTATTATTATTATTATTATTTTATCCCCGTTTTCCTTCTTCTTTTTCTTCTTCTTCTTCTTCTTCTTCTTCTTCTTCTTCTTGTTTCTCCCCCTTTTCCTTCTTTCCTTCTTCTTCTTCTTCTTCTTGTTTCTCCCCCTTTTCCTTCTTTCCTTCTTCTTCTTCTTCTTCTTCTTCTTCTTCTTCCCTTTTCTTCTTCTTCTTCTTCTTCTTCTTCTTTTTCTTCTTCTTCTTCTACTTCTTCTTTCTCTTCTTCTTCTTCTTCTTCTTCTTTTCCTTCTTTCCTTCTTCTTCTTTTTTTTTTCTTCTTCTTCTTCTTCTTTCTCCCCCTTTTCCTTCTTCTTCTTTTCTTCTTCTTCTTCTTTTCCTTCTTTACTTCTTCTTTTTCTTCTTCTTCTTCTTCTTTCTCCCCCTTTTCTTTCTTCTTCTTTTTCTTCTTCTTCTTTTCCTTCTTTCCTTCTTCTTCTTTTTCTTCTTCTTCTTTTTTTTCTTCTTCTTCTTTCTCCCCCTTGTGTGTGTGTGTTGCGTCCGTGGTCTAATCTCCAAACTTTAACGTTGGCATTTTCTCGGGAAATAGAAGGCATACATTGTTCAAGCTTTGCACACATATAGATGTCTATGCAAGCTTTCAAACAATAATGATTTGAATAAGTAAATACTTAAAACAACACTGTAAACAGATAACAAACAGATAACATTTTAGATTAGTGGGTCAGAGAGTATTCAACAGGCAACATGAGTTAAGAAACTCATCAACACTGAAAGCCTCGATAGCTCATTGGCAGAGTGTCTGTCTGTCATGCCAATGGTTCCAGATCCGATTCTCAGCATGGGCAATTTTTTTTTTATTAGTTGTATCAATTAACGATAGTTTCATTTGTACTTTAAAATCTTATTGGCAATCTTGTACTTTAGACACCCCCTCAATCTTTGTTTGTTGTTGTCCCACATGTTCCTGTTCGAGTGAGCCTTGAAGGCTTTGCCTCTTGTTTAGACTGTTATTGGATGCACAGAATGCGTGCTGTGTGAGTTCGTGTCATCCATTCCACCGGCACAACACGGCCTACGTGTTAGATACTCTGTTAGAATATTATTTTAGGCGAATAATGGCCTGTTAAACTCGGAATATCTAGAGAAAAAGGGGGTATTCTTTCTGCACATCTTATTGACAACAAAGCTCTTACAAGGCCACCCTGACGGATGAGTTTTTGTAAGAAACACGTCCAGATCACCAGGAAAACACCCTTTACAGAGATTGCAACACTCACTTTGATCTGGTTTCCTAGAAGTCAAATCGGCGAGTCCTCCTTGGCGGAGTTGCTGGAAGTCAAATTCTTTCACCCAAAGAGAAGGCGTGGTTGGTCTATTTTCTAATGGCCGCCAAATCGTTTGCACAAAATCTTCGCAATACAAGCCTTTATTTTTAAAAACAAATTTGTACAGTTTATCTAAAGAAGTTTCGCTCACAACAAAAGAAATAGCTCCATTTTTGTTTTTACTGTACTACAAAAAAAGAAAACGCTTCAACCACAATGAGTGACCTCCACCCACCCCATCTAAAATGACTACTCTCTCCGACATCTCCGCCAAGGAGGAATCGCCGTTTTGACGGTTTAATTTCTAGGAAACCAGAGCAAAGTGAGTGTTCCGATCCTTTAAAAGGCTGTCTTTCTGGTGACCTCGACGTGTTTCTTGCAAAACCTCATCCGTCAGGGTGCACCTTTAAAGAAGCTGAGTGAGACGATCAACCTAAATTCATCAACCAACCTGCCCTGATTGGGTAAGCCTACTCGGGATGCTTATTATACACGAAAGGGGAAGAAGAGAGGAGGAAGGGAGGAGGAAAAGAAGGACCAAAACGGGTGGAAAGAAGGAGAAAGCAAAAGACACAACACCAAGAACGATTTCGTTAGAAACATAACTGATTAAAATATTAACCACCAAGTTTTGTGAATGCGGCTGACTTCAACGAATAATGTAAAACCATGGGTGGAAGTAAACAACGAATAATGTAAAACCATGGGTGAAAGTAAACAACGAATAATGTAAAACCATGGGTGGAAGTAAACAACGAATAATGTAAAACCATGGGTGGAAGTAAACAACGAATAATGTAAAACCATGGGTGAAAGTAAACAACGAATAATGTAAAACCATGGGTGAAAGTAAACAACGAATAATGTAAAACCATGGGTGGAAAGTAAACAACGAATAATGTAAAACCATGGGTGGAAGTAAACAACGAATAATGTAAAACCATGGGTGGAAGTAAACAACGAATAATGTAAAACCATGGGTGGAAAGTAAACAACGAATAATGTAAAACCATGGGTGAAAGTAAACAACGAATAATGTAAAACCATGGGTGGAAAGTAAACAACGAATAATGTAAAACCATGGGTGAAAGTAAACAACGAATAATGTAAAACCATGGGTGAAAGTGAAACATTCTCTCACTCCTGAAATGACACGCTTCAACGTTCTCTGAATCTTCCCAATCCTGAAGTAGTGATGACCGCATTAAAAAGAAATAATCTCCAGCGTGTATGTGTGTGTACGTGCGTGTGTGTGTCCATCACCTCGTTTTAATCTGCCATCAATTTTGGCTGAAATGTTTTTTGATTTTATAAGACTGTGGTTCCGGATGACAAGATGGCCGATCCTGAAGACTCTATCAGGGTTGGGTGTGTTTTTTTGGGGGGTTAATCTTGATTTCAGGAGCACGTCTGAGCATGTTTATCTGAAGAAGAAGATGAAGAAAAAGAAAAAGAAGAAGGAAGAAGAAGGAAGAAGAAATAAACAACATCCTATCGTGTTGCAGAGCTTCGTGATCGCCGGTGACTTCAACGCGGATTGCCGCTACCTGTCCAACCGGGCCTACCAGCACAGTCAGATGTACGCCGACTCCCGCTTCGAGTTCCTCATCGACAACAGCGCTGACTCCACCGCCAGCCACACCACCGACTGTGCCTACGACAGGTGAGACCGTCCACTACCTAGCAAGCCGGTGTTGCATAAAATATTTTTCCCATAAAATAAATACTCTTTTCCTCAGTCAAAGTTTTGCTGTTTGGGAACGATTCGCCCCTAAATACATTCAGAGGCGTCTTTGTGGCATGCAGGAAGAACGGAAGATTCATCATTAAATACTGAGAAGTCAGGGATATTTTTTCTAATATTTATTATTTATTTATTTTTGTTTGCACGGATGGTTGTCTATATCGTCCGCCATTTTGGAAAATACGAAACTAAGTGACATGGCTTTGTGTATCGATTTCTCGGCACAAATGTAGATTTACACCCTCCCGCTCTATTACTTGGTTCTTTCCGTGTTGATTGAGCACTTAAATATCAATATTTTAAATAACAGTTGACTTATTTATCACATGAAAGAAGAATGGTTCTAGTGCGCTTTATTTCACGGTAGGTACTTATTTCTCATGACACCGGCTAACTGATTTAGGTTGGTGGGTCGCTTGCCTGCATGCATGATGGACAGGGCTGGTAGGCGGGTTAGTTGGTTGGCTGGATGCTTGTTCGGTTGGTTCCTTTGCTTGCTTGATGGTCTGTTTGGTAGGTTGTTGGGTGATGGTCTGGTTGGTAGGTGATTGGTTGGTTGGTTTAAACTTCTTTATTTCTTCCTTATAACGTAACAAAATAATAAATATGAGAATAAAGGGCAGCAACAAGCCGATTGGTTGGTTGACTGGTGGGTTGCTTGCTTGCTTGATGGGCTGGTTGGTAGGTGATTGACTGGTTGGTTGGTTGCTTGATGGTCTGGTTGGTAGGTGACTGACTGGTTGGTTGGTTACTTGCTTGATGGCCTGGTTGGTAGGTGATTGGCTGGTTGACTGGTTGGTTGCTTGCTTGCTTGGCCTGGTTGGTAGGTGATTGGTTTGTTGACTGGTTGGTTGCTTGCTTGATGGTCTGGTTGGTAGGTGATTGGTTGATTGACTGGCTGGTTGGTAGGTGATTGGTTGTTTCCTTGCTTGATGGACTGGTTGGTAGGTGGTTGATTGGCTGGTTGGCGATTGGTTGCTTGCTTGCTTGATGGACTGGTTGGTAGGTGATTGGTTGGTTGACTGGTTGATTGGCTGGTTGTGACTGGTTGCTTGATGGTCTGGTTGGTAGGTGATTGGTTGCTTGTTTGCTTGCTTGATGGACTGGTTGGTAGGTGATTGGTTGGTTGACTGGTTGATTGGCTGGTTGGTAGGTGACTGGTTGGTTGGCTAGTTGATTGTTTGCTTGCTTGCTTGGTGGATTGTTTGGCTGGTTGTCATTAAAACAAAATAACAGACTGCTGCATATTTAGGGGTGGGGGTGGAATTTATAATGATAAACTGTCTTGGTTGGTTGGTTGAGTTGTGTGCGTGGGTGGGTGGTAGATTGCTTGGTGACTTGTTTGGCTGGTTGTAATTTAAAATAAAATAAAAGATTTATGTTGCACTCCTCAAAGATGAAATAAGAGAGAAAAGAAAACTTGCTTGCTTGATTGTGGCAGAAATTCCAAATGTGTAACCACTAAGTAGTAGGCTACACTGTCATCATTGGTCGGTGGATTGGCTGGTTGATTGGTCAGTTATCTGGTTGCACGGTTTTGTCGCCTTGTTCCACAATATGGTTGGTCAGTCAGTGGATGGATTGGCTGGTTGGTTGATGGGATGAGTGGGTGGGTGGGTGGGTTGGCTTGTCAGTCGGTTGTTCAGTCGATCGGGAGAGAGATGACCTTGGCTGTAGAGTGGCTCGGTTGATTGGCTCTCTCAGTAGGGTGTGTAAGTTTTAATAAGTGTGTATATATTTTTTTTATCATCATTATAAGTCTACCAGTCTTCCACTTACTGTCTGGGTTTTGTTTTTTACCCCCCTTGACTGCCAGAGAAAATTAAAGAATAAATCATTGGGAAAATCATGACATGAAAAAGACGACTGATAGAGCCAATCTGAGAACATGGTCTGGGGGATATATAACTCTCTTGATTGTATTAGAACAAAAAGCCAGCGCATCAGGGTTATTCCTCTTCATCTGATGACCTCATCAGTGATGTCATCAGGTCAGTACGTAACACGTTGGTGGCAGTCAAAGGGTTAAATAAAAGCAATACAAATACAAGATGTCCGAAGCAGCAACAAAAGCAGAGCTTTGTGGTGTGCTCAGTCTGTGTGTCTTAATCCTTGTTAAAATAAAATAAAAAATCAGTGTTCAATGTTCAGTGTCTGTCTGTCTACGTGACTGTCTGTCAGTCAGTCTGTCTGTCTGTCTCTGTCTGGTCGGCTGTTTAGTTGGAATGAAGACTTCTCAAGTTCAAGTTCAAGTATACTTTAATATCTCCAAAGCAGAAATTCAGGTTAGGTGCAACAACATGACAGAGATACAACATAACTGAAAGAACATTCATCAAACGTGTGAAACAAAATTATACCAACCAAATAATTATCATTAACATTCATTACATCAACTTAGAAATGTTCACATTTAAAACACACAGAGAAAGAGAGAGAGAGAGAGAGAGAGAGAGAGAGAGAGAGAGAGAGAGAGAGAGAGAGAGAGAGAGAGAGAGAGAGAGGGAGAGAGAGAGAGAGAGAGAGAGAGAGAATCAATAACCATTACAGTGAACCTTCACAAATCATCCAAAATGAGGTCTTAAAAGGGAGGGGTCTTATAAGGGAGGTAATTTTAATACTTACAAAGAAGGGCAATGTCTCAGAGAAGTAGGTCTTATTGTGGGAGGGAGTCTTATAATGGGAGGTCTTATAAGGGAGGTTCCACTGTATCAACTTATAGCAGTCAATGCTGTCTCTCTGTGTTGTCACTGTCAGGTTCGTAGCCACAGGGCTGGTGAAGCACGCTGCAGTCACTGGCAGTGTGCGGGTCTACAACTTCGAGAACGACATGCACCTTTCTTATAATCAGGTACGGGGCTGGAAGATCGAGAGAGGGGGGTGGAGGGTGGATGGTAGAGGAGAGAGAGAGAGAGGAGAGTGAGAGAGAGGGGGGGGAGTGAGAGAGAGAGAGAGACTCAAACTCAAACTCAAAAATGTTTTAATGTCAGACCTCCGGCCTATAACATTGAGGGTGCGCATATACACACATAATGTAATAAATGAAAACAGGACAAATGTGAATATTCTTTCACTTAGCACTAGCATGTTATCCAAATAAATTTCATAATGCATAAGTTCATGTATTAACTGACATAAGTTCATCTCTTTTTTTAAACGCATAAAATATAAACATGGCAACATTTCTAGTTATGAATGTATTTTCATTGGCAAGGAGGCTTTTTTAATTCAATGGGATAGTTGTTTCTAAATTGATTATGTTTGAAAATATACTTGTCAGTGAGAGAGTGAGAGAGAGAGAGAGAGAGAGAGAGAGAGAGAGAGAGAGAGAGAGAGAGAGAGAGAGAGAGAGAGAGAAACTTAAAACTTGAGTGGCGCTGAGAGAGAGCGATAGAGACAGGGAGAGAGAGAGAGGGGGCGGGGAGAGAGAGAGAGAGTGACAGACAGAGAGAGACAGGGAGAGAGAGAGAGAGAAGAGAGAGAGAGAGAGAGAGACTTGAAACGTGAGTGGCGCTGAGAGAGAGTGACAGACAGAGACAGGGAGAGAGAGAGAGGGAGAGAGAGAGAGAGAGAGAGAGAGAGAAATAGAGAGAGAGAGAGAGAGTAACTTGAAACTTGAGTGGCGCTGAGAGAGAGTGACAGACAGAGACAGACAGACAAGAGAGAGAGACAGAGAGAGAGAGACAGAGAGAGAGAGAGAGAGAGAGAGAGAGAGAGAGAGAGAGAGAGAAACTTGAAATTTTGAGTGGCGCTGAGAGAGAGCGTCAGACAGAGTCAGGAGAGAGAGAGAGAGAGAGAGAGAGAGAGAGAGAGAGAGAGAGAGAGAGAGAGAGAGAGAGAGAGCGAGAGAGAGAAACTTGAAACTTGAGTGGCGCTGAGAGAGAGCGACAGACAGAGACAGACACAGAGAGAGAGAGAGAGAGAGAGAGAGAGAGAGAGAGAGAGAGAGAGAGAGAGAGAGAGAGAGAGAAACTTGAAACTTGAAACTTGAGTGGCGCTGAGAGCGAGCGACAGACAGAGACAGGGAGGGAGAGAGAGAGATCGAGAGGGGGAGGAGTGAAGTTTAAATCGTTGTCATTCTGCTTTTCAACGTGTGTTGTGTATGTGTGTGTGTGTGCATGTGCGTGCGTGCGTGTGTGTGTGTGTGTGCATGTGCATGTATGTGCATGTGCGCGTGTGTGTGTGTTTCAGACATTGGCAATCAGTGACCACTACCCTATTCAGATGGAACTGCAGTGAAGGGCATACTTATATTTGTTTATCTTTTAATCGTATTTATATCCGTTTATTTGTCACTAAGTTTACGCAAAATTTGCTCCAATCAATACATTGCTTCCAGTATTGCATCGTTAGTATGTGGTACGGGGAACTCTCTTCCATTCACAGACAGCATTATGTTCTATCAATGTAACATTGAATAAATTATCTTTGCATTTCAACAAATTTATTTCTGGACTGCCTTTCTAACTCGTTCAATCAAACAAGATGCAACAACTATGCTTGTTTTTGTCTTATTCAAAACAAGGCAGAAAAACGTATTGATTAGTATACATATTCCATAGAGGCAGGTATGACTGCATGCACAATAATGAACATAACGATTTCTCTATTTATTTGTAAATTAAAAGTGAAACTGTTCTCTCTTTCTAATCTTATATTGTTTGGAAAGCGTGCCATGTTCTGTTTCTAACTCTGCACAACTGCAACCTACCTTAACCAATGCCTACTTCTCTGACAACATGCAAGCGCATACACACACACACATATCTATTCATGCACGACACACATATGTGCCCACGCGCGCACGCACACACACACTCTCTCTCTCTCTCTTTATATTTATTTATTTATTTAGTCTGTTATAGTCCCGTCAACAGCTATGGTCATATCAGAGCTGTCATCGCATAAAATTCGACCACGTATAGCAAAACACACATCAATGATTCTTAACAACGTCCAAAAACCTGAAAACAACAACAAAAGAGTACAATTCACGACATGGCATCTTCATCATTGCACCCTATAGCTCATAATTTCACACAGTGCTGGAAACGTTGAGCCACTCTACTCTACTTATCGGATCCAGGTTTAAAAAAACTGTAAAAAAAGGATAAGAAACACATCTTAGTTATAAACAATATATAAGAAAGGCCATATAGGCCAATATGCACTGCAGAATGGGCAACATGTGCCCATTCAAGTGCGTAAGGTCTCACGCGTGGAAGCCAGTGAACAATAATTTTTTAAAAGCCTGGCATGTCATAAATTGTAAATGAGGATGGAGAGAATGAAAAATGGGGATGAGGGGCTACTCTTAGTTTAAAGCTCCACCACCACGACAAGGTGGAAGCCCGCGGACCGTATAAATAAACAAAAAACAAAACACATACAAAAACAAGCAAGACGTGGAATCAAGTCAATCGATGCATTAGTTTATTATCAATAACACGGTCAATTAATTCATCAATGTCAACATCAATATCAACATCAAAAACTCACAAGAAAGCTCCACAAATTTATTTTATGTCATCTATCCTCTACTATTATGACAGATCACATTCCGTGTTTATTTCATCAACCTTGGATATGCATGCACGCAAGCACGCGCGCGCGCGCACTAATTTTTTTGGTTTATTTCTCAAGTTTCTTCTTGGTGTCGTAACAAGTTAACGCCTACTATGTCGTCATGTAGGTTTCTTTTGTTTGTTTTTCATTTGTTTGCTTGTTTGTTTACGTGTGTGTCTTTGTCGGAAGAAATAACGAGAATGCTTTTTTTGCTATGATGTCAAGTTCTTTGGTGTAAGAAATAATGGACCGTTTTTAAGGATTTGGTTTAGTAGTAGCACCTTTGTTCCCTTGGTATCCTATACAGCATGTTCTGCGTTCATATGCGTGTTTTTAATCTAACACTGGACACTGGAAAACTTTATTTGACAAGGATAAAGATTTTAGGCGATGCCTATTCTTGCAATCTGTCCTTAAATAAAAAATAAAACAAGTTCAACGCCGAGCGGCTGCAAAGTCCCCTCGCAGCATCGCCGAGCTGCTCCGAAATCGGAATGTGTCGGTTGTACACATACATAAAAACGCATCAAAACAGCACGTAGCTACATAAAAAGGCATCAAAACAGCACGTAACTGAATAGTTTTTTATATATAGCCTTGGGGTTCGGACCCGTGATTTGAGCGCGCGCGATCATGCGCACAGAAAAATTCATGACAACTGTGTTATAGACCATTCATCAAGAAATGTTGTGGAAAAAACTGCATTAAAATACATGCAAAACTTCGCGAGATATTAGCGATTATGTGTTTCGGGGTTTGAACCCCGTAACTGGCGCGACCTTGACCTTAATGTAAAACTAAATACATCAGTGGATAGCTTGCATCTTGGCAAACTAGTATACCAAATTTGATGATGATAGACTGAATAGTTTTTGAGAAAAACGGACGAATAGCCGGACGGACGGACCAGACAAAAACAATAGCTCCCCGAACCTTCGGCTCGGGGACTAAAAAACGTTTTCTAAAGTGTTTCTTAGGCCGCGTTTGGCGTAAGCGTTATTCGCGCGGCGACCGTTATCTAGAGAAACTCGACCCAGTTGATGTAAGGTGGTATCGGTGTGAATGTTGGTGCATAAAACATACTCAGCATCCCGCATGAGCTTGAGCATGGTCTACCAACCTACCTACCATCTTTGATGTTGATATTGATGGATGGCATTGCTTTGTTTTACAGTGTGATTGGTGACATGCACCGATGGGTAACGGTTATATTTCTATTTGTCCAAAGATGCTTTCCGACTCCGGATTGTTCATGTCATGGTTCCTACTCGGAGTTATGGTTCTTTTTTCCCTCCTCATTCTTCTCCTCCTCCTCCTCCCTTTTTCTTCTTCTTCTTCTTCGTCGTCGTCGTTTTCTTCTTTTTCTTCTTCTTCTTCTCCTTCCTCTTCTCCTTGTTCTCCTCCTCCTCCTCCTTCTTCTTCGTCATCGTCGTTTTTGTTTTGGGTTTTTTTTTTCTTCTCCTTCTTCTTCTCCTTCTTCTTTCTTCTTCTTCTTATTTGCCCCTCCTCCTTCTTCTCCTCCTCCACAACATTCTCCTCCTCTTTTTCCCCCTCCTCCTTCTTTGTCGTCGTCTTCTTTTTCTTCTCTCTTTCTTCATCACTTTTTCCACTGTCCTCATCCTCTTGTTCGATGTTAACTCTTCTTGTTGTTTGTTGGGGGGGGGGGGGGGGGGGGGGGGGGGGGGTGTTAAACTACGAATTCACAACAAATCATCCCCAAGGACAATGACTAATATCAAACGACACCAACCACTCTCCATGAGTGTTCAGTCGGGCGCAAAAGAATAATGCATATAATAGGAAGGAATCCGTGTGTACAATGTAGTGTTTGTAAACACGGTGCTACGTTTAGATCCGTGTCACGTGTATCGTTGTATGCCTAATCTTTAGCCAGGATGAAATCTGGTGGTCGTTTCACAAGAGGGAACGCTCGCACCGTTCACACAATTCCGCGGCAAAAACGGTCCCTAAGAAACACATTTGTTTGCCACAGAAGAATCCCCAATACTGCAGATGGATTTTGTTCTCTACCCAGGTAAACTTAATGGACATTTTTAGCTGAAATATGGCTGGCGGTGAAAGGGTTATGAGTTCGCAAAACACGATGTGAAGCAGTGAACATGCAATGCTGAATGTCTTTAAAGATAAGCCTTAGTGACGGCTGTTGGGTGGCTGTCTTCCTGTCTGCACGTGTTCTGTGCATGTCTGTATGCATAGGTCTTAGTCTTTAGTCTCCCTGTCTATCCGTTTGTATGTATCTCTCTCTCTCTCTCTCTCTCTCTCTCCTCTCTCTCTCTCTCTCTCTCTCTCTCTCTCTCTCTCTCTCTCTCTCTCTCTCTCTCTCTCTCTTTGTATATATGTTTTTGTTAACCCTTGTTTTGCCTCAGGGCTGAGTGTAAAAAAAGCAAATTGTATGCTTATCTTATAACCCTGATTAAACAAAATTTCGTTCTCTCTCTCTCTCTCTCTCTCTCTCTCTCTCTCTCTCTCTCTCTCTCTCTCTCTCTCTCTCTCTCTCTCTCTCTCTCTCTCTCTCTCTCAATATCTATATCTATCTATCTATATTTCTCTTTTCCATCACTCCCTCTGCCTAGCACTGATTATTACGTTCACTTCTGCCAAACTGACCTCTCGTGGGGTTCACAAATGCCCAAAAGGTCGCTCAGTTCCAGAATCAACCCACCTGCTGCGACCTTGAACTGAATGGCAGCATTATTTACTATCCGGAAAAGGAACATGCGTTTTACACCCGTTATGCTGCCTCTCTTTCTCTCCAGTGCTTAATTTTATGAAGTTCTACTAAAGCTTAAGTGGGAAACTAAACGTTGTTACTTTCTAAATTAAGTAAATCGGTTTACTTAATTTAGAAAGTAACAACGTTTAGTTTCCCACTTAAGCTTTAGTAGAACTTCATAAAATTAAGCACAGATCCCTAGGTATAAGCTTTCAACTGTTGGTCGGCGCTCTTTTGCTGTCTCAGGACCGACATCCTGGAACAAACTTCCTCTTTCCCTCCGTCAGCGACCGACCCTCTAATAATCTCAAGACCCACCTGTTCCCCTGTCATTAAAGCTCCGCTCTTTTTCTCTTCTCTCTCTTGCCATTCGGTCTGTTTCTGTTGTATTCCATTTATGTCATCCGTGTGTGTTCGCTTTGTACTGAAGACTAGTATGTGCTTTTGTTCTGTCTCGCCTTGACTACTGTAACTCACTTCTTGCTGACTGTCCATCAACTCTCATCTCTAAGCTACAACGGGTCCAGAATAATGCTGCTCGTCTCATTTCTCGCTCCCCTAGGTACGATCATATCACTCCGGTTCTTCGTTCCCTACATTGGCTCCCAGTTCAATCACGCATTGACTACAAAATTCTCCTCCTTGTCTTCAAGTCACTGAATGATCAAGCTCGCCTGTATCTCTCTGATCTTCTTCATCTCTATGTCCCAGCTCGCCAACTACGTTCGTCTTCTGATTCTCGTCTCCTTTCCCTTCCCTCCATCCGTCTCAAATCTGCTGGCCAACGTTCTTTTTCCTGTCAAGCACCATCTCTTTGGAATTCTCTGCCTTCTCCTCTCCGACACTCCAACTCAGTCTCCTCATTCAAAACCTCTCTTAAAACCCATCTTTTTCCTGCTGCACCCTAAATATGTGACCAGTTGTCTATCGTTGTGTGCACGTGAGGGAAGATTGAATAAGAGGTTTGTGCTGTGTTTTGTGGTGTGAGTGTGTGTGTGTGTTGTGTGTGTGTGAGCATGCATGTGTGCATACATGCATGCTTGTGTGTGTTTTGGTTTTGTGGGTTGTGTGTGCACGCATGTGTGTGTGTGTGTGTCTGTGTGCGTGTGTGTGTGTGTCTGTCTGCGTGCGTACGTTGTGTGTGAGGGTTTTTGTGTATGTGTGTTGGTGTATGTGGTCAGTCCATGCGGCTCGGTTGTTGTTGCTTATTGAATGGGGGATGAACGAGTCGGTGTCGATAAATGTGTTTGTATGTGTGTTAGAGAAAGAGAGAGAGAGAGAGAGAGAGAGAGAGAGAGAGAGAGAGAGAGAGAGAGAGAGAGAGAGAGAGAGTTGCTTTGTATAATGAGTTGTTGCTGGTTGGTGTAATTCTTGAATTCTGTTTTTGTTGTCTAGTTGTTGATGAATAATTGATTGTAAAGCGCTTTGGGCTCATCTGAGGTAAAGCACTATATAAATGTACTATTATTATTATTGCATATTTTGTTTGATTGCGTTATGAATGCTAACGTGTGTGCGCTCTTTGATTTGATGTATATAAAGATTCAGCGCCGTAGGCCTATAAATACTGTATGTTGTTGTTGTTGTTGTTGTTTTCAATAACATAACAAGCCATACAAACACAGCTGTCAGTGAAGTTGACGTAACAATTTTTTTTAAAGAGTATTCTGACCTGTAGAGGTATGGGTGTGTTTATGATCGTTTCGTTTTAAAGAGAGAAATGAATACAGACCCACAAAAAAAGAGATAGACAGAAAGAAAGAAAGAAAGAAAATAATCGTATAGTACACAAACGTGTCTTTGCTTTGTTTTCTGGTGCTGTTCTTGCTGGGTTTTGTTTTGTTTTTAATTTCTTCTTGCCACATTTGAAAGTGTTCAATGATGGAAAAAGATCTCTGTGTTATTTATGTACGCGATTTTATTAGGTTGGCTGGTTGGTTGTTTTTGGTTGGCTGGTTGGTTGACAAGTTGGCTGGTTAGCTGGTTGGTTGGCTGGTTGGTTCGCTGGTTGGTTGACAAGTTGGCTGGTTGGTTGGTTGGTTGACAAGTTGGCTGGCTAGTTGGTTGGTTGGTCGGTTGGCTGGTTGGTTGATCGGTTGGCTGGTTGGTTGGTTCGCTGGTTGGTTGACAAGTTGGCTGGTTAGTTGGCTGGTTGGTTGGTTGGCTGGTTGGTTGGTTCGCTGGTTGGTTGACAAGTTGGCTGGTTGGTTGGTTGGTTGGTCGGTTGGTTGGCTGGTTGGTTGGAAGAGATACTGGTTAGTTGATTGAATGGGTTGGTCAAGGGGTGCGTCAACTACACATTATAGCTAAAAACAGATCATACAAAACTCTTTGCTTTTGTTGATATCTAACTCGTTGTGTTTATGGCTGGTGAGCTGAACTTAGGAGTTTTCCCCAACGTAAAACGTTCCTCTGGAGTCAAGAGTAAAGATATTGCAAGTACAGAGAAACTCTAGGGAGAGCTGGATAACAGAGAGTCAACAGTAAAGATATTGCAAGTACAGAGAAACTCTAGGGAGAGCTGGATAACAGAGAGTCAAAAGTAAAGATATTGCAAGTACAGAGAAACTCTAGGGAGAGCTGGATAACAGAGAGTCAAGAGTAAAGATATTGCGAGTACAGAGAAACTCTAGGGAGAGCTGGATAACAGAGAGTCAAGAGTAAAGATATTGCGAGTACAGAGAAACTCTAGGGAGAGCTGGATAACAGAGAGTCAAGAGTAAAGATATTGCGAGTACAGAGAAACTCTAGGGAGAGCTGGATAACAGAGAGTCAACAGTGTGGATATTGCAAGTACAGAGAAACTCTAGGGAGAGCTGGATAACAGAGAGTCAAGAGTAAAGATATTGCGAGTACATAGAAACTCTAGGGAGAGCTGGATAACAGAGAGTCAACAGTGTGGATATTGCAAGTACAGAGAAACTCTAGGGAGAGCTGGATAACAGAGAGTCAACAGTGTGGATATTGCAAGTACAGAGAAACTCTAGGGAGAGCTGGATAACAGAGAGTCAACTGTATGGAAATTGCCAGTACATAGAAACTCTAGGGAGAGCTGGATAACAGAGAGTCAACTGTATGGAAATTGCCAGTACATAGAAACTCTAGGGAGAGCTGGATAACAGAGAGTCAACAGTATGGATATTGCAGGTACAGAGAAACTCTAGGGAGAGCTGGATAACAGAGAGTCAACAGTATGGACATTGCAAGTACAGAGAAACTCTAGGGAGAGCTGGATAACAGAGTCAACGGTATGGAAATTGCCAGTACATAGAAACTCATGGGAGAGCTGAATAACAGAGAGTTAACAGTATGGATATTGCAAGTACAGAGAAACTCTAGGGAGAGCTGGATAACAGAGAGTCAACAGTATGGATATGGTCAGTACAGAGAAACTCTAGGGAGAGCTGGACAACAGAAGTCAACAGTATGGATATGGTCAGTACAGAGAAACTCTAGGGAGAACTGGACAACAGAAGTCAACAGTAAAGATATGGTCAGTACAGAGAAACTCTAGGGAGAGCTGGACAACAGATGTCAACAGTATGGATATGGTCAGTACAGAGAAACTCTAGGGAGAGCTGGACAACAGAAGTCAACAGTATGGATATGGTCAGTACAGAGAAACTCTAGGGAGAACTGGACAACAGATGTCAACAGTATGGATATGGTCAGTACAGAGAAACTCTAGGGAGAGCTGGACAACAGAAGTCAACAGTATGGATATGGTCAGTACAGAGAAACTCTAGGGAGAGCTGGATAACAGAAGTCAACAGTATGGATATAGTCAGTACATAGAAACTCTAGGGAGAGCTGGACAACAGAAGTCAACAGTAAAGATATGGTCAGTACAGGGAAACTCTAGGGAGAGCTGAATAACAGAGAGTCGACGGTATGGACACTGACAGTACATAGAAACTCTTGGGAGAGCTGGATAACAGAAGTCAACAGTAAAGATATGGTCAGTACAGGGAAACTCTAGGGAGAGCTGGACAACAGAGAGTCCAGTATGGACACTGACAGTACATAGAAACTCTTGGGAGAGCTGGATAACAGACATGATGCAGTGTTTTTCTTAAAGGGAGATGAACAATGTTCTCTGGTGACATTAAACAGCTAAACGGGGCAGTGGATGGATGCCTCGTGTCTCCATGCTGGGAGCTGGACGACCCCGACCCCTCCACGAGTCTCTCCCCGTGGGGATACCGGCGGGGGTCTTTCGTAAAAACAGTTCCCCCATGGCCCACCTTCTGGAAATTCTGTACTTGTAGCTTCCTCTGATATGTCGCTCTCTTTGACTCTGCCTTTTCCCTTTGCTTTCTATCATCCACTATCTTTCTGACTTTATTGGCCCATTCTCCTGCCTTTTAAAACAAATTCTAAATAATGTTTTCTTCTTCTTTAAGCTCCTCCAAAATCGGAATGTGTTGGCGGTTCGCAGCGGGTCGAGACCAGTGAAAACCGGACACTTTCCCATTATGGCCATATGGCCTGGGAACGCAAAATAATAATAAGAAGAAGAAACAACGTTCAAAAATCCAAACGAAAAAATCATTAAAATAGTTTATATGAACACAACATGAGCAGTAGTCACGTTATTTTAAATATGACTTATTTAATCGACATCTAGTAAATAAAGTCTGGTGATGTGCCTGTGGTGCTGTTATGGAAACTGCCGAGCATTGCCTATTGTCCTGTCAACTATTTCACATAGCTCGATTAAATACTAGCCAGACTACACTAGGCTGCAAACACCGTTGAATGGAAATCCTGAACTTTCCAACAAAACAAAATACTCTTATTTTTGAAACTGTTCATCAGTTTATTTTTCCAATCAAAGAGGTTTCAGTCATAAACAACGTGATGACGTATTTACTATGAAATCAATGCTCATAACTAGTCACATTTACCCAATCGATGTTCATTTCTAGACATGTTTACAGTTTAGCCCATAGCATTTTACTGATATAATTATCATGCCAATGTAGGACCGACCTATTCTATGCATAACAATTGCTAAGTCAGGAAAACATGCTTACTAATGAACATTATTCAACAAGGACGGTTTCCCCACATGCTCTCACTAATCGTTAATCATTATGTACAATAGTCTTTTTCTCTGTTTTTTCTTCTTTTTTCTCTCTTTTTATTTGTCTGATTGGTTTGTTTATTCTTTTTTATCATTAATGTAATTTTTGCTTTTACAATGGTGTCTTAAGAGTTATGTTTTCGTTGTACTTCTTAAAGGTGGACCATGACGGATAATAATAATAATAATAATAATAATAATAATGAGGAAAATTTATATAGCGCCCATCCTACTATGTAGGCTACAGGGCGCTTTACACAAAATTGAAATGGAATAAAAACATGAAACAAAAATCCAATAACATCAGCAGACAAAAGCAATACACATATCAATCAGCAACAACAACTGCTGTGACTACTACTACTCCTACTACTACTACTAGGACTAATGCACGTATGCATTTTCACACAATTCACAAGCATGAAATAACAGCATAATATTCACAAAAACAACACGCACACACCAGCAGCACACACACACACACACACACAACACACACACACACACACACACACACACACACACACACACACACACACACACACACACACACACACACACACGCACGCACGCACGCACGCACGCATGGAGAAAAAAAACATTCAACCACAATAGGATTGGAACCACCCAACCCAAAATGGCTTCTCTCTCCGGCATCTCCGCCAAGGAGGAATCGCCGTTTTGACGGTTTGATTTATAGGAAACCAGAGCAAAGTGAGTGTTCCGATCCTTGAAAAGGGCTGTCTTTCTGGTGATCTCGACGTGTTCCTTGCAAAAAACTCATCCGTCAGGGTCCACCTTTAACGTTGCTTTACTTGGAAAATTTCCTTTTTTTTCTTTTTTTCAGCTTCTTACATTAGTATTCATTTAATTCAGTTGCCTACATCAACAATTGTCGGTGGTTTCTAATTCATGTATATGTGTTAGCAGTCGTCAAAGAACATTTTCAACTGTAATGAGGGCACGATGTAAGCTTCCAGCTTCTTGTTGCTGATAAAGTTTATACTATATATATATATATGTATGTTCATGTGCTCTGTACCTAATAAAGTGGTTTAAACCAGTCACATTATCGAGATTTTAAAATATTAGAGAGAGAGAGGGGGGGAGAGAGAGAGAGAGGGAGGAAGAGGGAGAGACAGACAGATACACAGAGAGAGAGAGAGAGAGAGACAGAGAACAGGTAGTATTAATGATATGGGGGTAGACCCGGTCGGGAGATTCGAAGCGTGGATTTTCCCCCAGGTGTCCTATTAATACGGGGGAGATTAGAAGACAGAAGAGAGAGAGAGAGAGAGAGAGAGAGAGAGAGAGAGAGAGAGAGAGAGAGAGAGAGAGAGAGAGAGAGAGAGAGAGAGAGAGAGAACAAGTTTGAACAAGGTTTTTTTTATTGCCATTAGCAATAGCCCTCTTGGCAAGGGGGATACCAAATGTTTGAATCATATATTCATACACAACGCACTCACACACCAGCACACACTTCCCACACATGATTAGTGCATATACATACATAGAACTCAATATCTTTGACTATCACAAACTAAATATGCAAGGTAGAAATCAAAACCAAATCCTCTTGCTTAGTTGACTAAACAGTTATTAGATCTTTTTTTTCCCTGAAATCACTAGCTTTTGCTATATACTTAGCTAATGATATAATAATTTTTCCATCCTCTGAAGACAAAATTGCTTTAAGAAATATTTCTGCAATGCAAGACTATGTTTAAATATTACACATTCTTTTCGGATATGCGTGTACATGGGACAATCAAATATAAAATGTATTTCATCTTCAATATTATCTCCCATGCACATATTACATGTCCCGTTCTCTGATGATTCGAACCATCTTTTGTTGGCATTTAGACCAAGAGTTCTCGTTCTAAATCTACATAAATTATATCTATGCCACTTATGAGTGACCAACATAAAATACTTTTCTTCTTCAAAAATGCTTTTAAATGACAAAAAACATTCATAATTATGTTGAATTTCCATCCATGCTGGCATGCCAGTTCTGTTTATATGAACAAATCAATCGGTCTTTAAATTCAGATAAAAATTGCACAGAATTACCTGCTCCCTGACAAAGCCACACAATACCCAAACCATTTTCCATCCCAATTCTCTGCACATAAGAGACCCAGTTGTGTTTACCTAGTTCATGCTGCAGTACCAACATTCTATAGGCCTGATTACAAAGTCTTCCTGGGGGTAAAGTTATCAATCGCAACCACTATTTAATAGATCTCACATATGCTAAAATAAACATTGGATATCGCCCACATTCCCCATAGACCATTTTATTAGATGTATGTATTGGAACATGCATGATACGTTTGATTGCATATGTGTGGACTTTCTCCATATGTATATTATTTAACGAACCCCAGACCTCGGATGCATACATCAACATTGGCTGTATCTGCGTATCAAAAAGCTTCCAAAATAATTTTATATCCATCGATTTTAGTTTTTTCTTTGTTCTAATAATATCAATTACGCCCTTTCTTACCTTTCCTATACATTTCAATCCAACCTTTATTCAAGCTTAGTTGAGAGAGAGAGAGAGAGAGAGAGAGAGAGAGAGAGAGAGAGAGAGAGAGAGAGAGAGAAGAGAGAGAGAGAGAGAGAGAGAGAGGTCAAAGGGGGACAGAGGGTGAGGACTGGGTATCGGGTGCTTCGTTTGGGGAAATTTGAATCCCTTTGCATGCCTATTCTGTTGTATCGTTCTGCGTGTCCATGTCTGTCTAACTGACTGGCAAGCTAACTCTCTCTCTCTCTCTCTCTCTCTCTCTCTCTCTCTCTCTCTCTCTCTCTCTCTCTCTCTCTCTCCTCTCTCTCTCTCTCTCTCTCGTTCTCTCTCTCTCCATATGTGCGTGTATGCGTGTCTTTAACTGTGTCTGTATCTCTATCTCTCTCTGTCTCTGCTTTTTCAATCCCCTGTCTCCGCCTTGTCATGATCATCTTAGCCCAAAGCCCTTTCTTTAAAAGTGTAAGCAAATAATCCGTTTTTTTGTGCATGCTTCTTTTACGTGTCTTAGTGATTACGAAGAATAAAAATAATAAAACATAAGCAGGAATGAGAGAGACCTACGACCGTGATACGTAGCCTACTTTATGTGCTGTTATCAGTAGAATATTGCTCTCTTTTTTTTTTATCCCATTCACTAGGTCATTTCAGTGCACAGCGTACTAAGGCTGGAAGCAGCTGTTTTAGTTTCCGTGATTTTCCGTTTTATTGTTCGCGCTTTTTTTGTTTTGCTCGTAGAGTATATATACTGCCCTTGTCTGTGGCTGTCGTGTAGAAAGACGTTGTTTCACTGGTAAATGCCAATCTAAATGGGCTGGGTTGTTTTTTTAAAGTTGATATGATTCAGTTAATCAGGTTGCGGCATAAGTATGTCTTGCCATAGTAACATAGCGACTCGCTAAGATAATAAAAGGGCCTTTTTCTTCTGCGGTCCCATGCCATACGGCCATAATGGGTGAGGTATACGTGTGTCGATTCGCTTTTCAGTTTTCACTGGTCTCCTCGCTGCGTTCAGCCGACACACTCTGGTTTTGGAGAAAATTATGCGGACGATTTTTTGTTGTTGTTGTTGGAAACAGGGCAGGAGAATGGGCTAGTAAGGCAGAAAAAACCCCACCTGTAGGCCTAGTAGATGACAAAAAAACGAAAAACACCTGAATCAAAGAATGATGGTGATTAGAGGAGGTTGCTAACGCAGAACTTCTAGAAGAGATTTATGTTTTACGTCCTCCCGATCTTAGGAGATCATATGGGACATAACTTCCAGAAGGTTGGGGAACTATATATGTACTGAAAGATCCCCCAGTATCCCCACAGCCCGGGAATGAAAGGATCGTGTCTTTTTTAGCAGACTGGAAATTGTCTGCATGGGTCGCCATTTCAGGACAAACCTCTGTTCAGCGTTCATTATTCAAGCGCATGTTAGCAAAGGCTGTGATGTTTGTGATGACAGTTAGTTTCCTTTGCTTTGTTTTGTTCATTAAGTCTAATCGATGAGCTTGGTCTTTTTTTCAATTTCTAGGTGGCCTCTCTGTTCAACTAAAAGCCATAGCTGTTGATCCCTCTAAACGTAGGCCTATATAGTTCCTTATTCATCCATTGCCCACATCAACTGTTTAATCATTATTAAACAGACAATGTGGCGGTACCATAGCCGATGAGGTTTAACCGAGGCGTGGTTACCGCTACACCTATCTATATTGTTAAAAACTCGGGACTTTACTGGTGTTGCACTGCCTCCGGGCATTGCAGCCAGTATTGTTCCCACCATCTTTGTATTTACAAATGTCCCATATGTGTCTGTGACCGAGAGGACGTAAAACATCATTTTCATTGCCCATATTCATTTCTATTCCCTGACCCTATATCCTTCCTCCATCACCTCCACAAAGAGAGGGACAAACTTGTCCACTTACACCCCCCCCCCCCCCCCCCCCCCCCCATTTGAATATCATAACTTATGTTCAGGGGTTTGAAAACCAATTTTATTGAACTTTTGTCACAGAAGACCAACAAGATGGCGACGCTGCGTGCCCTGCTTTGCATTTTGGTTATAAGTCACGTGACCGAGGCCAGGCTGACGATTGGAGCGTTCAATATCCAGCGTCTGTCAGATCGCAAAACGGAGCACCCTGCAATGATCAGAAAAATCGCTCAGGTGTCATATTATTTTGTTGCGTCGGTTACTCTTACAGTAATTAGGTACTTTGTAATTGGCTAGAGTGTACGAAAAACAGTGGAGAGAATTATACAAGAACTCTCTCTCTCTCTCTCTCTCTCTCTCTCTCTCTCTCTCTCTCTCTCTCTCTCTCTCTCAAATAGAGTGTTCCTGTGTCCAGTGTCTCTCTCTCGCTCTCTCTCTCCCTCCCTGCCCCCCACTCTCCTAGTCAATTTTGTTTCTTTTTTGCCCCCCCCCCTCTCTCTCTCTCTCTCTCTCTCTCTCTCTCTCTCTCTCTCTCTCTCTCTCTCTCTCTCTCTCTCTCTCTCTCTCTCTCTCTCTCTCTCTCTCAATCGCCCTCTGTTTCTCTTTCTGTCTCTCCCTCTCTCTTTGTCTCTCTTTCCTAACTACCTTACCACCACCTTCAAATCTTAGTATGGTTTGCGTTTAGCTACATTTTGTAGACTTAAAATTTATCAACCAAAAAAAGGAATGGTTCCAGCAAAAAAAAGTATAAGTGCATGGCTTTGTACATCGATTTATCGGCAAATATGTAGATTTACACCTCCTGCTCTATTTCTTGGTTCTTTCCGTGGTTAGGGATAGGGTTAGGGTTAGATGGTCTTTTCTTTTGCCACAAGCATCTGTTTTTTTGTCAAAAGCATCTATTTTTGGGGAGAATTAAATCGCTGCCCATTTTGTATTGCATAGTGCTCTCTCCCTGTCAAGCGCTAGGACTGACAACAAGGTACGAAGTTTCTCGAATGAAAAATGGTGTTTTACGTCCTCTCGGTCTGGAACAGACACATATATGGGACATTAGTAGATATAAAGATGGTGGGAACTATACTGGAAGCAATGCCCGGAGGCAGTGCAACACCAGTAAAGTCCCGATTTTTTAAAACAATATAGATAGGTGTAGATTAAACCTCATCGGCTATGGTACCGCCACGTGTATAAGAGTGATAATACGGATAGTTTCCTTTTGTCTTCTATTCTTTTACTATATTACTATATATATAGTTAACAAGTGCCTAGGAATAGATTCGTGAATAACTGGAAATCTCTCTCTCTCTCTCTCTCTCTCTCTCTCTCTCTCTCTCTCTCTCTCTCTCTCTCTCTCTCTCTCTCTCTCTCTCTGATGCATACATAAGTTGTTATGTTGCATGAAGTACCATTTTGTTCATGTTTTATTACTTTGGTTTGGGGTTTCTTCCCCAGGAAATGTGATGTAGGCCTACACCCCCCATGTCATTATGTCAGTTTTGCTATTGGCATTAAAAATGTCATTTGTCTCCTCTCTTCTCTCTCTCTCTCTCTCTCTCTCTCTCTCTCTCTCTCTCCTCTCTCTCTCTCTCTCTCTCTCTCTCTCTCTCTCTCTCTCTCTCTCTCTCTCTCTCTCTCTCTCTCTCTCTCTCTCTCTCCTCTCTCTCTCTCTCTCTCTTCTCTCTCTCTCTCTCTCTCTCTTGTCTCTCTTTTCCTAACTACCTTACCACCACCTTCAAATCTTAGTATGGTTTGCGTTTAGCTACATTTTGTATTCAATATTGTATTTGCAAACGAGGGCAGATTTCAGTTGAAGAATAGGCTTCGCCTAAAATGTTCATCCTTGAGATATACAGATTTCAATGTTCAGGTGTTTAGTCTGTCAAACGCTATCTTCATCTTCATCGGGAACAACAAGGTACGATGTTTCCTTTCGTCCGCTCTCTCTCTATGTATCTATTGTTTATTGTCTTTTGTATTCATGATGTTTTGTAACTCCATCAGAAGGGGCTGTGGCCTATTTGGTTAAACGTCTGCTTCTCTCTCTCTCTATCTCTCTCTCTCTCTCTCTCTCTCTCTCTCTCTCTCTCTCTCTCTCTCTCTCTCTCTCTCTCTCTTCTCTCTCCTTATCATCAGTGTAATGTTGTTGAATACTGCGCTACTTATGTATCTATTGTTTATTGTCTTTTGTATTCATGATGTTTTGTAACCCCATCAGAAGGGGCTGTGGCCTATCTGATTAAACGTCTCTCTCTCTCTCTCTCTCTCTCTCTCTCTCTCTCTCTCTCTCTCTCTCTCTCTCTCTCTCTCTCTCCCTCTCTCTCTCCCTCTCTCTCTCTCTCTCTCTCTCTCCAGATTCTGGTTCGGTTTGACGTGGCCACCATTGTAAGAGGTCATCCACAAGACAGCCCTGGACCGTGTGATGGCGGAGG
>CM065690.1:15469519-15508296 GCA_017654935.2 Phymorhynchus buccinoides | reverse complement strand
CTTTTTTTTTTTTTTTCTTCCCTCCCCCCCCCCCTCTTCTCTTCCTCTTTTCCCCCCCCCCTCTTTTTTTTTTTCCCCTCTTCCCCCTTTTTCCTCCCCCCCCCCCCCCCCCCACTTTCTTTTACCCCCATTCTATCGCCGCTTTCCGGAATCGAGAGGCTTTTGCTCAGGGGTTAGTTAAGTACAACCCTTTTTTTTAGTAGTAGTACACCCAACCCACCCAGGGTAGTACACCCACTCCACCTCCACTCTCTCTCGGCCAGAGGGGAGTGGAATGGATGCATGCACCCATGGTCAGTCATAGAGGTCTTTGCGGTTCGAAATGAAGAGGTTTGAACCGAACCGGTCGTCATGTGAACCGAAAAACCCCTTCGCGGTGCTAATAACCGGTCCGTCTCAGTGTCACAGATAAATCACCTGTTCGATGTTTGCTGGTAACCGGGTTCTCTTTATTTGCTTTAACTGCCAAACTGAATAGTAACACATGTGTTTCACGAATAACACACATTCTTTTCACGACCAAAAAACACCCCACGCTGATTTCTCCCTAGCGCGGAATTGTGGGTTGATTGTTTGTTTGCAAACAAAGCAACTAGCTGTTTCTAGTTTGTGTCGAGTGGACTGAACGTATATGGCCTTTTGACTTTGAATAGAAAGTCTTGAGCTTGAGTGTGTGTGTTTGTTTGTGTGTGCGTGAGATAAATGTGTCATAAGTCATAAGTTTCTTTAGTGTATGACGTGAGCGTAGCTGTGTGTACTGTGAATATTCTGACCAATAAATATGTGTTTGCATTACTATTCCAACCCCTCTTTTTGTCGTTGCATGTGTCGTGTGAATAGTCTGACCCAATAAACAAATAAATATGTGTTTGCAATAGGTGAACCTAGTGATGCGAGTAGGCTACCTACAGAACTGGTAAAAACAAAACCGGTTCGAAGAGGGGACGAAAAGGAAGGCAGGGAGGTGGAAAAAACCGGTTAAAAATTCCCGGGTCGAAGAGGGGAACATCTCAAGAACACAGTTTTTTTCAGACCAAAAAAACAAAACGGTTATCAACTGATAGTCCTCAGTCACCTGTCGTAGGCACAGTCGGTACGGTGTGCCCTTGACGGCTGGAAACTCAGTCAGCGTTCTTGTCACACGACACCGAGCTCGAAGCGGGAGTCGCCACCTGTGACAACAGCCACCTGCACGCTGCTGATGGTAGGCTCGGTTGGACAGGATACGCTGCAGTCTGCCGTTGAAGTCCGCACCCTCCCCGCGTCAACGACAACTCTGACAACCACCACGTCTTCAACAGCTGTATGCAAAAGATGTTTGTCGGATCTAGCTCTCTCTCTCTCTCTCAATCCACTCTTCGCCTCTCTATCACACACATGTATGGCCCCAACCCCTTTGTTCCCATTTGACCAGGACACATGGACTAGATCAAATAAAAAAACCCAATTATAGACAAGTCTTGTGTAGTGTGCCATGTGACTGGGGGATAAGAGGCGTAGTTGAGGGGTGGTAGATTTTTTGAATTAAGAGACTGTTGTGGAAGGGGACGCGTTCTGTGTGTGTTGGTGTGTGCGTGTGTGGAGTGTGAGTGTGAGGGTGCGTACGAACGTGCGCTGCGTGTGTGTGTGTGTGTGTGTGTGTGTTGTGTGTGTGTGTTGAGGCGTGGGCTTGTGGTGTGTGTGTGTGTGTGTGAGTGTGTGTGTGGGTTGTGTGTACTTCCACAGTGTTTTATATTGCATTGTAATTTCATTTTCCTACGATATATTTACTGCATATTATGCACGTCTTATTATTTCTATGTCTATATGTTTGTTTGCATGTGCATGCCAGACAAATATTTTATTGATCTATTTAAGGACAATAAATTTTGATTGATTGATTGATTGGGGTGGGGGGGTGGTATCGTGGTAGGTCGTGGCTGGGTGGTGGGGGGCGGATAGTAGGAATACCTGGATTCTATCTGGATAGTCCTCTCCTTCTTCTTCCTGTCTTCGATTACCCCAAAACAGGCCTATCTACCGGGTTCATATGTTCGTAAGGATACGTATGTTCTAGGTGTTTGGTTTTCCGTCTTTCACTGGTCTGCACACCAGCTGCTGCGTTACATCCTGACACAATTTCCCGATTTCGGAGATTGCTGCAAAGGAGAAAAAAGTATTTGTGAGACATTTTTTTTTGGGGGGGTGTATTCATGGAGGGATGAGTGTGCTGGAGGAGAGTATGGTGGCCACTAAGTCACAGAAAGGTAGTAGACGATAGAAAGCATCTAAGGGAAAATGGCCATGTAGTCACAAGCAGTCAGGCTGTGCGCAGATATGGCAGTGAGAGGAAAGTTGACAAGCACCCAGCACAACTTCCAGAAAGGTCTCGGTATATTCTGGTGGGTCAATCTTTATATATTTTTTTATTTTTTTTTTTTTTTTCTTTAACGGACCCCCCCCCCCCCCCCCCCCACCCCCCCCCCGGTAATCCCCCACGGGGAATGGAGGATTATTCCAACCATGACGGTTTATATAAAAAAAAAGGTTAACTATTTGAAATCCATTGTCGAGAAGTCGCAACGGCCCGTTAATTTGGTTAACATCACGGGGAATAGTTTGAAGTCAGTTATATGTTTTAACGAAATCGTTACTGAGTTTGTGTCTCTCTGCTCTCTCTCCTATCTTATCTCTCCTCTCACGATCTCTCCTTCCCTCTCCTCCTCCTCTCTCTGGGTGTAACTGAGTATACAAAGTTCATGTATATACGTATATCAGGCCCTGTATCTGTTGTATAACTAAAAAATCGTTCGTTCTACTCTCTCTCTCCTCTCTCTATCTCCTCTCTCTCTCTCATCTCTCTATCTGGGGTTTGTGTTGTTTTTGATTTGTGTTGATGTTTGTGTAACAAAGTTGATAACTTATCTATTGCCCTGTTTTCTAACTAAAACATTCGGTCGTTCTCTCTCTCTCTTCTCTTCTTCTCTATCTCCTATCGTCTCCTCTTCCTCCTCTCTCTTCCTCTTGGGTGCTAACATAGGTAAGTATGTATACGTAACTCATTACCCTGCTATAACTAACACATTCGTTCGTTCTCTCTTCTATTCTCTCTCTCTCCTATCTCGCTCTATCTCGCTCTCTGGGTGTAACATAAGTATGTATTACTTGTATCCATTTGCCCTTTGTTATTATAACTCAAAAATTTCGTTCGTTCGTTCTCTCACTCGGTCCTCTCTCACTCTCCTCTCTCTCTCTTCTCTCTCTCCTCTCTCGGTTTGTGTTATGACTTTTTGTGTTTCTTTTGTACACAAAGTATTGCTATACTTAATACCTCATTGCCCTGTACTAACTAAAGATTCGTTCGTTCGTTCTATACTCTCTCTCTCTCTCCTCTCTCTCTCATCTCTCTCTCCATCTCTTCTTGTCTGTGTCTGTTGTCTCTATCCTGTTTGGTCCAGTGTGTCTGTTTTCATGTGTCAACTTTCATAATTAATATTGTTTGTCTGTCTCTCTTTATCTCTGTCTGTTTCTCTGTCTGACTATTTCAAACAGTAAGTGTCTGTCTCACGCTTTCTCTCTTTTTTGTTTTCTATCTGTCTGTTGTCTGTCTGTCTTCGCTTCTGTCGTGTCTGTCTGTCTGTCTCTCTCTCTCCTCTTCTCTCTCTCTCCCATCTCTTCTCTCTCTCTCTCTATGGATCTGGGTACATAATATTATATAGTTGAAAGAGCCACATCATAGCATAGAATCAACGAAAACTAGGGGAGAGCACCCCTTATTTTTATTTTTTTAATATATAGAAAAATCGGTTAATTGTATTTTTCCGTTTTTGCCTCTTACCATACAAAAAGCTGTATTTTACGAACATTTTCAGCTAATTCTCTTTTTCGAATACAAACCCTAACCCTAACCCTAACCCTAAACCTAACCCCTACTACACCATGTTACTTGCAGTACACCGCGATTTGTCACAGGTGGTTCGTTTGCGTTGGTGTTCGTATTACCCCCTAGGGTGGGAGGGTAGGGTTAGGGTTAGGGTTAGGGTTAGTATTCCAAAAAGGTTCATTAGCTAAAAATGTTAAATAAAATACAGCTTTATGTATGGTAAGAAAGGCAAAAACGGGAGAAAAAAAAAAAAAATACAATTAACCGAGAAAATGTAGGGGGGGGGTGTGGGTCGGTCGGCACATCTGGACCTTTACCGAAAAAACGAAAAACCATTACATCTAAAATGAAAGTGGCCATACCGCACACTCTTTGTTCTTCATCATTTCGTCTTTCTTTTCTTCATTCCTTCTTTTTCTTAATTTTTGTGTGTGTAATAATAAAGCATTCTAACAAAAACCAATCTATAGGTAACAGTTGGTTGATGAATTTAGTTGATCGTATTTTCTTTGTATTCTCCTCCTCCAGAAGAGACCCCAGAGACCTTTAGACCTTAACCCTAAACCCTAGGCAGGGGGCGGATCTGAGGGGGGGTTCACGGGTTTCAGGACCCCCCCCCCCCCCCCCTTGCACCAAGCAATTACCTCAATTGGACGCTTTTACTAATCACTAATAGCCAAAAGGTTCATTTTGTGCCGCCCACAAAGCCTCTACACCTTCAACCCTAAATAAAGTAAAGACCCCCCCCCACACGTCACGTGTCACATTCCCCTCTTATGCTTGGAAAGATTTCTTAAGATTTCCAAACATTAAAAGACCCCCACGTCACGTCGTGTCACCTTACCCTTCTTGGCTGGAAAGATTGTCTTAAGATTTACAATTAAAGCCCCCACGTTCACCGTTTGTAACATTCCCCTCGTATGCTTGGAAGATTCTTTTAAGATATTCCAACATTTTTACATCATTTAAAGACCCCCCACCCACGTCAAGTGTCAATTCCCCTCTTATGCTTGGAAGGATAAGATTTCCTTCTTTAAGGATTTCAACATTAACGACCCCCCACGTCACGGTCACATTCACCTCTTATTGCTTGGAAGATTATTAAGATTTCCAACATTAAAAGACCCCCACGGGGGGGGGTCACGTGTCACAATTCCCCTCTTATGCTTGGAAGATTCTAAGATTTCCAACATTAAAGACCCCACACGTCACGTGTCACATGCCCCTCCTTATGCCTGGAAGATTCTTAAGATTTCCAACATTTAAAAAGACCACCCACGTCCACGTTGTCCACATTCCCATCTTATGTGGAAGATTTCTTAAGATTTTCCAACATAAGAACACCCCACGTCACGTGTCACATTCCCTCTTATGCTTGAAGATTTTTCTTAGATTCTGACCAGATACATAAGAGCGAAAACGAAAAAACACGTGAAGGGGAGAGAAAAAGAGGGAGAAAAAACCCAAGAAGATTTTGACACGTTGCCCGTGGTTGGGTCTTTAACCCAGGACCTATGCAGCCCCTGGAAACTCCCCCGCGGAACCCGACCCCCCCCCCCCCCCCCCCCCCACCCCCCCCCCACCCACCCCCCCCCCCCCCCCACCACCCCCCCCCCCCCCCAGCTTAAAATCAATTTGGTCCGCCCCCGCTAGCCCACATGCACTATAAGCGTAGAGTGGCACAGTGGTTAGCGCGTTCGCTTTGTGTCAAGTAAATCCGAGTTCGAATATGTGTACAGGGGATTTTTCCTCTCACTTTGCAATAGGCCTTGCGGTCTGAACGTGGAGTCTTCGGATGAGACGATAAACCGAAGTCCCGTTTGCCCATGCATTTAGCACACGTTAAACCCAGTTTCCCGAAACAGTTGTCATCTGGTCAAAATTTACCCCCTCCCCTTCCCTTTCCTTCCTCATCAATCACACAAAAATCGCCTGGCAAAAACAAAAAACAAAACAAAAAATTGGGTGGCACGCCTCTGGCAGCCACGCTCTCCAGGTGGGAGCAACCGAAATTCACAGATACACCTCTGTGACCATAATGCACCTGACCTGACCTTCAACCTTTTTATGGAACACTCTGGCTAGGCGCTGCTTGTAGGCTTTAATCAGGGCGTCCATTTCTTTCTTCACAGCAGTCGGCTTGAGGTTGAAACACCCATCACAGCTAGGTGCGTCACAGCCTGCAAACACCCAAACCACACACACACACACACACACACACACACAACAAGAAGTGGCGGTTCGAACACCATGTTCTTCTTCTGCGTTACTGGGCCCATATTATGGCACATAAAGGGTAAGGTTGAGATTTGCAAGTTCAAATTTCTGATCGACTTTCTCGGCCTTTGGGCTAAGAGCGTGAATCAGGAACATAAATTTTTGTTTACACCATGGTTGTTTGTTTTCAGCCCAAGTGAGCCTAACATCGGCGAAATCCGATACGCGACGGTTAAAACTGAACTTCCATCCACGGATACGATGTACTGATGTAACACGTAGCCTCTGTGGTTGTTGGGGTTAAATTGTACTTAGTATGTTGTATTTTGTAACACCACCCCCATTCTTTTTTTGTTGTTTTCTTCTTTTTTCTTCTTACTTTACTTTTTCTTGTTTTTTCCCCTTTTTTATTAATATTGGTGCGGTGGTTGTTTTTAGCGATAAAATGGGAGCATGATGTATTGTTATCTTTGCTTAATTTATTTTTTCTTATTCCAATGCAATTAATTTTCTCTTAGCTATTCAAGTGCATTCATGACGCAGCCTTATAGTTTGTAATCTGAAACGTTTTTGAGTGAGCTTATAAGCTTATAGCTTGTTGTGCTCATGAAAATACTTGTGTACACTGTCCAGGTATTATGTCAATAAACTTTGTTTAAAAACCCTTTCAACGCCAGCCATTTTTCAGCCAAAACTTTCCATTATACTTACCCGGGTAGAGAAAAGATTTCTGTCTGCAATATTGGGATTCCTCTGTGACATGCATAAAAATAGGGGGCCTATCATTACCTCCAAAATTGTAAGAACATAATTTTTTATATATTTTGTTATAAGGTCACTGGATACTAGACCCTCATTAGATGCATTGTAGTGACATGGGTGTTAAAATCACTGTGGTGCAAAAATGCGACATTAGTGGGGCGATGAAAGGGTTTAAATTAAAACAACAAGAACACAAATAGAGATCAACAACAACAAAAAAGACAAAAAGGGTAAGGTACGTATACGTTCGGTTTTCAGTTTTCACTGGTCTCCATGGCTGCTGCGATACAGCCGATACTTTCAGATTTCGAACGAGCTCAAAGGAGAAAAGTTATTTGGAAGGAGAATGGGCCCAACAAGTCAGGAAGACAGTAGATGACAGAAAGACAAAGAGAAAAGCACGTCAGTCAAAGAAGTACGGACAGATTTAGAGGGAAGTTGCATTACAAGCAGAGACCTTCCAGAAAATGGGAGAACTGATTTTCTACGAAAGAATTCCCGGTGTTTACCGAGTGAAGAGGACAGAGACTCGTGGAGGGGGCGGGGTCGTCCCAGCTCCCTGTATGGAAGACACGAGGCATCTACCCACTGCCCGCGACGGGGGTCGAACAAGCTGTCAAGTGGAAATAGTTCGGAAATAGTGAAATAACCCACTTATTAAAAAAAAAAAATCATTTTTGCAAGCCGCCGACTGGCATCTTTGCGGAGTTTCAAGCTTCGATGCCATGGTTGCCTATGGTGTGGACCGAATAAGTCAAGTTAATATGTCAACTCTAATTTGACACAAAATGCTCTCCTGCACTAGTTTTTTTTCTTCCGAAAATACGTCTATATTTCTAGGTTAATTAGGCTAGTACAGCAAACATGTGAAGGTCTTTTGATTACAGTAGCCTGAACGTCCGGGTAGATTAAGAAAACCTACTAGGACCTAGAGCCTACATATCGAAATAGAAATCGCATTAATCTGACGACCTTACTTGTTCCAATATAGGCAATGACGTTCTGGAAATAATTAAGGGGAGTAATTTCATGGTGTGTACGGAGTTTATATTGCCAATTTCAATCGGTCAAACATGGGGAGTTAATCTACCATCAGGTAGATCACCAGTCCTCGCTTCTTGTGCTTGAGGAGACTCACAGCATGTGGAACGCAGTGCATCATTTCTAAATTTGATGTAATTTATATTCTTACGTCACATTTTTGCAAGTTCTATCACGTTTATGGGTAACTGGCCACCCTTCATTTTTCTATTTAAAAAAAAAGTTTGCAAATCTCTGACTCACATCCTGCGGTTTCAAGATTCAATGCCATTGTTGCATTGTCGCTATGGTATTTGACCGAGTCACGGAGGCAAACAACTATAATTTTCACGAACTGCTCTCCCCTTCTGGGCCCTAGTGTTTTTCTCTCTCCGAAAATCGTCTGTTGGTCAATTGTTCGATCAGATGAGGGAGAGAGAGAGGCAGAGACAGAGGAGGAGAGAGGGAGAGAGAGAGAGAGAGAGAGAGAGACGAGAGGAGAGAGAGACAGAAGACAGAGAGAGAGACGACTGAGAGAGAGAGAGAGAGAGAACGAACAAACGAACGAAATGTTTATGTATGACAGGCAAATGAGGTAAGTATACAGTACTATTTTACACCCAGCCCAGAGATGAGAGAGAGAGATGGAGAGGAGGAGAGAGAGAGAGAGAGAAGAGAGGGAGAGAGAGGGTGGAGAGAGAGACGACAGAGAGAGAGACAAAAAGAGAGAGAGAAAGAGAGAGAGACTGCGAGATGAGAGAAGAGGAGAGAGATGAGGAGAGAGAGACGAGAGCGAGAGAGAGAGAGAGCGAACGAACGAACGACATTTTATTTGTACAGGGTATTGAGATAATGTATGCATGACTGTTTTACACCCAGCCCAGAGAGAGAGAGACGAGTTGAGAGAGAGAGAGGAGACGAGAGAGAGAGAGAGAGAGAACGATTGAAATTTTATTTATACATGGTAATGAGATAAGTATACATACTTTTTTACACCAAGCCCAGAGAGAGAGATTTAGAGAGAGAGAGAGTTGAGAGAGCGAGGGAGAGAAGAGAGAGAGTGAGAGAGAGAGAGAGTTTTAGAGAGATAGAGAGAGAGAGAGATATGAGAGAGATTGAATGACGGAGAGAGAGAGCGGTTTTTAGACGGAGAGAGCGAGATAGAGAGCGATGGCACCAGACAAACTGTCTGGCAAAGTCACAGATAAACAGACAGGCAGACAGCCAGACAGACAGACGGGGATACAGAGAGCACAGAGAGTACCCACCGCATTTGGTGGTGTGAAAGAGGGCGGAATAGGGCTTTCGTTCAAACGCATCCCCCCTGTCGGGATAAGTGGGTCGTCTTCAGCAGACGAAGCTTGTCTGATTCTGTGATAGCACGCAGCATAGACATAATTGCGTAGCAATAACAATCAATAAGACACAATACAAGGGAGTAGCAGAAGACGGGGTAAAACGGCCATGGGCGGGTAAGAAAGCCCAAGCCAATTATCTCATGAAATAAAGAAAAATTTTCAGTAAAATTTGACCATGAGACGAATGCTAGAAATTAACACTCTCGTCTCATTTTTATTTCTTGTGCAAAATTTGACTGAAATTTGCTTCATTTCATGAGATAATTGGCATGGGCTTCTTACCCGCCCATAGGCTTTTTACCCCGACTTACCCTATAATTGCTCAAATACACAACATGCCGGTCCACGGGCTTACATGCACCACAACAATAGGAGTACACAAACGGCAGGAGGGGACACAACGTGCGGTCACGCGCACCCGCACATACATTAACACACACATTCACACAGAGGTTCACACACAGAAGACACGCCCAGTACTAATACTACTACACCTACACTACTACTACTACTACTACTGCAGCAAGCAGCCGCAGCAGCATCAGCAGCAGTAGTACTACTACTAGTAGTAGCAGCAGCAGTAGTAGTAACAGTAGTAGCTAGCAAACAGTAGTAGCAGTAGTACATAGTAGTAGTAAGTAACAGACCGCGCAACAGCAAACAGCTAGCTAACAGTTTGCATTATTTATTATTATGCAACATTATTATTATTATTATTATTATTAGTAGTAGTAGTAGCAGTAGTAGTAGTAGTAGTAGTAGAGAAGTAGTAGTAGTAGTAGTAGCAGCAGCAGCAGCAGCAAGTAGCAGTAGCAGCAGCAGCAGCAGCAGCAGCAGTAGTAGCAGTAGCAGTAGTAGTAGTAGTCATGTAGTAGTAGTAGTAGTAAGTAGTAGCAGCAGCAGCAGCAGGCAGTAGTAGTGAGTAGTAGTAGTAGTAGTAGTAGTAGTAGTAGTAGTAGTAGTAGTAGTAGCAGCCAGCGATAGTCAGTAGTAGCAGTAAACAGTAGTAGTAGCAGTAGCAGCAGTAGCAGTAGTAGTTGTAATAGTAGTAGTAGTAGTAGTAGTAGTAGTAGTAGCAGCAGCAGTAGTAGTAGTAGTAGCAGTAGTAGTAGTAGTAGTAATAGTAGTAGTAGTAGTAGTTGTAGTAGTAGTTGTAGTAGAGTAGTAGTAGTAGCAGTAGCAGTAGTAGTAGTAGTAGTAGCAGCAGCAACAGTAGTAGTAGTAGTAATAGTAGTAGTGTAGTAGGTAGTAGCAATTCAGTAGTAGTAGTATGTAGTAGTAGTAGGCAGTAGTAGTAGCAGCGTAGTAGAAGTAGTAGTAGTAGTAGTAGAAGCAGTAGTAGCATTAGCAGCAGCTAGCAAGTATAGTAGTAGTAGTTAGTGTAGTAGTAGTAGTTAGCAGTAGCAATAGCAGCAGTAGCAGTAACAGCAGTAGTAGGAGTAGTAGTAATAGCAACAGCAGCAACAACAACAGGTAGCAGTTAGTAGTAGTAGGTAGTAGTAGTAGTAGTATTTAGTTAGTAGTAGTAGTAGTAGTAGTAGCTATGTAGTAGTAGTAGCAGCAAGTAGCAGCAGATGTTGTGTGAGCTTCAAGCACAGTGAGCAGTAAGTAGTAGTCGTAGAAGAATTTTAGTCAGTAGTAGTCAGTAGAGTAGTAGTAGTAGTAGTGTAGTAGTAGTAGTAGTAGTAGTAGTAGAGTATAGTAGTAGTAGTAGTTAGTAGTAGTGTAAGTAGTAGTGGTAGTAGTAGTAGCAACAGCAATAGTAGCAACATAAAAATCGGTAGAGTAAACAGCAGCAGCAGTAGTAGTGGTAGAAGTAGTTAGTGTTCAACATAAATCGCATAGACCGACCTGTAGATAATGGCCAAGTGTTCCCGATACGATGTTCGCCCCCCAAAGCCGGACTGACGGTGACGCTGTAAGGACCTGAAACTTATTTCCTGGCAAAAAACCCCGCGAAATCACATCATCACGTTGTCGTCATCATCGTCGTCGTCGTCATCATCATCGTTATTATCATCATCGTCGTCGATGTTATCATCGTTATCGTCAGTCGTCATCATCATCCCATCGTCGTCCTCATCATCATCGTTGTCGTGTCGTTGTCCGGGTCGTCGTCTTATCATCATCATCATCATCATCATCGGCAATCACAAAGCCACCAACCAAACAATCAAGAGGAGAGAGAGAGAGGAGACCCTGAGAGAGAGGACATGAGAGAGAGAGAGACGAGAGAGATGAACGAGAGACTGGAGTGCAGACGAGAGAGAGCGCAGCGATATTTATTGTCCAAGTGGCGTGTGTACGTGGACGTGCGTGCGTGAACAATGCAATGTATGTGTGCGTGCGCGTGCGGGGTGTGCGTGCGTGCATATATATATATATATATGTCGCCGTGTGTGTGTGTGTGGTGTGTGTTTGTGTGACGCGACGCTGTCTGACCTCCGCCATCACAAACGGTCCCAGGGGGCTGTCTTTGTGGATGACCCTCTTCAATGGTGGCCACGTCAAAACCGAACCCGAATCATGGAGAGAGTAGGAAGAAGAGTGAGAGAGAGGATAGAGAGAGAGGCAGAGAGAGAGAGAAGAGAAGAGAGAGGTTAGAAGAGAGCAGCAGAAGAGCAGCAGAGAGAGAGAGAGAGAGAAGCAGACGTTTAATCAGATAGGCCACAGCCCCTTATGATGGGGTTACAAAAGCATCATGAATACAAAAGACAATAAACAATAGTTTCATAAGTAGCGCAGTATTCAACAACATTACACTGATGATAAGAGATAGAGAGAGAGAGGAGACGAGAGAGAGAGAGAGAGAGAGAGAGAGAGTATGAGAGAGAGAGAGAGAGAGAGAGGAGATAGAGAGAGAGGAGAGAGAGAGAAGCAGACGTTTATCCAAATAGGCCACAGCCCCTTCTGATGGAGTTACAAAACATTCATGAATACAAAAGACAATAAACAATAGATACATTGAGAGAGAGAGCGGACGAAAGGAAACATCGTACCTTGTTGTTCCCGATGAAGATGAAGATAGCGTTTGACAGACTAAACACCTGAACATTGAAATGAGTATGCCTCAAGGAGAACGAGAACGAGGCGAGGCCTACCTTCATACTGAAGTCTCAACATCCTATGTTGATTCTTGGATACGAGATGTGATGCTAAACGGAAGAGATTGAGAAAGATTTGCTAAGGTGATGATAAGATACGTTAGGAGAAGGAGACATGCCGAGAGAGAGAGAGAGAGAGAGAGCGAGACAGAGATATTGAGAGAGACGAAGGGACTTGAGAGAGACTTGATGATGAGAGGTTTGAAGAGAGAGAGGAGAGAAGAATGAGAGAAGAAGAGAGATTGCCGGATGGCGAGAATGCGAATATGGACTTTCTTGGATGGGAGGAGGAGAAAGATCGGAGATGACCATAGGGGATGGAGAGGTAGATTACGGGACTGCAAGAGACGCAAACTGACCTAACTGTAGCTATTACAGTATGAAGCGCCATGGAATGTTTGCATGGAAGGATTCGAATCAGAGAGTTATGTATGGACATCCAAGATAGAGCGAGAGAGGGATGGGGAACGACGGGACAGAGAGAACAGAGAGTGAGATGAGAAAGGGGGGAGAGACAGTAGCGTCGCTAGAGCCCCAGAGATGAGAATTTGGTCAGATCAGGGAAGAGAGAGGTGACGGAGAGATGGAGAGAGATCGTTGAGAGAGATGGGACGATAATTGATATCGAGGATGAGGAGAGAGAGGGGGAAGATGACGGGAGGTAGTAATCGGAGGAATGAATATTTCTAGATGAGCGATAGACTGACTGATGAACCTGTATCGTTATATGTCTGGAGAGATTTTGTAATGAGAATTTAATGTTTGTACATCCTCCTGATCAGACGAGATCATAATGAGACATTCCTCAGCGTGTGATACAGAAAGATAAAGCGAGAAGATCCCCGAGAAAGACTGGTTGCAGAGAGAGAGAAGCTGATAGAAGTTCTTAGAGTTTGAAGAGTGAGGAGAGAGTGAGAGAGAGATCTGAGACGATTGACGAAGCGAGAGACTAGAAGAGAGTGAGGAAGATAGAGAGAGAAAGCGAGAGTGCAGAGGACTGATTAGATAGATTGGTGAGGAGAGGGGATCTTGAAAGAGGATTAGAATTTCCAGTTATTCACGAATCTATTTCCTAGGCACTTGTTAACTATATAGATAGTAATATTAGTAAAAGAATAGAAGACAAAAGGAAAACGTATTATCACTCTTATACACGTGGCGGTACCATAACCGATGAGTGTTTACTGCTACACCTATCTATATTGTTTTGGAAAAAATCGGGACTTTACTGGTGTTGCACTGCCTCTGGGCATTGCCTCCAGTATTGTTCCCACCATCTTTGTATCTACAAAATGTCCCATATGTGTCTGTTCCAGGAATGATGCGAGAGGACGTACTCTCCAGACTAGATTACTGTAATTCCCTTCTTGCTGGCTGCCCACAAACTGTTCTCGCTAAACTTAAAAAAATTCAAAACAATGCTGCTCGCCTTGTACTGAGGTGCTCCAAATTCTCTCATTCTACCCCCGTATGCTTGAATCTCTTCACTGGCTTCCTGTTGGAAAGCGTATCGACTACAAGCTCTCTCTGCTCTGTTACAAATCCCTGAATGGTCTTGCTCCTTCGTATCTCACTGATCTCCTGAACCTTTACACACCTCTTAGGACAGTTACGCTCCTCTTCTGACACTTCTCTCCTCCAGATCCCTCGTTACCGCACCAGGACTCTCGGTGAACGTTTCCTGCTCTTTTCAGGCCTCCTCTACTTGGAACAAACTCCCTCTTTTGTCTCTCCGTTCTGCCAACTCCCTTTTCTTTCTATTTAAGTCTTCTCTCAAAACCACTCTCTTCAAATCGTAGCCTGCTCTGCTGTTTTTTCTGGAAAGTAATTTTTTTGTCCCTTCTCTGCGCGTGTGTTGTGTGGTGCAGTGCTGTGGTTGTGTGCGGGCGTGTGTTGTGTTGTGGTTGTGTCGTGTGGTGTGGTGTGTGTGGTGTGTGTGGTGTCATGTGGGTGGTGTAGTGGTGTGTGTGGTGTGGTGTGTTGTATGTGTGTGTCACCATGTCTTGTGTGCGCGTGCATGTGTTTGTGTATGCGAAGGAAATGTTTGACATTCTCATATTTTCTACTGCTTTGTTGTTGTTGTTGTTTGTCTTTGTTTTGGGGGGGGGGGGGGGGGGTATTCATTTATTTGTTTATTATTGTAAGCGCTTAGGGCTTGTTTAAGATTAAGCGCATATAAATGCTCATTATTATTATTATTATTATTATTATTATTAAAACACCATTTTTCATTCAGGAAACTTCGTACCTTGTTGTTCTAGCGTTTGGCAGGGAGAGAACAGAACATTATTGAATACAAAATGTAGCTAAACGCAAACCATACTAAGATTTGAAGGTGGTGGTAAGGTAGTTAGGAAAAGAGAGACAAGCGAGAGGAGAGAGACAGAGAGAGAGAGAACAGAGCGGCGAGAGAGAGAGAGAGGAGAGAGAGAGAGAGAGATTGAGAGAGAGAGAGAGAGAGAGAGAGAGAGAGAGAGATGAGAGAGAGAGGAGAGAGAGAGCAGAACAAAGAACAAAAATTGACTAGGAGAGTGGGGGCATTAGCGAGAGAGAGGAACACTTTATTTGAGAGAGAGAGAGAGAGAGAGAGAGAGAGAGAGAGTAGACGAGAGAGAGAGAGAGAGAGAGAGAGATGAGAGAGAGAGAGAGAGAGAGAGAGAGAGAGAGAGAGAGAATGTATAATTATCTCCCTTTTTTTTCGTACACTCTAGCCAATTACAAAGTACCTAATTACTGTAAGAGTAACCGACGCAACAAAATAATATGACACCTGAGCGATTTTTCTGATCATTGCAGGGTGCTCCGTTTTGCGATCTGACAGACGCTGGATATTGAACGCTCCAATCGTCAGCCTGGCCTCGGTCACGTGACTTATGACGAATATGCAAAACAGGGCACGTAGCGTCGCCATCTTGTTGGTCTTCTGTGACAAAAGTTCAATAAAATTGGTTTTCAAACCCCTGAACATAAGTTATGATATTCAAATGGGGGGTGGGGGGGGGGGGGGGGGGGGGTGGGTAAAGGTGTACAAGTTTGCTCCCTCTCTTTGTGGAGGTGATGGAGGAAGGATATAGGGTCGGGGAATAGAAATGAATATGGGCAATGAAAATGATGTTTTACGTCCTCTCGGTCATCAGACACATATGGGACATTTGTAAATACAAAGATGGTGGGAACAATACTGAAAAAACTTCTGGGCAATGCCCGGAGGCAGTGCAACACCAGTAAAGTCCCGAGTTTTTAACAATATAGATAGGTGTAGCGGTAACCACGCCTCGGTTAAACCTCATCGGCTATGGTTACCGCCACATTGTCTGTTTAATAATTATTAAACAGTTGATGTGGGCAATGGATGAATAAGGAACTATAATTATAGGCCTACGTTTAGAGGGATCAACAGCTATGGCTTTTAGTTGAACAGAGAGGCCACCTACAAATTGAAAAAAAGACCAAGCTCATCGATTAGACTTAATGAACAAAACAAAGCAAAGGAAACTAACTGTCATCACAAACATCACAGCCTTTGCTAACATGCGCTTGAATAATGAACGCTGAACAGAGGTTTGTCCTGAAATGGCGACCCATGCAGATGACAATTTCCAGTCTGCTAATAAGACATGATCCTTTCATTCCCGGGCTGTGGGGATACCGGGGGGATCTTTCAGTGCATATATAGTTCCCCAACCTTCTAGAAGATATGTCCCATATGATCTCCTAAGATCGGGAGGACGTAAAACATAAATCTCTTCTAGAAGTTCTGCGTTAGCAACCTCCTCTAATCACCATCATTCTTTGATTCAGGTGTTTTCGTGTGTTTTTTGTCATTTACTAGGCCTACAGGTGGGTTTTTTCTGCCTTACTAGCCCATTCTCCTGCCTTGTTTCCAATAACAACAACAAAAAATCGTCCGCATAATTTTCTCCTTTCGAGTCCTCCAAAACCAGAGTGTGTTGGCTGAACGCAGCGAGGAGACCAGTGAAAACTGAAAACCGGAAAAGCGGACACATACGTATCCGCACCCATTATGGCCGTATGGCATGGGACCGCAGAAGAAAAAGGCCCTTTTATTACCTTAGCGAGTCGCTATGTTACTATGGCAAGACATACTTATGCCGCAACCTGATTAATTGAATCATATCAACTTTAAAAAAAACACCCAGCCCATTTAGATTGGCATTTACCAGTGAAACAACGTCTTTCTACACGACAGCCACAGACAAGGGCAGTATATATACTCTACGAACAAAACAAAAAAAGCGCGAACAATAAAACGGAAAATCACGGAAACTAAAACAGCTGCTTCCAGCCTTAGTACGCTGTGCACTGAAATGACCTAGTGAATGGGATAAAAAAAAAAGAGAGCAATATTCTACTGATAACAGCACATAAAGTAGGCTACGTATCACGGTCATAGGTCTCTCTCACTCTTGCTGATGTTTTTTGTGGGTTTTTTTCGTAATCACTAAGACACGTAAAAGAAACATGCACAAAAAACCGGATTATTTGCTTACACTTTTATAGAAAGGGCTTTGGGCTAAGATGATCACGACAAGGCGGAGACAGGGGATTGAAAAAGCAGAGACAGAGAGAGATAGAGATACAGACACAGTTAAAGACACGCATACACGCACATATGGAGAGAGAGAGAGAATGAGAGAGAGAGAGAGAGAGAGAGAGGAGAGAGAGAGAGAGACGAGAGAGAGATTTTTTTTTGAGAGAGAGAGAGAGAGAGAGAGAGAGAGAGAGAGAGGAGAGAGAGAGAGAGAGAGAGAGAGAGAGAGAGATGAAGAGAGAGAGAGAGAGAGAGAGACACAGTTAGCTAGCCAGTCAGATGGACAGACATGGACACGCAGAACGATACAACAGAATAGACATGCAAAGGGATTCAAATTTCCTAAAACGAAGCACCCGATACCCAGTCCTCACCCTCTGTCCCCCTTTGACCTCTCTCTCTCTCTCTCTCTCTCTCTCTCTCTCTCTCTCTCTCTTCTCTCTCTCTCTCTCTCTCTCTCTCTCTCTCTCTCTCTCTCTCTCTCTCAACTAAGCTTGAATAAAGGTTGGATGGAAATGTATAGGAAAGGTAAGAAAGGGCGTAATTGATATTATTAGAACAAAGAAAAAACTAAAATCGATGGATATAAAATTATTTTGGAAGCTTTTTGATACGCAGATACAGCCAATGTTGATGTATGCATCCGAGGTCTGGGGTTCGTTAAATAATATACATATGGAGAAAGTCCACACATATGCAATCAAACGTATCATGCATGTTCCAATACATACATCAAATAAAATGGTCTGTGGGGAATGTGGGCGATATCCAATGTTTATTTTAGCATATGTGAGATCTATTAAATAATGGTTGCGGTTGGTAACTTTACCCCCAGGAAGACTTTGTAATCAGGCCTATAGAATGTTAGTACTGCAGCATGAACTAGGTAAACACAACTGGGTCTCTTATGTGCAGAGAATTTTGATGGGAAATGGTTTTGGTATTGTGTGGCTTTGTCAGGGAGCAGGTCATTCTGTGCAATTTTTATCTGAATTTAAAGACCGATTGATTTGTTCATATAAACAGAACTGGCATGCCAGTATGGATGGAAATTCAACATAATTATGAATGTTTTTTGTCATTTAAAAGCATTTTTGAAGAGGAAAAGTATTTTATGTTGGTCACTCATAAGTGGCATAGATATAATTTATGTAGATTTAGAACGAGAACTCTTGGTCTAAATGCCAACAAAAGATGGTTCGAATCATCAGAGAACGGGACATGTAATATGTGCATGGGAGATAATATTGAAGATGAAATACATTTTATATTTGATTGTCCCATGTACACACATATCCGAAAAGAATGTGTAATATTTAAACATAGTCTTGCATTGCAGAAATATCTTAAAGCAATTTTGTCTTCAGAGGATGGAAAAATTATTATATCATTAGCTAAGTATATAGCAAAAGCTAGTGATTTCAGGAAAAAAAAAGATCTAATAACTGTTTAGTCAACTAAGCAAGAGGATTTGGTTTTGATTTCTACTTTGCATATTTAGTTTATGATAGTCAAAGATATTGAGTTCTATGTATGTATATGCACTAATCATGTGTGGGAAGTGTGTGCTGGTGTGTGAGTGCGTTGTGAGTGGGAGCCATGATTCAAACATTTGGTATCCCCCTTGCCAAGAGGGCTATTGCTAATGGCAATAAAAAAAAACTTGTTCAAACTTGTTCTCTCTCTCTCTCTCTCTCTCTCTCTCTCTCTCTCTCTCTCTCTCTCTCTCTCTCTCTCTGTCTTCTAATCTCCCCCGTATCAATAGGACACCTGGGTATTCACGCTTCGAATCTCCCGACCGGGTCTACCCCCATATCATTAATACTACCTGTTCTCTGTCTCTCTCTCTGTGTATCTGTCTCTCTCTCCCTCTCTCTCTCTCTCTCCCTCTCTCTCTCTCTGTCTCCCCCCCCCCTCTCTCTCTCTAATATTTTAAAATCTCGATAATGTGACTGGCTTAAACCACTTTATTAGGTACAGAGCACATGAACATACATATATATATATATGTTAAACTTTATCAGCAACAACAAGCTGGAAGCTTACATCGTGCCCTCATTACAGTTGAAAATGTTCTTTGACGACTGCCAACACATATACATGTATTAGAAACCACCGACAATTGTTGATGTAGGCAACTGAATTAAATGAATACTAATGTAAGAAGCTGGAAAAAAGAAAAAAAAGGAAATTTTCCAAGCAAAGCAACGTTAAAGGTGGACCCTGACGGATGAGTTTTTGCAAGGAACACGCCGAGATCACCAGAAAGACAGCCTTTTCAAGGATCGGAACACTCACTTTGCTCTGGTTTCCAAGAAATCAAAGCGTCAAAACGGCGATTCCTCCTTGGCGGAGATGCCGGAGAGAGAAGCCATTTTGGATTGGGTGGTTCCAATCCCATTGTGGTTGAATGGTTTTTTTCTCCATAGAGCAGTAAAAAAAAAAGTGAAGCTATTTCCTTTGTTGTGAGCGAAACTCCTTTAGATAAACTGCATAACATTTATTAAAAAAAATTAATAAAAAGACTTGCAATGAAATATTGCGAAAATTTCGTGCAAACGATTTGGTCTAAACTCAGGCGGCCATTACAAAAGATCCGGAACACGCCTTCTCTTTCAGTGAAAGAATTTGACTTCCAGTACCTCCGCCAAGGAGGAATCGCCGATTTGACGGTTTAATTTATAGAAAACCAGAGCAAAGTGAGTATTCTTATCTCTGTAAATGGTGTTTTCCTGGTGATCTCGACGTGTTTCTTGCGCAAAACTCATCCGCGCACGCGCGCGAGTGTGTGTGTGTGTGTGTGTGTGTGTGTGTGTGTGTGTGTGTGTGTGTGTGTGTGTGTGTGTGGTGCGTGTGTGTGTGTGTGTGTGTGTGTGTGTGTGTGTGTGTGTGTGTGTGTGTGTGTGTGTGAATCAGAATCAGAATCAGAATCAGAATCAGAATCAAAGTTTATTGTCCTTTAAAACCAATACAAGGTTTTATATGACACTGATAAAATAACAATAACGTAATAATAACAATTTTTAAAGTTCAGTTACGGAACTTTTTTTTGTTTTGTTTTGTTTTTTGCTAAATACTTCTGGGTTTTTTTCCCCCTTCTTTCTTTGTGCTAGTTGCGTTACTGTTTCAGTGTGTGTGTGTGCGTGTGCGTGTGCGTGTGCGTGTGTGCGTGCGTATTGTTTTTGTGAATATTATGCTGTTATTTCATGCTTGTGAATTGTGTGAAAATGCATACGTGCATTAGTCCTAGTAGTAGTAGTAGTAGTAGTAGTAGTAGTAGTAGTCACAGCAGTTGTTGTTGCTGATTGATATGTGTATTGTTTTTGTCTGCTGATGTTATTGGATTTTTGTTTCATGTTTTTATTCCATTTCAATTTTGTGTAAAGCGCCCTGTAGCCTACATAGTAGGATGGGCGCTATATAAATTTTCCTCATTATTATTATTATTATTATCCGTCATGGTCCACCTTTAAGAAGTACAAGGAAAACATAACTCTTAAGACACCAATGTAAAAGCAAAAATTACATTAATGATAAAAAAAGAATAAACAAACCAATCAGACAAATAAAAAGAGAAAAAACAGAAGAAAAAACAGAGAAAAAGACTATTGTACATAATGATTAACGATTAGTGAGAGCATGTGGGGAAACCGTCCTTGTTGAATAATGTTCATTAGTAAGCATGTTTTCCTGACTTAGCAATTGTTATGCATAGAATAGGTCGGTCCTACATTGGCATGATAATTATATCAGTAAAATGCTATGGGCTAAACTGTAAACATGTCTAGAAATGAACATCGATTGGGTAAATGTGACTAGTTATGAGCATTGGTTTCATAGTAAATACGTCATCACGTTGTTTATGACTGAAACCTCTTTGATTGGAAAATAAACTGATGAACAGTTTCAAAAATAAGAGTATTTTGTTTTGTTGGAAAGTTCAGGATTTCCATTCAACGGTGTTTGCAGTCTAGTGTAGTCTGGGGGTAGAGTCAATATTGTATTTAATCGAGCTATGTGAAATAGTTGACAGGACAATAGGTAATGCTCGGCAGTTTCCATAACAGCACCACAGGCACATCACCAGACTTTATTTACTAGAGGGCGATTAAATAAGTCATATTTAAAATAACGTGACTACTGCTCATGTTGTGTTCATATAAAATATTTTAATGATTTTTTCCTTTGGATTTTTGAACGTTGTTTCTTCTTCTTCTTCTTCTTTTGCGTTCCCAGGCCATATGGCCATAATGGGAAAGTGTCCGGTTTTCACTGGTCTCGACCCGCTGCGAACCGCCAACACATTCCGATTTTGGAGGAGCTTAAAGAAGAAGAAACATTATTTAGATTTTGTTTTTAAAAGGCAGGAGAATGGGCCAATAAGTCAGAAAGATAGTGGATGATAGAAAGCAAAGGGAAAAGGCAGAGTCAAAGAGAGCGACATATCAGAGGAAGCTACAAGTACAGAATTTCCAGAAGGTGGGCCATGGGGGAACTGTTTTTACGAAAGACCCCCGCCGGTATCCCCACGGGGAGAGACTCGTGGAGGGGTCGGGGTCGTCCAGCTCCCAGCATGGAGGCACGAGGAATCCATCCACTGCCCCGGTTTGGTGTTTAATGTCACCAGAGAAAATTGTTCATCTCCCTTTAAGAAAAAAACTGCATCATGTCTGTTATCCAGCTCTCCCAAGAGTTTCTATGTACTGTCAGTGTCCATACTGGACTCTCTGTTGTCCAGCTCTCCCTAGAGTTTCCCTGTACTGACCATATCTTTACTGTTGACTTCTGTTATCCAGCTCTCCCAAGAGTTTCTATGTACTGTCAGTGTCCATACCGTTGACTCTCTGTTATTCAGCTCTCCCTAGAGTTTCCCTGTACTGACCATATCTTTACTGTTGACTTCTGTTGTCCAGCTCTCCCTAGAGTTTCTATGTACTGACTATATCCATACTGTTGACTTCTGTTATCCAGCTCTCCCTAGAGTTTCTCTGTACTGACCATATCCATACTGTTGACATCTGTTGTCCAGCTCTCCCTAGAGTTTCTCTGTACTGACCATATCCATACTGTTGACATCTGTTGTCCAGCTCTCCCTAGAGTTTCTCTGTACTGACCATATCTTTACTGTTGACTTCTGTTGTCCAGCTCTCCCTAGAGTTTCTCTGTACTGACCATATCCATACTGTTGACTTCTGTTGTCCAGCTCTCCCTAGAGTTTCTCTGTACTGACCATATCCATACTGTTGACTCTATGTTATCCAGCTCTCCCTAGAGTTTCTCTGTACTTGCAATATCCATACTGTTAACTCTCTGTTATTCAGCTCTCCCATGAGTTTCTATGTACTGGCAATTTCCATACCGTTGACTCTGTTATCCAGCTCTCCCTAGAGTTTCTCTGTACCTGCAATATCCATACTGTTGACTCTCTGTTATCCAGCTCTCCCTAGAGTTTCTATGTACTGACAATTTCCATACTGTTGACTTCTGTTATCCAGCTCTCCCTAGAGTTTCTCTGTACTCGCAATATCTTTACTCTTGACTCTCTGTTATCCAGCTCTCCCTAGAGTTTCTCTGTACCTGCAATATCCATACTGTTGACTCTCTGTTATCCAGCTCTCCCTAGAGTTTCTCTGTACTCGCAATATCTTTACTCTTGACTCTCTGTTATCCAGCTCTCCCTAGAGTTTCTCTGTACTCGCAATATCTTTACTCTTGACTCTCTGTTATCCAGCTCTCCCTAGAGTTTCTCTGTACTTGCAATATCTTTACTCTTGACTCTCTGTTATCCAGCTCTCCCTAGAGTTTCTCTGTACTTGCAATATCTTTACTCTTGACTCTCTGTTATCCAGCTCTCCCTAGAGTTTCTCTGTACTTGCAATATCTTTACTCTTGACTCTCTGTTATCCAGCTCTCCCTAGAGTTTCTCTGTACTCGCAATATCTTTACTGTTGACTCTCTGTTATCCAGCTCTCCCTAGAGTTTCTCTGTACTCGCAATATCTTTACTCTTGACTCTCTGTTATCCAGCTCTCCCTAGAGTTTCTCTGTACTGACAATATCCATACTGTTGACTCTCTGTTATCCAGCTCTCCCTAGAGTTTCTCTGTACTTGCAATATCTTTACTGTTGACTCTCTGTTATCCAGCTCTCCCTAGAGTTTCTATGTACTGACAATATCCATACTGTTGACTTCTGTTATCCAGCTCTCCCTAGAGTTTCTCTGTACTGGCAATATCTTTACTCTTGACTCTCTGTTATCCAGCTCTCCCTAGAGTTTCTCTGTACTCGCAATATCTTTACTCTTGACTCTCTGTTATCCAGCTCTCCCTAGAGTTTCTCTGTACTGACCATATCTTTACTGTTGACTTCTGTTGTCCAGCTCTCCCTAGAGTTTCTCTGTACTTGCAATATCTTTACTCTTGACTCTCTGTTATCCAGCTCTCCCTAGAGTTTCTCTGTACTTGCAATATCTTTACTCTTGACTCTCTGTTATCCAGCTCTCCCTAGAGTTTCTCTGTACTGACCATATCCATACTGTTGACTTCTGTTATCCAGCTCTCCCTAGAGTTTCTCTGTACTTGCAATATCTTTACTCTTGACTCTCTGTTATCCAGCTCTCCCTAGAGTTTCTCTGTACTCGCAATATCTTTACTCTTGACTCTCTGTTATCCAGCTCTCCCTAGAGTTTCTCTGTACTTGCAATATCCACACTGTTGACTCTCTGTTATCCAGCTCTCCCTAGAGTTTCTCTGTACTTGCAATATCTTTACTCTTGACTCTCTGTTATCCAGCTCTCCCTAGAGTTTCTCTGTACTCGCAATATCTTTACTCTTGACTCTCTGTTATCCAGCTCTCCCTAGAGTTTCTCTGTACTTGCAATATCTTTACTCTTGACTCTCTGTTATCCAGCTCTCCCTAGAGTTTCTCTGTACTTGCAATATCCATACTGTTGACTCTCTGTTATCCAGCTCTCCCTAGAGTTTCTCTGTACTCGCAATATCTTTACTGTTGACTCTCTGTTATCCAGCTCTCCCTAGAGTTTCTCTGTACTGACAATATCCATACTGTTGACTCTCTGTTATCCAGCTCTCCCTAGAGTTTCTCTGTACTGACAATATCCATACTGTTGACTTCTGTTATCCAGCTCTCCCTAGAGTTTCTCTGTACTTGCAATATCTTTACTCTTGACTCTCTGTTATCCAGCTCTCCCTAGAGTTTCTCTGTACTGGCAATATCTTTACTGTTGACTCTCTGTTATCCAGCTCTCCCTAGAGTTTCTCTGTACTGGCAATAACTTTACTGTTGACTCTCTGTTATCCAGCTCTCCCTAGAGTTTCTCTGTACTTGCAATATCTTTACTGTTGACTCTCTGTTATCCAGCTCTCCCTAGAGTTTCTCTGTACTGGCAATATCTTTACTGTTGACTCTCTGTTATCCAGCTCTCCCTAGAGTTTCTCTGTACTTGCAATATCTTTACTTTTGACTCTCTGTTATCCAGCTCTCCCTAGAGTTTCTCTGTACTCGCAATATCTTTACTGTTGACTCTCTGTTATCCAGCTCTCCCTAGAGTTTCTCTGTACTTGCAATATCTTTACTTTTGACTCTCTGTTATCCAGCTCTCCCTAGAGTTTCTCTGTACTCGCAATATCTTTACTCTTGACTCTCTGTTATCCAGCTCTCCCTAGAGTTTCTCTGTACTCGCAATATCTTTACTCTTGACTCTCTGTTATCCAGCTCTCCCTAGAGTTTCTCTGTACTTGCAATATCTTTACTCTTGACTCTCTGTTATCCAGCTCTCCCTAGAGTTTCTCTGTACTGACAATATCTTTACTGTTGACTCTCTGTTATCCAGCTCTCCCTAGAGTTTCTCTGTACTTGCAATATCTTTACTGTTGACTCTCTGTTATCCAGCTCTCCCTAGAGTTTCTCTGTACTCGCAATATCTTTACTCTTGACTCTCTGTTATCCAGCTCTCCCTAGAGTTTCTCTGTACTGGCAATATCCATACTGTTGACTTCTGTTATCCAGCTCTCCCTAGAGTTTCTCTGTACTGGCAATATCTTTACTCTTGACTCTCTGTTATCCAGCTCTCCCTAGAGTTTCTCTGTACTCGCAATATCTTTACTCTTGACTCTCTGTTATCCAGCTCTCCCTAGAGTTTCTATGTACTGGCAATATCCATACTGTTGACTCTCTGTTATCCAGCTCTCCCTAGAGTTTCTCTGTACTCGCAATATCTTTACTCTTGACTCTCTGTTATCCAGCTCTCCCTAGAGTTTCTCTGTACTTGCAATATCTTTACTGTTGACTCTCTGTTATCCAGCTCTCCCTAGAGTTTCTCTGTACTCGCAATATCTTTACTCTTGACTCTCTGTTATCCAGCTCTCCCTAGAGTTTCTCTGTACTCGCAATATCTTTACTGTTGACTCTCTGTTATCCAGCTCTCCCTAGAGTTTCTCTGTACTCGCAATATCTTTACTCTTGACTCTCTGTTATCCAGCTCTCCCTAGAGTTTCTCTGTACTTGCCATATCTTTACTGTTGACTCTCTGTTATCCAGCTCTCCCTAGAGTTTCTCTGTACTTGCAATATCCACACTGTTGACTCTCTGTTATCCAGCTCTCCCTAGAGTTTCTCTGTACTTGCAATATCTTTACTGTTGACTCTCTGTTATCCAGCTCTCCCTAGAGTTTCTCTGTACTTGCAATATCTTTACTCTTGACTCTCTGTTATCCAGCTCTCCCTAGAGTTTCTCTGTACTTGCAATATCTTTACTGTTGACTCTCTGTTATCCAGCTCTCCCTAGAGTTTCTCTGTACTTGCAATATCTTTACTGTTGACTCTCTGTTATCCAGCTCTCCCTAGAGTTTCTCTGTACTTGCAATATCTTTACTGTTGACTCTCTGTTATCCAGCTCTCCCTAGAGTTTCTCTGTACTTGCAATATCTTTACTCTTGACTCCAGAGGAACGTTTTACGTTGGGGAAAACTCCTAAAAGTTCAGCTCACCAGCCATAAACACAACGAGTTAGATATCAACAAAAGCAAAGTTTTGTATGATCTGTTTTTAGCTATAATGTGTAGTTGACGCACCCCTTGACCAACCCATTCAATCAACTAACCAGTATCTCTTCCAACCAACCAACCAACCAACCGACCAACCAGCCAACTAACCAGCCAACTTGTCAACCAACCAGCGAACCAACCAACCAGCCAACCGACCAACCAACCGACCAACCAACTAGCCAGCCAACTTGTCAACCAACCAGCCAACTTGTCAACCAACCAGCGAACCAACCAGCCAACCAACCAACCAGCCAACTAACCAGCCAACTTGTCAACCAACCAGCCAACCAAAAACAACCAACCAGCCAACCTAATAAAATCGCGTACATAAATAACACAGAGATCTTTTTCCATCATTGAACACTTTCAAATGTGGCAAGAAGAAATTAAAAACAAAACAAAACCCAGCAAGAACAGCACCAGAAAACAAAGCAAAGACACGTTTGTGTACTATACGATTATTTTCTTTCTTTCTTTCTTTCTGTCTATCTCTTTTTTTGTGGGTCTGTATTCATTTCTCTCTTTAAAACGAAACGATCATAAACACACCCATACCTCTACAGGTCAGAATACTCTTTAAAGAAATTTTTGTTACGTCTTAACTTCAATGACAGCTGTGCTTGTATGGCTTGTTATGTTGTTGAAAACAACAACATACAGTATTTATAGGCCTACGGCGCTGAATTTTTATATACATCAAATCAAAGAGCGCACACACGTTAGCATTCATAACGCAATCAAACAAAATATGCAATAATAATAATAGTACATTTATATAGCGCTTTACCTCAGATGAGCCCAAAGCGCTTTACAATCAATTATTCATCAACAAATAGACAACAAAAACAGAATTCAAGAATTACACCAACCAGCAACAACTCGTTATACAAAGCAACTCTCTCTCTCTCTCTCTCTCTCTCTTTCTCTAACACACATACAAACACATTTATCGACACCGACTCGTTCATCCCCCATTCAATAAGCAACAACAACCGAGCCGCACGGACTGACCACATACACAAAACCCATCACACACAACGTACGCACGCAGACAGACACACACACACACACGCACACACACACACACACACATGCGTGCACACACAACCCACAAAACCAAACCACACACAAGCATGCATGTATGCACACATGCATGCTCACACACACATAACACACACACACACACACACACACACACACACACACACACACACACACACACACACACACACGCACCACAAAACACAGCACAAACCTCTTATTCAATCTTCCCTCACGTGCACACAACGATAAACAACTGGTCACATATTTAGGGTGCAGCAGGAAAATTATGGGTTTTAAGAGAGGTTTTGAAGGAGGAGACTGAGTTGGAGTGTCGGAGAGGAGAAGGCAGATAATTCCAAAGAGATGGTGCTTGACAGGAAAAAGAACGTTGGCCAGCAGATTTGAGACGGATGGAGGGAAGGGAAAGGAGACGAGAATCAGAAGACGAACGTAGTTGGCGAGCTGGGACATAGAGATGAAGAAGATCAGAGAGATACAGGGGAGCTTGATCATTCAGTGACTTGAAGACAAGGAGGAGAATTTTGTAGTCAATGCGTGATTGAACTGGGAGCCAATGTAGGGAACGAAGAACCGGAGTGATATGATCGTACCTAGGGGAGCGAGAAATGAGACGAGCAGCATTATTCTGGACCCGTTGGAGCTTAGAGATGAGAGTTGATGGACAGCCAGCAAGAAGTGAGTTACAGTAGTCAAGGCGAGACAGAACAAAAGCACATACTAGAGTCTTCAGTACAAAGCGAACACACACGGATGACATAAATGGAATACAGCAGAAACAGACCGAATGGCAAGAGAGAGAAGAGAAAAAGAGCGGAGCTTTAATGACAGGGGGAACAGGTGGGTCTTGAGATTAGAGCTCAGTTTGAAAGCAAAGAGGGTCGGTCGCTGACGGAGGGAAAGAGGAAGTTTGTTCCAGGATGTCGGTCCAGAGACAGCAAAAGAGCGCCGACCAACAGTTGAAAACCTATACCTAGGGATCTGTGCTTAATGTTATGAAGTTCTACTAAAGCTTAAGTGGGAAACTAAACGTTGTTATTTCTAAATTCTGTAAGCGATTTACTGAATTTAGAAAGTAACAACGTTTAGTTTCCCACTTAAGCTTTAGTAGAACTTCATAAAATTAAGCACTGGAGAGAAAGAGGGGCAGCATAACGGGTGTAAAACGCATGTTCCATTTCCGGATAGTAAATAACGCTGCCATTCAGTTCAAGGTCGCAGCAGGTGGGTTGATTCTGGAACTGAGCGACCTTTGGGGCATTTGTGAACCCCACGAGAGGTCAGTTTGGCAGAAGTGAACGTAATAATCAGTGCTAGGCAGAGGGAGTGATGGAAAAAAGAAATATAAGATAGATATTGAGAGAGAGAGAGAGAGAGAGAGAGAGAGAGAGAGAGAGAACGAACGAAATTTTGTTTAATCAGGGTTATAAGATAAGCATACAATTTGCTTTTTTACACTCAGCCCTGAGGCAAAACAAGGGTTAACAAAAACATATATACAAAGAGAGAGAGAGAGAGAGAGAGAGAGAGAGAGAAGGCAAAGAGAGAGAGAGAGAGAGAGAGAGAGAGAGAGAGAGAGAGAGAGGAAGAGAGAGAGAGAGAGAGAGAGAGAGAGAGAGAGAGAGAGAGAGAGAGAGAGAGAGAGAGAGAGAGAGAGAGAGAGAGAGAGAGGATACATACAAACGGATAGATAGACAGGGAGACTAAAGACTAAGACCTATGCATACAGACATGCACAGAACACGTGCAGACAGGAAGACAGCCACCCAACAGCCGTCATTCGTTAAGGCTTATCTCTAAAGACATTCAGCATTGCATGTTCACTGCTTCACATCGTGTTTTGCGAACTCATAACCCTTTCACCGCCAGCCATATTTCAGCTAAAAATGTCCATTAAGTTTACCTGGGTAGAGAACAAAATCCATCTGCAGTATTGGGGATTCTTCTGTGGCAAACAAATGTGTTTCTTAGGGACCGTTTTTGCCGCGGAATTGTGTGAACGGTGCGAGCGTTCCCTCTTGTGAAACGGCCACCAGATTTCATCCTGGCTAAAGATTAGGCATGCAACGATACACGCGATACGGATCTAAACGTAGCACCGTGTTTACAAACACTACATTGTACACACGGATTCCTTCCTATTATATGCATTATTCTTTTGCGCCCGACTGAACACTCATGGAGAGTGGTTGGTGTCGTTTGATATTAGTCATTGTCCTTGGGGATGATTTGTTGTGATTTTGTAGTTTAACACATCCACCCCCCCCAACAACAAGAAGAGTTAACATCGAACAAGAGGATGAGGACAGTGGAAAAAGTGATGAAGAAAGAGAGAAGAAAAAGAAGAAGAAGACGACAAAGACGAAGGAGGAGGAAAAGGAGGAGGAGAAGGTTGTGGAGGAGGAGAAGAAGGAGGAGGGGCAAATAAGAAGAAGAAGAAGAAGAAGAAGGAGAAGAAGAAGGAGAAGAAGAAAAAAACCCAAAACAAAAAGAAGACGATGACGAAGAAGAAGGAGGAGGAGGAGGAGGAGGAGGAGAACAAGGAGAAGAGAAGGAGAAGAAGATGAAGAAGAAAAAGAAGAAAACGACGACGACGACGAAGAAGAAGAAGAAGAAGGAGAAAAAGGAGGAGGAGGAGGAGAAGAAGAAGGAGGAGGGAAAAAAGAACCATGACTCCGAGTAGGAACCATGACATGAACAATCCGGAGTCGGAAAGCATCTTTGGACAAATAGAAATATAACCGTTACCCATCTGTGCATGTGACCAACGACAGTGTAAAGCAAAGCAATGCCATCCATCAACATCAACATCAACATCAAATCAAAGATGGTAGGTAGGTTGGTAGACCATGCTCAAGCTCATGCGGGATGCTGAGTATGGTTTCTGCACCAACATGGACACCGATACCACCTTACATCAACTGGGTCGAGTTTCTCTAGATAACGGTCGCCGCGCGAATAACGCTTACGCCAAACGCGGCCTAAGAAACACTTTAGAAAACGTTTTTTAGTCCCCGAGCCGAAGGTTCGGGGAGCTATTAGTTTTTGTCTGGTCCGTCCGTCCGTCCGTGTCCGTCCGGCGTGCCTCCGTCCGTCGGCTATTCGTCCGTTTTTCTCAAAAAAACTATTCAGTCTATCATCATCAAATTTGGTATACTAGTTTGCCAAGATGCAAGCTATCCACTGATGTATTTAGTTTTACATTAAGGTCAAGGTCGCGCCAGTTACGGGGTTCAAACCCCGAAACACATAATCGCTAATATCTCGCGAAGTTTTGCATGTATTTTAATGCAGTTTTTTTCACAACATTTCTTGATGAATGGTCTATAACACAGTTGTCATGAATTTTTCTGTGCGCTCGTGTGCGCATGATCGCGCGCGCTCAAATCACGGGTCCGAACCCCAAGGCTATATATAAAAAAAACTATTCAGTTACGTGCTGTTTTGATGCGTTTTTATGTAGTTACGTGCTGTTTTGATGCGTTTTTATGTATGTGTACAACCGACACATTCCGATTTCGGAGTAGCTCGGCGATGCTGCGACCCAAAGAACTTTGCAGCCGCTCGGCGTTGCACTTGTTTTATTTTGTATCTAAGGACAGATTGTAAGAATAGGCATCGCCTAAAATCTTTATCCTTGTCAAATAAAGTTTTCCGTGTTATTGATAAACTAATGCATCGATTGACTTGATTCTACGTCTTGCTAGGTTTTTTATGTGTTTTGTTTTTTGTTTATTTATACGGTCCGCGGGCTTCCACCTTGTCGTGGTGGGGGAGCTTTAAACTAAGAGTAGCCCCTCATCCCCATTTTTCATTCTCTCCATCCTCATTTACAATTTATGACATGCCAGTTTAAAAAAAAAAAATGTTCACTGGCTTCCACGCGTGAGGCCTTACGCACTTGAGTGGGCACATGTTGCCCATTCTGCAGTGCATATTTGCCTATATGGTCTTTCTTATATGTTGTTTGTAACTAGGATGTGTTTGTTATCCTTTTTTTTCTCAGTTTTTTTTAACCTGGATCCGATAAGTAGAGTAGAGTGGCTCAACATTTCCAGCATTGTGTGAAATTATGAGCTATAGGGTACAATGATGAAGATGCCATGTCGTGAATTATACTGTTATTGTGTTGTTGTTTTCAGGTTTTGGGACGTTGTTAAGAATCATTGACGTGTGTTTTGCTATACGTGGTCGAACTTTATGCGATGACAGTCCTGAGATGACCATAGCTGTTGACGGGACTATAACAGACTAAATAAATAAATAAATAAATATATATAGAGAGAGTGTGTGTGCGCGCGCGCGTGGGCACATATGTGTGTCGTGCATGAATAGATATGTGTGTGTGTATGCGCTTGCATGTTGTCAGAGAAGTAGGCATTGGTTAAGGTAGGTTGCAGTTGTACAGAGTTAGAAACAGAACATGGCACGCTTTCCAAACAATATAAGATTAGAAAGAGAGAACATTTTCACTTTTAATTTACAAATAAATAGAGAAATCGTTATGTTCATTATTGTGCATGCAGTCATATCATACCTGCTTGTATGGACTATGTATACTAATCAATACGTTTTTCTGCCTTGTTTTGAATAAGACAAAAACAAGCATAGTTGTTGTTGCATCTTGTTTGATTGAACGAGTTAGAAAGGCAGTCCAGAAATGTTTTTTGCTGAAATGCAAAGATAATTTATTCAATGTTACATTGATAGAACATAATGCTGTCTGTGAATGTAAGAGAGTTCCCCGTACCACATACTAAAGAATAAAGATGCAATACTGGAAGCAATGTATTGATTTGAGCACATTTTGCGTGACTTAGTGACAAAGAAATGGATATAAATACGATTAAAAGATAAACGAATATAAGTATGCCCTTCACTGCAGTTCCATCTGAATAGGGTAGTGGTCACTGATTGCCAATGTCTGAAACACACACACACGCGCACATGCACATACATACACACACACACACACGCACGCACGCACATGCACACACACACATACACAACACACGTTGAAAAGCAGAATGACAACGATTTAAACTTCACTCCTCCCCCTCTCGATCTCTCTCTCTCCCTCCCTGTCTCTGTCTGTCGCTCGCTCTCAGCGCCACTCAAGTTTCAAGTTTCTCTCTCTCTCTCTCTTCTCTCTCTCTCTCTCTCTCTCTCTCTCTCTCTCTCTCTCTCTCTCTGTCTCTGTCTCTGTCTGTCGCTCTCTCTCAGCGCCACTCAAGTTTCAAGTTTCTCTCTCTCTCTCTCTCTCTCTCTCTCTCTCTCTCTCTCTCTCTCTCTCTCTCTCTCTACCTGTCTCTGTCTGACGCTCTCTCTCAGCGCCACTCAAATTTCAAGTTTCTCTCTCTCTCTCTCTCTCTCTCTCTCTCTCTCTGTCTGTCTCTGTCTGTCACTCTCTCTCAGCGCCACTCAAGTTTCAAGTTACTCTCTCTCTCTCTATTTCTCTCTCTCTCTCTCTCTCTCTCTCTCATCTCATCTCTCTCTCTCTCTCTCTCTCTCTCCCTGTCTCTGTCTGTCACTCTCTCTCTCTCTCCCCGCCCCCTCTCTCTCTCTCCCTGTCTCTATCGCTCTCTCTCAGCGCCACTCAAGTTTTAAGTTTCTCTCTCTCTCTCTCTCTCTCACTCTCTCACTGACAAGTATATTTTCAAACATAATCAATTTAGAAACAACTATCCCATTGAATTAAAAAGCCTCCTTGCCAATGAAAATACATTCATAACTAGAGATGTTGCCATGTTTATATTTTATGCGTTTAAAAAAAAGAGATGAACTTATGTCAGCTGATACATGAACTTATGCATTATAAAATTTATTTGGATAACATGCTAGTGCTAAGTGAAAGAATATTCACATTTGTCCTGTTTTCATTTATTACATTATGTGTGTATATGCGCACCCTCAATGTTATAGGCCGGAGGTCTGACATTAAAACATTTTTGAGTTTGAGTTTGAGTCTCTCTCTCTCACTCCCCCCCCTCTCACTCTCACTCCCTCTCTCTCCTCTACCATCCACCCTCCTCTCTCGATCTTCCAGCCCCGTACCTGATTATAAGAAAGGTGCATGTCGTTCTCGAAGTTGTAGACCCGCACACTGCCAGTGACTGCAGCGTGCTTCACCAGCCCTGTGGCTACGAACCTGACAGTGACAACACAGAGAGACAGCATTGACTGCTATAAGTTGATACAGTGGAACCTCCCTTATAAGACCCTCCCATTATAAGACTCCCTCCCACATAAGACCTACTTCTCTGAGACATTGCCCTTCTTTGTAAGTATTAAAATTACCTCCCTTATAAGACCCCTCCCTTTTAAGACCTCATTTTGGATGATTTGTGAAGGTTCACTGTAATGGTTATTGATTCTCTCTCTCTCTCTCTCTCTCTCCTCTCTCTCTCTCTCTCTCTCTCTCTCTCTCTCTCTCTTTCTCTGTGTGTTTTAAATGTGAACATTTCTAAGTTGATGTAATGAATGTTAATGATAATTATTTGGTTGGTATAATTTTGTTTCACACGTTTGATTAATGTTCTTTCAGTTATGTTGTATCTCTGTCATGCTGTTGCACCTAACCTGAATTTCTGCTTTGGAGATATTAAAGTATACTTGAACTTGAACTTGAGAAGTCTTCATTCCAACTAAACAGCCGACCAGACAGAGACAGACAGACAGACTGACTGACAGACAGTCACGTAGACAGACAGACACTGAACATTGAACACTGATTTTTTAATTTTTTTAACAAGGATTAAGACACACAGACTGAGCACACCACAAAGCTCTGCTTTTGTTGCTGCTTCGGACATCTTGTATTTGTATTGCTTTTATTTAACCCTTTGACTGCCACCAACGTGTTACGTACTGACCTGATGACATCACTGATGATGTCATCAGATGAAGAGGAATAACCCTGATGCGCTGGCTTTTTGTTCTAATACAATCAAGAGAGTTATATATCCCCCAGACCATGTTCTCAGATTGGCTCTATCAGTCGTCTTTTTCATGTCATGATTTTCCCAATGATTTTTTTTTAATTTTCTTTGGCAGTCAAGGGGGGTAAACAAACCCAGACAGTAAGTGGAAGACTGGCAGACTTATAATGATGATAAAAAAAATATATACACACTTATTAAAACTTACACACCCTACTGAGAGAGCCAATCAACCGAGCCACTCTACAGCCAAGGTCATCTCTCTCCCGATCGACTGAACAACCGACTGACAAGCCAACCCACCCACCCACCCACTCATCCCATCAACCAACCAGCCAATCCATCTATTGACTGACCAACCATATTGCGGAACAAGGCGACAATACCGTGCAACCAGCTAACTGACCAATCAACCAGCCAATCCACCCACCCACCCACTCATCCCATCAACCAACCAGCCAATCCATCCACTGACTGACCAACCATATTGCGGAACAAGGCGACAATACCGTGCAACCAGCTAACTGACCAATCAACCAGCCAATCCACCCACCCACCCACTCATCCCATCAACCAACCAGCCAATCCATCCACTGACTGACCAACCATATTGCGGAACAAGGCGACAATACCGTGCAACCAGCTAACTGACCAATCAACCAGCCAACCCACCGACCAATGATGACAGTGTGGCCTACTACTTAGTGGTTACAAATTTGGAATTTCTGCCACAATCAAACAAGCAAGTTTTCTGTTCTCTCTTATTTCATCTTTGAGGAGTGCAGCAGAAATCTGTGTTAAAAACCCCCCATTACAACCAGCCGAACAAGCCACCAAGCAATCTACCAACCACCCACTCACTCAACCAACCAAGTCAGTTTATCATTATAAATTCCACCCCCACCCCCAAATATGCAGCAGTCTGTTATTTTGTTTTAATGACAACCAGCCAAACAATCCACCAAGCAAACAATCAACTAACCAACCAACCAGTCAACTACCAACCAGCCAATCAACCAGTCAACCAACCAATCACCTACCAACCAGTCCATCAAGCAAGCAAACAAGCAACCAATCACCTACCAACCAGACCATCAAGCAACCAACCAACCAGTCAACCAGCCAAACACAACCAACCAGTCCTACCAACCAGTCCATCAAGCAAGCAAGCAACCAATCGCCAACCAGCCAATCAACCACCTACCAACCAGTCCATCAAGCAAGGAAGCAACCAATCACCTACCAACAAGCCAGTCAACCAACCAATCACCTACCAACCAGACCATCAAGCAAGCAACCAACCAGTCAACAAACCAATCACCTACCAACCAGGCCATCAAGCAAGCAAGCAACCAACCAGTCAACAAACCAATAACCTATCAACCAGGCCATCAAGCAAGCAACCAACCAACCAGTCAACCAGCCAATCACCTATCAACCAGGCCATCAAGCAAGCAACCAACCAACCAGTCAATCACCTACCAACCACAGACCATCAAGCAACCAACCAACCAGTCAACCAGCCAATCACCTACCAACCAGCCCATCAAGCAAGCAAGCAACCCACCAGTCAACCAACCAATCACCTACCAACCAGACCATCAAGCAAGCAAGCACCCCACCAGTCAACCAACCAATCACCTACCAACCAGACCATCAAGCAAGCAAAGGAACCAACCGAACAAGCAGCCAGCCAACCAACTAACCCGCCTACCAGCCCTGTCCATCATGCATGCAGGCAAGCGACCCACCAACCTAAATCAGTTAGCCGGTGTCATGAGAAATAAGTACCTACCGTGAAAAGCGCACTAGAACCATTCTTCTTTCATGTGATAAATAAGTCAACTATTATTTAAAATATTGATATTTTAGTGCTCAATCTACACGGAAAGAACCAAGTAATAGAGCGGGAGGGTGTAAATCTACATTTGTGCCGAGAAATCGATACACAAAGCCATGTCACTTAGTTTCGTATTTTCCAAAATGGCGGACGATATAGACAACCATCCGTGGCAAACAAAAATAAATAAATAATAAATATTAGAAAAATATCCCTGACTTTTCAGTATTTAATGATGAATCCTGTTCTTCCTGCATAGCCACAAGACGCCTCTGAATGTATTTAGGGGCGAATCTTTCCCAAACAGCAAACAATTTGAATGAGGAAAAGAGTATTTATTTTATGGGTAAAATATTTTATGCAACACCGGCTTGCTAGGTAGTGGACGGTCTCACCTGTCGTAGGCACAGTCGGTGGTGTGGCTGGCGGTGGAGTCAGCGCTGTTGTCGATGAGGAACTCGAAGCGGGAGTCGGCGTACATCTGACTGTGCTGGTAGGCCCGGTTGGACAGGTAGCGGCAATCCGCGTTGAAGTCACCGGCGATCACGAAGCTCTGCAACACGATAGGATGTTGTTTATTTCTTCTTTTTTCTTCTTCTTCCTTCTTCTTCTTCAGATAAACATGCTCAGACGTGCTCCTGAAATCAAGATTAACCCCCAAAAAAAAACACCCAACCCTGATAGAGTCTTCAGGATTGGCTATCTTGTCATCCGGAACCACAGTCTTATAAAATCAAAAACATTTCAGCCAAAATTGATGGCAGATTAAAACGAGGTGATGGACACACACACGCACGTACACACACACATACACGCTGGAGATTATTTCTTTTTTTAATGCGGTCACCACTTCAGGATTGGGAAGATTCAGAGAACGTTGAAGCGTGTCATTTCAGGAGTGAGAGAATGTTTTACTTTCCACCCATGGTTTTACATTATTCGTTGTTTACTTCCACCCATGGTTTTACATTATTCGTTGTTTACTTTCACCCATGGTTTTACATTATTCGTTGTTTACTTTCCACCCATGGTTTTACATTATTCGTTGTTTACTTTCACCCATGGTTTTACATTATTCGTTGTTTACTTTCACCCATGGTTTTACATTATTCGTTGTTTACTTCCACCCATGGTTTTACATTATTCGTTGTTTACTTCCACCCATGGTTTTACATTATTCGTTGTTTACTTTCACCCATGGTTTTACATTATTCGTTGTTTACTTTGTTTGGGGTGTCATTTAGGGTTCGTAGAAGAGAGTCGTTCCCAAACAGAAAAAACTTTGACTTCAAAAGAAAAGAGTAGTAAAAAAAAGAGTATTTATTTTATGGTTAAAATATTTTATGCAACACCGGCTTGCTAGGTAGTGGACGGTCTCACCTGTCGTAGGCACAGTCGGTGGTGTGCTTGACGGTGGAGTCAGCGCTGTTGTCGATGAGGAACTCGAAGCGGGAGTCGGCGTACGCCTTCGTCGCGCGAGTCGCGTACATCTGACTGTGCATGGTAGGAACGTTTGGGACAAAGGTCAGGTGGCTCAATCCCCAGTTGAGAGTCACCAGGCGATCACGAAGCTCTGCAACACAGAGCTAGGATGTTGTTTATTTCTCTTCATTTTTTTTTCTTTTTCTTTTTCTTCATCTTCTTCTTCAGATAAACATGCTCAGACGGTGCTCCTGAAATCAAGATTAACCCCCAAAAAAAACACCCAACCCTGATAGAGTCTTCAGGATCGGCCATCTTGTCGGGGGGAACCACAGTCTTATTAAAATCAAAAAAAACACATTCAGCCCAAAATTGATGGCAGAGATTTTAAACGAGGTGATGGACACACAGATGGCACACATTTAAAAACGAGAGGCCGGTGATGGACAAACACGTATATTTATTCGTTGTTTACTTCCACCCATGGATTTACATTATTCGTTGTTTACTTCCACCCATGGTTTTACATTATTCGTTGTTTACTTCCACCCATGGTTTTACATTATTCGTTGTTTACTTCCACCCATGGTTTTACATTATTCGTTGTTTACTTTCACCCATGGTTTTACATTATTCGTTGTTTACTTCCACCCATGGTTTTACATTATTCGTTGTTTACTTTCCACCCATGGTTTTACATTATTCGTTGTTTACTTTCACCCATGGTTTTACATTATTCGTTGTTTACTTTCACCCATGGTTTTACATTATTCGTTGTTTACTTTCCACCCATGGTTTTACATTATTCGTTGTTTACTTTCACCCATGGTTTTACATTATTCGTTGTTTACTTTCACCCATGGTTTTACATTATTCGTTGTTTACTTTCCACCCATGGTTTTACATTATTCGTTGTTTACTTTCACCCATGGTTTTACATTATTCGTTGTTTACTTCCACCCATGGTTTTACATTATTCGTTGAAGTCAGCCGCATTCACAAAACTTGGTGGTTAATATTTTAATCAGTTATGTTTCTAACGAAATCGTTCTTGGTCTTGTGTCTTTTGCTTTCTCCTTCTTTCCACCCGTTTTGGTCCTTCTTTTCCTCCTCCCTTCCTCCTCTCTTCTTCCCCTTTCGTGTATAATAAGCATCCCGAGTAGGCTTACCCAATCAGGGCAGTTTGGTTGATGAATTTAGGTTGATCGTCTCACTCAGCTTCTTTAAAGGTGGACCCTGACGGATGAGGTTTTGCAAGAAACACGTCGAGATCACCAGAAAGACAGCCTTTTCAAGGATCGGAACACTCACTTTGCTCTGGTTTCCTAGAAATTAAACCGTCAAAAAATCGGCGATTCCTCCTTGGCGGAGATGTCGGAGAGAGTAGCCATTTTGGATGGGGTGGGTGGAGGTCACTCATTGTGGTTGAAGCGTTTTCTTTTTTTGTAGTGCAGTAAAAAAAAAAAAGGAGCTATTTCTTTTGTTGTGAGCGAAACTTCTTTACATAAACTGTACACATTTTTTTAATTAAAATAAAGGCTTGTATTGCGAAGATTTTGTGCAAACGAGTTGGCGGC
>CM065690.1:15448431-15464019 GCA_017654935.2 Phymorhynchus buccinoides | reverse complement strand
GTAAGCATTTTTATTAATTTAAAGATTAAGCGCCCAAAAAATGTTCCCTTAACTGGCTTAAGCGCCAAAGAATGTTCCCGTAAAATCATCTTCTTTTTCTCTACCTTCTTGAAGTTCTTCACGATTAGTTCTACGTGTGTGTGTGTTCCAGGATCTTTGCGGAAGGCATCAACTGGGGCCGCATCATCACCCTGCTGTGTTTCGGCTATCGCATCGCCGTCCAGGTGCTGAGCGGCCATGTGGGCAGGTTTGCGGGGTTTCTGCGCCGCATCGGGCAGTTCCTCCTGCAGTTCCTCGTCTCTGAGAGGATCTCCAAGTGGATTGCCGACAATGGGGGATGGGTGAGTGAGCACACAAATTCTTCTTCTTCTTTGGTGGCGACCAGCTTCTATTTATAGAAGTATATTTATATGCACACTTTGGGGTGTGACCACGGGGGAAAAAAAGTAGATAAGAATTGAAGGAAAGGACAAAAAAATAAAGAAGAGAGGAAAGAAAAGGAAAAGAAACCTTTGGAGATAAATTATATTTGCTGCCAAGATTTCTTGAGTCTTACTCTTGTAGATGAGTTCACAACTTGATGGTGAAGCATTTCTTGTTTACAGCTTTTGAAAGGGGGGGGGGGGGAGGGTGTAAAGAAGATGGGGGTATATATACGCAATTCATACACATACTTTTTTTTCTCCATTTGATTAAAGCCGTTTTGTTATTATTGTTGTTGTTTCAAGAACAATGCTACCATTGCAACACCCAACCTATGAAGTTTTGCATGTTTTTGTACCAGAGAGCGGCGCTGTCCTTCAAGCCAGCGGTCGGCACCAAAACCATCGCCGCCATTTTGAGCCTGGCTGCCGTCTCTGTCATAGCCGTCATCGTCTGGAACCGAACCTCCCTATGATGACTGGGGACTCTTGGAGAGTCTTCATCGTATGGCGGCGGCAGCTTTCCCGTTCGTGCCACCGGTGTCCCAGTCTGGAGCGATCGACGAAAGGAGGAGAGGACTGGTGACTCTGCTGTTGTCCGTGTTGCTGTCTTATCTTTAAAGCGGATGTTTTATTGTGCTCTGTGTGTGTGTGTGTGTGTGTGTGTGTGTGTGTGTGTGTGTGTGAGTGTGTGTGTGTGTGTCGTGTGATGGGGGTTGTGTGTGTGTGTGTGTGTGTGTGTGTGTGTGTGTGTGTGTGTGTGTCGTGTGATGGGGGTTGTGTGTGTGTGTGTGTGTGTGTGATGTGTGTGTGTGTGCATCGTGTGAGGGGGGGTGTGCGTGTGTGTGAGGGTGTGTGTGCGTTGTGTGAGGGGGGGTTGTGTGTGTGTGGGCATGTGTGTGTGCTATATGAGGGTGTGTGAGGGTGTGTGTGTGCGTATGTGTGTGTGTGTGCGTTTGTGTGTGTGCGTCGTGTGAGGGGGGTGTGTGTGTGTGTGTGTGTGTGTGTGCATACGTGTCGTGTGTAACAGGAAGATGAGGGGGCAAGAGTAATGGGATGGGGGTACTGAGCGTGTGTATTTGGAAGTGTGAGTATATAAAGAACGGTGAAAAAAAGAAAACATATTTTTTGTTAATACACTAGAACGGTTGAAGGTTTGAGTTTGAGGCTAAAAGGAGAGTGAATTTGTTGCAAATTTACAACGTTTAATTTACAGTATAATTGTAGCTGTGCCTTTGCCTGTATTGATAAATACAGGTTATTCATTGTACCACGTTTACTGATTGTTGGGAAGTGTGCATGCTAGTTTTTGCATCAAATTTTTAAAGAGATTACTGATAAAAAAAAATTGTGAAGTGTAGAGATAAGATGTACACAAATGTTTTATTTACAGATCTGTGCAAAATTTGACCCATTAGAGATTTTAAAGTGTGAGATTTGATTGATTGTACCTGTTTTAATTTCTCCTCTCCTGCTAAATCAGAGGTGAAATTCCGCTCATCTTGGTCATGACGATTTACTACTTGGCATAATTATGTATATTAATGATCGTTGATGATATTGACATGTTTGCCATTTGATTGAAGTGTGTGTGTGTGTGTGGGTGTGTGTGGGTGTGTGTGTGTGTGTGTTACAGATTTCAAATTTTTAAGTTTTCAATGACTATGAGATTGCATGAGTCTATGCTAACAGATCTCAAAAGTGACATGTTAAAGTATTGGTTTTTGAGAGTGGTCGTAAGTGATTATGAAATGGTAAGAGTCAACGAAATCTATCCATCTACCATTAAAAGTGCCAACCATATGTCTTTCTTTGTTCAGAAATATCAGTCAGAATGAATGTTGAAACTATCATAGATTGTTCCAGGTGGGAGCAGCCCTAATTTTCTACAGAGACGTGTCTCTGTGACCAGAAATACAAGAAAATACGAAATGCAAGAAAATGAAAATAGATTGCCGTGTTACTGGACTCTTAACCCTTTCGCTGCCAGACATTTTTCAGTACAAAAAATACCATTAAACTTAACTGGGTAGAGAAAATAAAATATCTGCAATATTGCCAATTCCTCTGTGACATAAACGTTAGGCCTATCATTCATTACCTCCAAAATTAAGAAAATATGGTCTTTGTAACAGGTCCTGATTTGATGCCTTTTAGTACATGGGTGTTAAATCATTGTGGTGCATAAATGCGACATTGGCGGTGAAAGGGTTAAGTCACTGGAATGTCTACTAAGAAATATTGAAGACTTGAAGACTAACAGAGGTGAAACAGAAAGAAGCACAGTATGCAGAGAACTGAGCTCGGCATCTATATCATAGATAAAATTGTGTGAATTTCTGTCTCATTTTGTTTTTCTTCAATTTTAAAAACAAAACAAAAAATTATCAGACTAAACAGAAGAAAATATTGCATTCCCCTTGCTTCATCGAGTATGAAAAATTAGAACTAACATATTTTTCGGACTATAAGGCGATACTTTTTTTTTTTCTCCCCAGACTGAGACCATTGCGCCTTATAATATGGCTGATAAAACAGTTAGAAAATATAGTTTAAAAAATCTGCATTTTCTGTAAAAAAGATTTTTGGGGGTGCTACAGTCTGAAAAAGATGGTAAGTTGAAAGAAAAACTGAAAAATTGAGCAAGCAGAGATCGAGTTGGAACAGTTAGAGAAAGCGAATCGGCCATTTGCCGTGGGCATGCGACTTTGACCTTCACTGAAGGCCTTGCCTTTTGTTACTACGGGCAAAACATGCGGGTAGTGGTGTAGTCTAGTCCACATTACGAACACCCGTGGAAAATGGACTATAAAGGGTCAGAGGTGACCAGAAAAGCGAAAAAAGAGCACTGGGTTTTTCAATCGTTATTTTCTTGCAAGGCGCACAGGATACTAAGGAGAGAGAGAGATAGATAACATTTCTGCTTTGTCTAAATTATGCGACTTTGGCATGACAAAATCTGGAAATCTCAATAATGGGGCTCTATGCCGCTTCTTCGCAACACGCAAGCGCTACGTTTAACCCTCTCTACTCCCTAGGTCATAGCACCCGTGCTCCGCAAGCATTTCTGAGTCATAATGATAGGAACCTGTCTGAGTTTCGAAGAAGGTGGTTAGATGTAAATAATGAAGTAAAGAGACGCGTGGTGGTGCCCCCTCCCCTTCCTTTAAAAAGATGATGAACCGCCCCCCCCAAACAAAAACAACAACAAACAAATGTGGCGAGGGGCCGACTCGAACCCACCATGGATGTGTGTAGAGGTGCGTTCCGTGACCTACTGATTTGCGGATGCGCCGCTTTACCTATTGAGCTATCAAGGCTTCTTGGACAGTTGATGTAAAAGGAAGAAGGGAAAGCAGTCAAGTCGGACACCTGACCCAGCTTCATGAAAGCAATTGCAAGCCTCGCACAGAACAGACTTAGGTTTTGTCACTTTGAGAAAAGTAGGTGCCTAAATGTTGTGAAAACACACACACACACACACAATTGTAGTAGACAGCACACACTTAATCATTGCTTGCTCGGTTTCCTGTCAATTCATGAGCGCAGATGCGTTGTTCTCCGTTATGCACCTTTCAAAACAAATATGGTTAGACCAAACACCAAACTTCCAGAACGTAGAGGAACTATTTGTAAAAAAGGCAGAGTCCCCCTATTCTAAGGCAACCATAGAAGTTTCTTGGTGCAGTGAGTTAGGCCTAGCCTCGCACGCACAGTCTAAAAATGAACTGTTTTTAGCAGACGACACATTCTGCTACTCAGGCTTTGCAGCATCGTGTTTGCCCCCCTCGGTATGTATTAAGGATTAATCCACTATTGTTTTTGAAAACATTTTGGCAGTTTGAGTGTTTTTACCTGGTGATTGTTGTTGGGGGCCTCCATAAAAAAAAAACGGCTGTTCCCTCAAAAAAAATATTTCGCGTAAAGGATATGACGTGTATTCCACTGTCATTATTCCATGAAACTGTCTTTCTTGAAAATCCCTACAATTAAGCAAAAGAAAAAAAGAAACGATTTTTCACTTGCAGAACTGTTAAGCACCTACACGAGTTGAGAAAAGTTAGAGAAAATAGAGATTAAAAATCTTATCGGCACTTGCCGCTGGCATGCGTATTTATGAGCGCTTCACTAAGTAGGCTACAGGGCCTCACATAACAATATTGAAAAAGAAACATGCAACAAAAATGAATCGTTAAAAAACAAAATCATCCCTTAGAGCCAATCTGGCAAAATTCTTAACTTTCTTTTTGTGTGATTTAAGCAAAAAGCAGCATACCACCAGGAAGGGGTTTGTGGGTCGAGTTTTTCTAATAACGGTCGGCGCGAATTAACGCTTACGCCAAACGGGGCCTAAGAAACACTTTAGAAAACGTTTGTGGAAGAATATTACAGGACTTGTCTGATTGGTCAAAAAAAAGTATTATTTTAAACAAACTGGACCAATCAACAACAAGAAACGTATTCACCCCCTACTAGTTCCGGATAGTTCGCGCTTGCTCGGTGTTTGGCAAGAACAAAATGCACGAGAACTATCGGCAAACGAAGGGATGTTTCTTAGACCGTTTTTGCCGATTTGTGCTCACGCTCGTAACGTTAGCCCTTGTGGAACGGCCCCCTGATTTTGTTTGTTTGCTTTTTTATGCTGGTACATCAGGGTCAATGTCAATGCTCTGTCTTATTTAAAAGAAATATTATTTTCATCTAAAAAGATCATTCCATAGGATGCGTTTCCATTACGGCCAGCAAGAGAAATTATTTTCATACGACCAATGCAAACGTGTGCATGCGTAGACAGTAAGCATGAAACGTAATGGTTATTGTCTTTTAGAGTTGATCTACCAGATTCTATTTTCTTATATATCCAGCAGGGCTCCCAATCGTCCCGCAAAACAAGGGGTCCCAGGGACTCCTTCACTTACAGTATAGAGGGTCATAGAGGCAGGATATAGGGTCCCAGTGGCATTGTGAATGCTAAAAAGACTTTTTCTACTGCATCCCTGGGGCCCCCTGCACATTCTTTTAGAGGGACCTTTAGAAATTTAGTCCTTCATAGACCCCCAAATGGGGGTCCCTGGGAGCCCTGATCCAGAGTGAGAAGATAAAAAACCCTGCAATGATCATTCATTTCTTAAGTTTTGACGAAGAACAGAATGACTAAATGATGTGTTTTCTATTTAGATGCCATTGTTTCGAATCACGTGTTCACTGTCCATAATGGTCTCCGACCGATTGGACGCTAATCTCACCTTCTCTAATCACGTGTACCATCATTTTTACGTGAAAATGTGAACTAAAAAAAATGTACTGGACTATCAATAGACCTGCAACGAAGCAGCGTAGTCCTGATGATTTTCCGAAAAGTATTTTGGCTGTCTGTTTTTTGGGTTTTTTATGGCGACCGGTGGCTTGCCAAAGTTGTCAAAAGTTGCCAAAATTAAGTTTTGCTGCCATATGACATTTTTGAGTCAAACAAATTTAACTGTTTATATTGTCTTGTAATGTTATACTCTTGTATATCGTCGGTGAAAGTTCAAGAACCTCGTATCTCAATTTTTTCATTTTTTTAGTTGGATACATAGTCAGCTCTCTAAGTTTTCCCGCCACCTTGCAACAAAAGCTCGTATCTCTAATGACTTTCTATCTGGAGTAAATGAGGTTGTGTAAATCGAAGAAAAACTCGTAAGTCCCAAATTCAGATCTAGTTAAGGAGAAAAACCTCGTATCTTCGTTCTTTTCAAGTATTAAAAAAAAAAGGAAGTAATTTTAACAAAATGCAGGACTAAACTCGCAATGTCTTGAACAACATATTCATCATAGTTAATCAATTGTGGTAAACGTGGTTGATTTTTAAAACTTTTTTTTCCATTTTTCTCAAAACTACCAACATTGAGATTTATATGAGGTTTTTGAATTTCACAGACGATATGTCATTGAAAAATTTGTTATTTTACACGGGAAAAGTTATTAATTTATTAGTTTTCCTTTGAATTATAGAAATTAAAGTTTTCAAGGTGTTGTTTTTTTTAAGCTTAAAAACTGAAACATAGCAAACTGAAAATGCTAACAGAGCTAATAATCAATTCTGAACCAGTATTTTTTTAAACTTTGTTTTGTGTTCAATGTGCCTTATATCAGGAGATGTGTCTTCTGTAAATGTTGCCATAGTTGGGGTCATGATTTATCGTCATGGTTGATTTTTACGATGATTTGAATAAGCTGGACTTTTTAATTTATTTTTTTATGAAATGTCTTAAAGCTTTTGGAATGATTATAAGTATAACAGATCAAGATGTGTGTGTGTGTGTGTGTGTGTGTGTGTGTGTGTGTGTGTGTGTGTGTGTGTGTGTGTGTGAGAGAGCAAGGGTCTACAAGCATGTAGACATGTATGTATCTGTGCATGCATGCTTGCATGAGATAGGGACATAGAAACAGAGTTCAGCTTCCTGATCTCCTGGTTGTATTTCATATTTTTTTTATAGATAGAATCAGTGTTTGACTGTACAATCAGAAAGCTTAGATCTTTGGTGCAATATCTCTCCGGAGGGTTAACTAAGGCGAGAGGGAGATCACCCAATGATTGACCTCTTTTCAAAGAAAAAGGTCTTGTTACTCCAGGTAACTCTGGAGAGATATATTGCACATAGTCAGACACTAATTCCCCCCCATGGGGATACCGGGGTTTCTTTGGTACAAATAGTTCCCCCACTTCTGGAAGTTCTGTGCTTGTAACTTCCTCTAATTCTGTCATTCTCTTTGACTCTGCCTTTTCCATTTGCTTACTGTCATCCGCTATCTTTCTATCTCACTGGTCCATTCTCCTGCCTTTTTTTTCTATAAATTCTTACAAAGATTTCTTCAGCCGAAGTCAGACATGCTGGGCCTAACTATTTCTTAGTTAGGCGCATAACGGCAGCATGACGCATCTACGCTCATATGACAGGAAACTGTCTGAGCGAACGAAGAAGAAGAAGAAAAAGACACTAATTCTAAATACTAATTTTACTTTAATTTATTTTTTCCCCCCAATTAATGTATATTGTAGCTTTACAAATATTTTGTTTCGTACATAACTCCCATAATAGTTATCTGAATTACGTTTCATTTTGCAGAACGTTTACTGTGTGTGAAATTATTGCTGTGTAGAATTTGATTTTTTAAAATGTACCTTGATCCAGCTTTTACATTCATGTGCAGGCTCTGTGCCCAAACATTGCTCACACAATCTATGCATAATTCATCTATTTTATTATCAATGCTCTTTTCAGTGACTTCAGTTTTATTTCACCAGGTAAAAACAGCGTTCTAATGTTGTTTTTAATGCAGCCATGCAGTCTATTTTAAGCCATAATTAGATTAGTTGACATTTATCATTCCCATGGTCTGTTCAGAATTTTATGTGTGCATTTGTTTTTATTTCCATAATCATAATCAACTAAAAAATTCTGTGTGTTTTGTTTTGCTTGTTGTTTACTTTTCTATGTTTTTGTTGATTGTCTCATTGATTTATTTAACCCTTTCACCGCCAAAGTCGCATTTTAGCACCACAGTGATTTAACATCTATGTCACTAAAATGCATCAAATCAGGATCTATTATCCAAAGACCCCATTGTCTTAGTTTTGGGAAGTAAGCATAGACCTTATTTTATATATGTCACAGAAGAATCCCCAATACTGCAGATGGATTTTGTTCTCTACCCAGGTAATTTCAATGAACATTTTTGGCTGAAATATGGCTGGCGGTGAAAGGGTTAATGTTTAGATCAAAACTCCACATCACCCGGGGCTCACCTTAGAAGACACAAATTTTCGATGTATTAATCTTTCTCAAGTCAACAACAGTTTAAGCATGGCAGCGGTGCCCAAATCACAAGAACAACAAATCTACAATTTTTGTTGTTGTTGTTGCTGTCCCATCTTCTGGGCCGTACAGTGGCGTACGTACAAATATTTGCCAATACACGCACACACATGACACATGTGATTTATTTAATGTGTGTGTGTGTTGAGCGTGAATTACGTTTTGTTGTTGTTGTTGACGTAAAGCACAGTCAGTCCAGCTGTGTGAGGAGAATAACAACAACAACAACAACATACAGTATTTATACGGCGCTGAATCTTGATAGAAATCAAATCAAAGCGCACACACACGTTAGCATTCAAAGCGCATTCAAACACAAACGCAATACAACGCGAACACACACGGATAACATAAATGGAATATAGCAGAAACAGACCTAATGGCAAGAGAGAGAAGATAAAGAGAGAGGAGCTTTAATGACGGGGGAACAGGTGGGTTTTGAGGTTAGATTTGAAAGCAGAGAGAATCGGTCGCTGACGGAGGGAGAGCGGAAGTTTGTTCCAGGAGGTCGGTCCTGAGACAGCAAAAGAGCGCCGACCAACAGTTGAAAGCTTATACCTAGGGATCTGGAGAGAAAGAGGGTCAGAAACTGAACGTAAAGTGCGAGCTGGCGTATAGATGGAAATATTGTCACAGAGGTAAGATGGAGCAGCTTTATGAATAGATTTATAGCAAAGTGTGTTTAATTTATACTCAATTCTGTCTGCGACAGGAAGCCAGTGCAAAGAACGCAGAAGAGGGCTAACATGATCGAACTTTTTCTTCCTAAGGACAAGACGAGCAGCTGTGTTTTGAATACGCTGAAGACAAGATAGAGAAGAGACTGATAGGCCAGAAAGGAGAGCATTACAGTAGTCAATACGAGATAGGATGAGGGAAGTAACAAGCTTTGCTGTGGCTTCATCTGAGAGGTATTTACGAATATAGCCAATGCAACGAATTTGATAGTAGCAGGACTGACAGGTCTGAGTCAGGAAACTCTGCATGGAAAGAGTATTGTCCAAAGTGACACCTAAGGGGAATGATATTGTTACCCAGTTTATTTTGAACCATCCAATTTTGAATATCAATATAGCAGTTGTTACTTTCTAGATCTTCAGGGGGGGGGCCATTGATAAGAGTTGCAGTCTGTTATTTTATACTGTTAGCCTTGTGTACCATATTTCTTTGACTATAAGGCACGCACCCCAAATTTTTTATCAGTCACAATGTAAGGCGCAGTGGTCTCAGTCTGGGGAAAAAAGTATCGCCTTATAGTCTGAAAAATATGGTATACCCATTGAAAACAGAGTGTGAGGACACGTAGATTATAAAATATTCAGCTGGCTTGAAAGTAAAAGCGTTGATTATGAAGTTTAAGTGTGCACTTATGTTGTGTGTGTGTGTGTGTTGGGAAATTAAAGTGTTTATGATTAAGATTCTATTAAATGTGTGAAAAGTTCCGTTGGAAAATGAAAGCATTGATCATGATTGCAGTAAACGTATTCCTGGATTGGAAATTGAGTGTGGTAATGATTAAGATTGTGCCAAAACGTACAGCTTGGTACATCAAAGTCTTGATGGTAATTGCGATAAAAAACAAGAAGAAGCCTGGTTTATAGTACAAACACTGCTCATAGTATCCATCTCCAGGCACTTACAACAAGTGCCTGGAGATGGATACTATGAGCACAAGTGCCTGGAGATGGATACTATGAGCAGTGTTTGTGTATATTGCTTTTGGATTTGTGTGTGTGCGCGTGCGTGTGTCACTGTGAGTGCTCGAGTGTGTGTGTGTGTGTGCGTTTGCATGTGTATCTGTGCGTTTGTATGTGTGTATGTGCGAGAGAGAGAAAGAGTATGTATGTGTGCATGTGCATGCGTGTATCACTGTGTGCATGTGCGAGTGCGTTTGTATGTGTGTGTGTGAGAGAGAGAGTGTGTATGTGTGCGTGCATGTGTCACTGTGTGCATGTGTGAGTGTGTGTGAGAGAGAGGGTGTGTGTGTGCGTGCATGTGTCATGTGTGCATGTGTGAGAGAGAGAGGGTGTGTGTGTGCGTGCATGCATGTGTCACTGTGTGCGTGCGTTTGTATGTGTGTGTGTGTGTGAGAGAGAGAGAGTGTGTTTGTGTGCGTGCATGTGTCACTGTGTGTGTGTGTGTGAGAGAGAGGGTGTGTGCGTGCGTGCATGTGTCACTGTGTGCATGTGTGTGAGAGAGAGAGGGTGTGTGTGTGCGTGCATCACTGTGTGCATGTGCGAGTGTGTGTGCGTTTGTATGTGTGTGTGTGAGAGAGAGAGTGTGTGTGTGTGCGTGCATGTGTCACTGTGTGCATGTGTGTGTGTGTGTGAGAGAGAGGGTGTGTGTGTGCGTGCATGTGTGCATGTGTCACTGTGTGTGTGTGTGTGCGCAGTGTGTGTGCTTTTGTGCGTGTGTGTGTGTGTGTGTGTGAGAGAGAGAGAGAGAGAGTGTGTGTGTGTGTGCGTGCATGTGTCACTGTGTGAGTGTGTGTGCGTTTAATGTGTGAGAGAGAGTGTGTGTGTGTGCGTGCGTGGATGCATGTGTTACTGTGTGCATGCGCGAGTGTGTGTGTGTGTGTATGTTTGTGTGTGCGTTTGTATATGTGTGTGAGAGAGAGAGAGAGTATGTGTGTGTGTGCGCGCGCACGTGAGAGAGTGAGATATTTATATTTTTTTTATTTTATAAGTTTGTCCATGTAATTTATGGTGTAAAAGGAGCTTGAAAAATGAAATAAAGAAATTTGCCAGTGCCTTTTTTATGTTTTGCTTATTGCTTGTTATGAATTGATGAGAGAGAGAAAGTGTGTGAGTATGCAATAGATGTGTGTGCATGCACATGCATGTTGTCAGACTTGAAGTTACTTATTGGTTAAGGTAGGTTGCAAGAGAACAGAGATAGAAACAAAGCATGTCACGCTTTCCAAGCAGTATAAGATAGAAACAAAGAACACTTTCACTTTCACTCATTCAAGGCCATATATGTCCGGAATTAACCCTTTCACCGCCAGCCATATTTCAGCAAAATATTTCCATTAAATTTACCTGGGTACAGAACAAAACCCCATCTGCAGTATTGGGGATTCTTCTGTGACAGATATAAAATAAGGTCTATCCTTACTTCCCCAAACTAAGACAATAGGGTCTTTGGATAATAGACTCCAATTTGATGCCTTTTAGTGGCATTGGTGTTAAATCACTGTGGTGCTAAAATGCGACTTTGGCTGTGAAAGGGTTAAGAGGTAGCTGTCACTTTCATGCATTTGCTTCAAGGGAGGTAGATCTACGTGCACACCATACCTTGGTTACTTCTAAATTCGCTTCGCTCCCTTAGACCACAATAGGTAGATGTCACTTTCATGCATTTGCTTCAAGGGAAGTAAATCTGTGTACACACCATACTTTGGTCACTTCTAAACTCGCTTCGCTCCCTTAGACCACAATTTTGCCTCTGACTGTGTGGTTTGTTGTGGGGAAACCAATCGGTGGTGGTGGTAACTGGTGTTTTACGTCCTCTCGACCCCTAGGGGCACATATGGGACAAGGAAACCAATCGGTGTAGAGTTTTTCTATATAAAGTCTATATATTATTAAAAAAAAGTCTGATCTACCACTTCCCTATGTCTAAACCTGAAGTAAAAACCCGTAATCGTCTTTCATTTCTCCTTTTGTTTATGTATGTTTTGTTTGTGTGTATGGCTGGTGTAATTTGTGAGTTTTTAAAATAATAATTCAACATCGTTGCGATTCGAATGAGTTAATTTACATTTGCTTTAATAAATAAACAGAGGAATATGTTCATTGTTGTTCATTATTGCAGTCATACCTGATTATATAGACTATGTATACTAATCAATAAGTTTTTTTTTTATACCTTGTTTCATTAATCTAACGAATAAGACAAAAGCATTGTTGTTGTAGCATTTTTTAATTTTTAATTTTTTGCTGTCCCATCTTCTGGGCCGTACAGTGGCGTTGCTCCCACGTTGCTCATTCCGAGTCCCAACTCGCAGCCACACCTCCGCACGTTCAGGTCGCAGAACCCGAGACCAGCAGTTCAAGGGGAGCGCATCTATGTTAGGCCGTCAGGAGGCAACCAACCGAGGAGACACTGCACTGCTGCTGAGTCACTTCGGTGGAGTTCAGCAGAGCCTGTTCAGGACACCACCTACTAAGCCCCCTACTGACGACACTTTTCTCTTCTTGTTGCATCTTGTTTGATTGAACGGGTCAGAAACGTAGTTTGTTAATGCTTTGTTAAATAAATAAATAAATAAATATGTCTGATACTTTTTTCAATAAAAAGATATAAATAAGATTTGAAGAAAGAAAAAGTATTTTACTGTAGTTGCATCTGAATTGGGTAGTGGTCACTGATTTTCAGCGCCTGAAATAAAGAAGACAAAACACAGACACACATGCACACGCAAACAAACACACACACACACACGCACGCACGCACGCACACGCACACACACACACACACACCTCTGTCTTTAAAAACAGTAAAAATGATTATCGCAGATGTAATTGTATACAGTGAAAGAATGAAACCTCCTTTATAAGATCTTCAAAAATCATTCAAAATGGGTCATTATAAGGGAGGTAATTTTATTACTTACAAAGAAGGGCAATGTCTCAGAGAAGTAGGTCTTATATGGGAGGGAGTCTTATAATGGGAGGTCTTATAAGGGAGGTTCCACTGTAGTAAACTTAGGCATGATTTTTTTTAAAAACTTAGGCATAAAATGTTCGCAATTTTTTAGAACTGGTGGCAGGGGGGGGGGCATTTATATAACCCTCTACCCCCCCCCCCCCCCCCCCCCCTATAAGACGGGAAAACGCAATGAACCACGACTGTGACAAATGGCGCCGTGTACTGCAATACATGGGGGGGGGGGGGGGGGGGGGGGGGGGGTGGAGAGGGTTAGGGATAGGGTTAGTATTCCAAAAAGGTTATTAGCTAAAAATGTTCCTAAAATACAGCTTTATGTATGGTAAGAAAGCCCAAAACGGAAAAATAAAATTAACCGAGAAATGCAGGGGGGGTGGCACATCTTGACCTTTACCCTAAAAATGTGTTCCTAAAATACAGCTTTATGTTTGGTAAAAGGCAAAAACGGGAAAATGGAATTAACCGAGAAATGCAGGTGGGGTGGCACATCTTGACCTTTACCCAAAACAGAGTTCTATTGAAGCAGTACTCACACAATTCGTAAAAGTTTTGGTATTTGGCACTTTATAGTCACAGAGGCGTCTCTGTCAAATTCGGGTTGCTCCCACCTGGAGAGCGCGTCACATCCATTTAAAAAAAATTATTTGCATGCGATGTTTCTGTGACTGATGAGGAAGGAAAGGTGGTGGGTGGGGGTGGTAAATTTGGACCAAATGACAGCTTTTTCGTTGCCACTGGGTTTAACGTGTGCTAAGTGTATGTGCGATAGGCACACAGGACCTCGGTTGACCGTCTCACCCGAAAGACTCCACGTTCAGACCGTAAGACCTACTAATGAGAGGAAAAATCCCCTGTACCCAGGTTCGATCGAACTCGGGTTTATTGTATACGAGGCGAACGTGTTACCTCTCTGTGCCACTCCACACAGTTTAAAATACAGCCAGCATCAAACTTGCATGTGGATCAAGAAATGTACATAGTTTTAACACAAGTTTTAGAGCTGATTTTAATCCTTCTGTATTAACCCTTTCGCCGCCGCCAGCCATTTTTCAGCAAAAAATAACCATTAATCTTACCTGGGTAGAGAAAACAATTAATCTGCAATATTGGAAATTCCTCTGTGATGTGTATAAAGTAAGGCCTATCCTTACCTCCCACAATTACGAAAATAGGGCCTTTGGATAACAGGCCCTGGTTTGATGCCTTCTGGTGACATAGGTGTTAAAATCATATGGTGCAAAAGTGCGACATTGGCGGTTAAAGGGTTAAAGTACTGAGAGCACACGCCGCTTGCCTAGCGCAGTTTAAAAAAAATTGTAAGCCTACACTGGCATCCACGCGTGATACTTGCGCACTTGAGTGGGCACCTGTTGTCCATTCTGCAGTGCATATTTGCTTATATAGCCTTTTTTATGTATTTTAGCTTACTAGTATGTATTTGTTATCCATTTTTTACTGGTTTTTTTTTTAACCTGGATCCGATAAATAGAGTAGAGTGGCTCAACGTTTCCAGCACTGTGTAGACTTATGTGCTATAGGGTATAATGACAGAAGTGTCATGTTATGTACTACATTTTTTGTTTTCAGGTTTTGTACGTTGTTAAGATTCATGGATTTGTTTTGCTATACGTGGTTGAACTTTACGCGGTGACAGTCCTGAGATAACCATAGCTGTTGACGGGACTATAATAGACTAACTAACTAACTAACTAACTAGCACCACAGTGATTTGACACCTATGTCACTAAAAAACACCTTTGTCTTAGTTCTGGGAAGTAAGGATAGACCTTGTTTTATATGTGCCACAGAAGAATCCCCAATACTGCAGATGGATTTTGTTCTCTACCCAGGTAATTTTAATGGACATTTTTGGCTGAAATATGGCTGGCGGTGAAAGGGTTAAAGTTCTGGACATCAAACGCCATTATATTGGCCCTGTCCAAATCCAGGAAGAAGAACTTTAACCCTTTCACCGCCAAAGTCGCATATTAGCACCACAGTCACTAAAAGGCATCATATTGGGGTCTATTATCCAAAGACCCTATTGTCTTAGTTTTGGGAAGTACGGATAGACCTTATTTTATATATGTCACAGGAGAATCCCCAATACTGCAGATGGATTTTGTTCTCTATCCTGGTAAATTTAATGAACATTTTTGGCTGAAATATGGCTGGCGGTGAAAGGGTTAAACAAGGGAAGCAATCAAAGCTGAATTGAGATATTGCCACTGAATAGTTTTGTTGTGGTGTTCAGTGAAGTTACTACTATTCTCTTTTAAATTATGATATTTGCAGAAAACAACGCTGAACAGTTTGAGTTTTCAAAAGCATCAAATTTATATTTTATCAGTCATAGAGCTAGTGTGAGTAATGTCTCATGTCTTTCTGTCCATCTGTCTGCCTGTCTATGTGTATCCGTCTGTTTATCTCTTGTGCTCTCTCTCTCTCTCTCTCTCTCTCTCTCTGTCTGGAACTCCCTTCCGTGTGATATTAAACTATGCTTCTCTATCTCAGCCTTTAAAACGAGTCTTCGAAAGACACTTACATTCGACCCTCCTTAAGCTCATTTACCCCCCAGGGTCATATCTCCTGATATGCTAGATGCTTATGCCGATGTTCGTATGTATTAATTTCAT